>PVIJ01000668.1:0-206110 GCA_004024925.1 Scalopus aquaticus | reverse complement strand
ATGTACAGAAGCATTTTATTTTGATGTAATCCCATCTGTTTATCTTGTCTTTCACTTCCTTCGCTTTGAGGCATGTGTCTTTCAAGATTTTGCTGAGATGTATGTCGTGTAGAGTTTTGCCTATATTTTCTTCTATACATTTTATGGTTTCAGGTCCTACATCCAGGTCTTTCAGGTCTTTTATCCATTTTGAGTTGACTTTTGTGCAGGGTGTGAGGTAGTAGTCTAGCTTCATTTTTTTGCATGTGGCTGTCTAGTTTTCCCAGCTCCATTTATTGAATAGACTGTCCTTGTTCCACTGCATTTTCTTTGCTCCTTTGTCAAAGATTAGTTGCTCATATATATATATATATATATATATATATATATATATATATATATATATATATATATATATATATATGGCTTTAATTCTGGGTATTAATTTCTATGTGGCTTTAACATAGAACCACAAGCATGGCATCTTAAAATAACACATTTTTTTTAAAAAATCCTATAGTTCTGTATGTTCTAAGTTCAACACAAAACTCACGAGGCTAAAATCAAGGAACTAGCATGGCTACATTTCTTTTTGGAGGTTCTAAGGGAAAATCTTTCTCCAGGCCTTTTCCAGCTTTCAGAGCCTTCCCAGACTATCACTTATGGTCTCTTCCATAGAAGAGTAGGAAAAATGACATAAAGGAGATTTTAAATTAAAAAGAGCTACTAAAATGAAACAGCTAATGGACAACTTAAAAAAATATATGAATATATGCTATTCTGATTTCTTAAAGGAAAATCTTGGGGGAATGTTGTTAGGTTGAAATTTATTTTGTCCTAGATCCAAAATAATAACAGCCTTCTCGTCCAGAATAAAAATTGTTTTTTGTTTATATGGTCTATTGTTTTAAGCATCCCCTCTCTCTCTTCCTACCAATGAAAATAAAATGAACATTTTTCAGGTAAACAGTATTTCCCTTACATGTGTCTAAATAGCCAAAATGGTCTCGTCACAGATGTTTTTTCAATCAAGAATTTCACATAAGAGTTTCCAACCTTTCTTCAAACCCTGAGAGTTTAATTTCAGTTTTCTCCAGTTCTAACATTTTGTATTAGTAGAAAATGACATTGTGCCAAGTATTTCTAATTGACATTTGTGGAATATCCTATAATTCTTCCCTTATCTGTCAGGTAATTCAACTTTTGTAGTCCTATTTTTAAATCAATGAATTGAAAGAATGCTGTTTTTCCCCTTTGTGAAATTGAAAAACAAGATGAACTTTATCATAGATATATTAGGAACACAAGAAAATTCTCTTGTAGTCTTTGCCTTAGCAAATTCTGTAAAGGATCAAAAGGAGACATTCAATGATGCAGCGTATAAAAAGGAAAGTGTGAGTGAGTCCAGCAAGATGGTAGAAGAATGAACTCTCCACACTGGCTCCTCCACATATTTACAACCAAATTAACCATAAATAAAGACATGGTTCCTGAAGCATGATTGAATGGCCATTATGTACATAAAGAGGTGTGACATGCTAAAATGGAAAAGAGGATAGGAAAAATTGAATCATAATTGTTTTTGGAGCAACAGTGGAGCAGCATGACCCTAGAGAGGTACAGGAGGCTATATAATGATATCGACTAAAGTACCCTATCATGATCTCTGCTGCTCTGTTTCTAAAGTTCTTTATCCATACTGATCATTCATGCCCCCATCTTTACACAGCAGTCCCCCCAGGTTCCAAAGTCTTTTGATGTAGGTGTGAGTACTTCAGTCAACCAAGTAGAAGATCAGCGCTGGGAAAGGCAACACTATACTTCTAGATATCAACCAGGCAGCCAGAGATGGGGGAATGAAGCACCTTACATCCCTAAGTAAGATCCTGAGAACAGCAGACAGTCTTGTTGACTGACAGTGTGGAGTTTTTAAGTTTTAAACTTAGTAACTGCAAGGGAGATAATCTTTTGTGGAAGTTTCCCTTCATTCACCTGCAGTCAGAACTGGAAGAGTGGCCTGTTCTGGTGAGTCAGCAGCTCTCAAATCACTCTGCCCACAACGTGGTAAAATATCCATTTGTTCAAAGATGTGGCAAGCCATAGCAGGATCACAGTTGAGAAGTTGATGATAGCCTAAGATTTGTTAGGATGCTCTGACTCCAGCAGTTTAGGAAGCATGGATTATTGGTACTTGATATCATTAACTTCCTGGTATCCTACTGCTTGGACACCCATTTCCTGCTTCTTGTCAGTATTATAATTCTGGTCATCCAATTACAGAGGTGTTGGTTTATCAAGCAACATACAGCCAGGTATCCAAGTAAACAATCCAGGATTATATCCTTCAACCTGTAAACATAATATATGACCAATTCACCAAGATACGGAAAGAAAGTTCTTATCTCCACCAATAAATACTGAATATGGAAACAGTAACATAATGTAAATGATGGAACAAAAATACTAAGGAAAATCTGAATCCAGCAAAACTGCATTATTTGCCTAATGAAGTTTAAAGCAACTGTCATAGCTATACTTATTGAAATAAGAAAAACAAGTGATGGACAAAAGCAGGAGGTAAACAAAAATGACAGAAAATGAGAATGCTTTAAATGGAAATAATGGACTTAAAGAATACCATAACTGAGCTGAAATATATGATAGAATACCTCAAAGGCAGACAAACACTAATAGCTGCTAGAACTATTAAGTGTGAATACACAGTGGTGAAAACACACAAGCAGACCTTCAAGGAGAAAAGAGTGCAGAAGCTCTTTGAGACAGTTTAAAGATAAATAAAATCAGTGTAATTAGGGTCCCTGAAGGAGTTGAGACAGAAAGGCATAAAAAAATTATTTTTAAAATGATAAGAGTCTTCCCAACATGAGAATGGAGCCATATGTTCTAATCTAAGAGGCTGAGTCACAACAAGATAAATCCAAACAGACGTACCCTAAAGCATTATAATCAAACTGATAAAAACTAGTGATAATGATAGATACAAAAAGAGTCTAGAGAAAGAAGAGTTAGAAGGGAACATCTCCTGGAGCTGTTGTCCATGGACTACTTGGTGGAAACATTACAGGCAAGAAGGGAATGCAGGGAATATTTAAGGTCCTCAAAGAAAAGCATTTACAATCTGTAATATTTTATTAAGTCAAAATGTCATTCAAGATTGAAGGAGGGTTAAGAAACTTTATAAAAAAAAACAAACACAAAAATTAAGAGACTTTA
Organism: Scalopus aquaticus; assembly: GCA_004024925.1. NCBI lineage: Eukaryota > Metazoa > Chordata > Mammalia > Eulipotyphla > Talpidae > Scalopus > Scalopus aquaticus. The sequence continues at coordinate 202,897 of PVIJ01000668.1, read as the reverse complement.
TCACCACCAAGTCAGCCTTGAAAGAAGTTCTAAAAGGACTACCATAAAATAAGAAGAAATATAGCCTAGAAGTAATAAATACCAAAATTATACAACTTTTAGGAGGAGGACAGTAAACATTTGAATCATCAGAATGAGATCAAATCAATAGGTCATAAGAATAGACTTTACACATAAATAAACATAAGTACAGACTCAAACAAAAATCTATAGAAGCAGCACATGAAATAATGGAAATCACACCTAAACAAAACATAAAAGGTAAATATTCAAAAATAAAAAGCCAAACTGTAAATAAACAAAACACATAAAGGCATTAAATGTATATATTTTAATAATTAAATGTAAATTGCTTGAATTTACCAGTTGAAAGGTATAGAATGGCTGAATGAATGACTTCATAAAGTCAAACATTTTGTTGTATTTAGGATATTAATCTTATTATTAAAAACCTGCACAATTTAAAGCAAAATGCTGAATGACAATCCTACTGGCAAGTGGTAATCAAAAAAGTCAGGAACAATTTTATTTATATAGGAAGAAAATATATATTTTAGTCAAAAATGGTAACAAGAGGTAACGGTGGACATTATATAATGATTAAGGGCCTAAAACAATGAGAAGATATAACACTTCTAATGATACACACACAAAATGGTAAAACATCGAATATAATCACTAATAGAATTAAATACATAAATGAGCAACAAAATGATAATAGCTAGGGATTTTAATATTCCAGTTACAACTGTGGACAGATTAGCAAGACATATAATAAATAAGGAAGCAGTAGCTTTAGCTAATTAGATTAGACAGGCTTAATAGACACAACTACAGAACATTCTACCCCAAACAGTAGAATACTCATTTCTCAAGTACCCATGGAACATTCTCAAAAACAGACTATATCTTGGGACACAAATTAATTGTCAATAAATATATGCAGATTGAAATCCTACCAATCATTCTTTCTGATCATAATGCTATAAAACTAGAAAAGAAATACTTAAAAAGAAAAATATATTTAAAAAGAAAACCTCAAAACATGGATGAACTAACATGCTGCTCAGTAACCAGTTGGTAAAGAATAAGTTAGAATATAAATTTAAAAACACCTAAAGACTAATGAAAGTGAAGAAAAAAATCTGTCAGAATTTACAGGATGAACCAAAAGTGGTATTATCAGGGAAGTTAATTGCAATACAGGCCTACATTAAGAAGCAAGGACAATTCCAAATAAATAATGTGACATTACACCTAAAGTAACTTGAAAAAGATAAAGCAATAGTAAAAGTTAGTAAAAGGAAGGAAATAATAAAAACTAGAGTGGAAATAAATGAAATAGAAATTAAAATGTTTATGCAAAAGATCAATCAATGATTCTAAGAGTTGGTTCTCTGAGGAAATAAGCAAAATTGACACATCTCTGCCTAGGCTTAAAAAGAAAAGAAGAAAGAAAGCTTTGATAAATAGAATTAGAAATAAAAGAGGAGAAATTGCTACAAATATAGAAATACAAACGATCATAAGGGATTACGATTAACAACTAAATGTCAACAAATATGGCAATATTGAAAAAATGGATACATTTTGGTCCTCTGTAGTGGTGCAATGGGTTAATTGCAGCCTATGAAGCTGTTGTAGCTGCTGCAGAGTTGTATGCTCGGCTGGGGAGATTCCCACATGGCGCAGCACACCTCTCCTTCGTAAGCTGCTCCCATCAGCAGTGTATTTCAGTGGATCTGCCTGATGCAGAAAAATAATTTATTGAGATACAACACCCATTTATTATAAAACCTCAACATAACAGGAATAGAAAGAACTACTCTGACATAGTAAAGGCCATGTGTCACAAATATAATAGCACCACACTTAAAGGCTAAAGCTTTCCCTTTAAGGTCAGGAACAAGACAGAGATAGCCACAGTTAACTACTTCTGCTTACTTTATTACAAAAGGTTTTATTTAGCTGGAACAATCAGATAATAAATAATTTGAATCTAGTTTAAAAAAGAAATAAAGCATTGTTATCTTCAGACTTTGTGATACTTTATATGGAAAACCCTTAATACTCAACCAAGAAGCTTCTAGAAGCAATGAATGAATACTGCAAGTGGCAGTTTACAAAACTAACACACACACACAAAAAAAAAAAAAACAGTTGCATTTTTATACAAGTAGTAAGCAAGAAGAAAAAACATTAAGAAAACAATTCAATTTACAATTGGATCAAAAGTAATTTAATGCATAGGGATTAACTTCACTAGGAGATGAAGTATTTAAACAGCAAAAAATAGGAGACATCATTAAAAGATACAGAACAAGACATAAAAAGATGGAAAGATGGTACATTTTCATCAATGAGGAAAATTAATACAGTCAAAATGACTTTTATCAAATGCAATAACTAAATTTAATGCAGTCCCCATTAAAATTGTAATGATATTCTTCAAGGAAACAGAACAAAATTATCATAGTTAGTATAAAGGATCCTGAATAGCTAAAGCAATTCTGAGAAAAAAAAACATAGAAAAATAAAAGTATTACATTACCTGACTTTAAATTACATTTAGAGTAATAGTAATAAGGTGATAAGGTATTTGGATATAAAACACACACACACACACACACACACACACACACACACATCAGTGTAACAGAAAGGAAAGTCCAGACATTGTCATCTATCTATATATTAGCATCTAATTTATGGTAAAGGAGTCATGGCCACACAATGAAAAAAGATGTGTCCTTTTAATAAATGGTGCTGGGAAAACTGGGCATGCAAAATGAGTAATTCTCTAACCTTATAAACAAAAATATATTCAAAATAGATTAAAGACTTAGACGACCACATCAATAAAGCACATAGAAGAAAGAGCATGTGATATCTTTCCTGGTATCAGTGATAGAGATGCTATTTGCAGACTTGACCCTTATGGCAAGAGAAATAAAAACAAAAATTAACAATTGGAACTATCTCAAATTGAGATATACCACAGAAAAAATTATTAAAAAAGGCATCCTGTTGATATGGGAGAAAATATTCACACAGTACAAATGACAGGCATTAATATCCAAGTAAATAAAGAACTTGTTCAACTTAACAAAAAACAAGCATGTTAGAAATGTTTTGCAGATTTGAATAGACAATTTTCCAAAGAGGTTTTGTTTCCAAATGCTGGTTTTGGTTTTCTTTAACCAATAAAAGGAACAGATATAAGAAGGCCAACAGATATATGAGAATACTCATCATCACTCTGATAAGGGAAGTGAAAATCAAAACCGAATTGACATCTCTCACACTTGTGAGAATGGCATATATAAAAATATTCCAACAAATGTGAGAAAGGATGTAGAGAAAGTGGAATCTGTATACACTGTTTGTGGGAATGTCAATCAGTACAGATATTTTGGAAAGCAGTTTGGACCTCCCTTAAAAAAATAAGAATGGGAATATCATATGATATTCCAGTTCATCAACTCCACTTTTGAATATCCAAAAAGCATGAAATTATCAACTTAAAAAATATTATGCTCCACAATGTTTATTGCATCATTATTGAAAATAGTTTAGAAGAAACCTATGTGTCTACTGATAAAAGATTAGATAAAGATGTAGGCATACATACAATGGGATACTGTTGTGCTATAAAGATTGTTACCATTTACAGTAAAATTAATTTTAGTTGAGGAATCCTGCAAAATAAATTAAGCCAGAAAGACAAAGCCCAATATTGGATGATTTCACATATATGAGTGATATAAGGAAACAAAACAGGTGAACTAACAAAGCAAGACCATTACAAACTGGCGCACATTGATAAATGAAGTCAATTGAGATTTCTGAGGTTAAGAGGGAAGGAGCAAAGAGAAAGGATCAAGGGGTTATAAGAGTCGGTGGCTGAGTTTTTCTTAAAAAAAAAAAAAGCCTGTTTTCTCTGTGAGCACTTGCTAAAAAAGAAGTCACATGGCGGGGGGGTGGGGTGGGGGGTGGGGCTACCTGATGGCTCGAGGGGTTAAGTCTCAGCACTCTGAAGCTATCAGCAGCCACTGCAGAATGAGTTCAATCCCCAGCCAGAGAACTAATCCACATGGCACAGCAGACCTCTCCTGTCCCTCCCCCTAACCCCCTCAGCAGTGTATTTCAGTCAATCTGCCTGTTCTGCTCCCCACTTTGTCTCTGGTGAATCCTCTCACCACCCCTCACACCTCTAGCCTACACCCCAGTTCTTGTAGGCATAAATAAATAAATCTTAAAACTAAAAGATGTCACAAGTAGGTAGATCCAGAAGAGAGATGAAAAGACCAAATGGTGTTCTTTTTCTTTTTTCTTTTTTAAAGATGTATTTATTTATGCATACAAGCTGGGGTATAGACCAGAGGTATAGGGCAGCGAGAGGGTTCACCAGAGACAGAGTAGGGAGCAGAACAGGCAGACTGGCAGAAACACACTGCTGAGGGGAGCAGCGGGCGAGGCAGGAGAGGTCTGCTGCACCATGTGGGAATCCCCCCGGCCAGGCATCGAACTGGCATTGCTGCTGCTGACAGCTCCACAGCGCAGCGCCTAACCGCTGCGCCACTGGGGAGGCCCATCAAATGGTGTTCTAAGCCCATTTTGATTATTGATTGCATAATTAAATATAAAAGAGTAGAAATATGTGATTTTGCTCAAAGGCTTTGCTGATACACTTGTATCACTGTCACAACTTATATTAATTACAAAGCTTTGTATTTTTTCTTTTAGCATGATTTAGCATCATTACTCATACCTCACAAAGTCACTGCAGGGAAGATTTAGATTGTCAGTGTCATTTTTCAGGTGAAAAAATTTAGAAAAAATACAAAATGTGAGACTGAATGACAATTTTTTCTTTCAACCTATTTTGATCATTCTCAAGGATCCAAGGTAGTTTCCTTTTGTGTTGTGTTAAACCAAGATACTTTTTTTCTGCACTCTTGAATCATTTTTTTATTCATCAAAACCAAACAGAAAGCCTAAAATAATCTCTCAAATGACTCATTAAAACAATAATACTTATTTCTAATCAAATTATAGACATTCATGATGGAATTGTTTTAAGAGAATTAACTCCACTACCGAAGAATGATGAAGGTAACAACTTACCTGAGAGCACTCAAGAAGAAGTAGGAATAAGGAAGGAATAAAAACCTTGACAGTTTTTGTAGCCTACACCCCAGCTGGCCAGTTCTAATTTTAATGGGATCTAAGCAATCACAGTAAGTCAGCTCTTACAGAAAGAGGACTTTGTGCTCTCACTGAATGAGTTGGAAGAGGTCATTTTAGTTTCAGTTTTCCCTCACAGTCAAACACCACATACCATTATTAAGCAAATAATTAAGTACTCATAAATGTGTTGTAATTTATAATACAACTACCTGTGTTAGAGGTGATAGAATGGGACCTCATAGACCCAACTTATGCACTTAAGTATGACAATATTCCTCTTGATCCTGAAACGCCGCAGTCAACATTTGCTACCACTGCAGTTTTTTTAATGAAAATTCTAAATATGAAATTCTAAATATGAAATTTTTTAAAGGAAAAAATTAATAGCATTAAACCTACTTTGAAAGGTCTAAATGTAGAAAATTTTCCTTTTACATTAGAAAAATATATGGTTGCCTAAAAATCTAAGGCCAAGATGAAAACGTTAAAGGTATTATCAAGTTATTCCATTATTACAAAAAATAATAGCATTAAATTCAGCATTATTAACAATTTTAATCAAATGATCTGAGTGATCAATAAATTTCTTCATATGTTGAAATCTATGAATCTAGCTTCTCACTGCCTGTATCAATTTAAAGATGTGTAGGTCTTCTTGAAATTGATAGAGTTTATGCTGTTTCTAATTAGCTATGCATATTCATGAAAAATTTTACTGGCCCTCACATATTTCTATTTCTTAGTGATAATATGAGGATAAAGATGATGGAGGAAACTACATAAAACACTTAGGAAGTTTGCAAGGATATGTAAGTATTTCATGAGACAATTGCCACTATTTTGATTACTTATTTCCTATTTTGGTTCAGTCAAAATTTTTTAAGTTGTGTGAGCAAATTTGTCTTGTAAAATAGAGGAGGAGAATGCACCTTATAAAAATAGAATAATTTAAGCTTAATGAAGTAGATTGGGAAGAATCAATAGGAGTACATATATATTTTTTAAGATTTATTTTTTATTTATACATACAAGCTGGGGTACAGGCCAGAGGCGTGGGGTGGCGAGAGGTTCACCAGAGACAGAGCGGGGAGCAGAACAAGCAGATCAGAAATATACTGCTGAGGGGAGCAGCGGGAGAGGCAGGAGAGGTCTGCCGCGCCATGTGGGATTCTCCCTGGCCGGGCGTCGAACTCGCGTCGCCGCTGCCCACAGCTCCACAGCTCCACAGCGCAGTGCTTAACCGCTGCACCACCGGGGAGGCCCCAATAAGAGTATATTATGATGATAAGAAAGGTGATGAAATATTTGGGAATTTACTAATATTATGATTCACTCTTAGAAGTTTATTGTACAAGTAATGTTGTTGAGAAAGGGTGTTTATAGTACGACTTTAAATACATTAAGGAAATCCTTTGACAAAATGATCATTATCTTGTGTTAGGAAGCCTACATATATAAAAATCATTGTTTTATTTTTTTAATTAATTTTGAAGATTTATTTATTTATGCATACAAGCTGGGGCACAGGCCAGAGGTGTGGGATGGCAAGAGAGGGTACACCAGAGACAGAGTGGGGAGCAGAACAGTCAGATTAACGGAAACACACTGCTGAGGGGAGCAGTAGGCGATGCAGGAGAGGTCTGCTGTGCCATGTGGAATCTCCCCAGCTGGGCGTCGAACTCGCATTGTCACTGCTGGCAGCTACACAGTGCAGCGTTTAACTGCTGCACTACCAGGGAGGCCCTATAAATCATTATTTAGTATTGTCTCTAATTAATATTATGGTATTATTTTATATCTACTGATAGGTCTGTATTTATTTTTAGAATAAGGAACCCAGATGAAGAGACAAAAGCATTACACAACTGACTGCTTCAAAAGGGTCATTTCTGCCTGAACTTACTTAGCCATTACTGGCATACATTTACTCAAACTAAATAATATGAGAGTAAAATTTTGAAGTAGTCACATGAAGGATACAACTGGGTATCATTATATTGTATATTGGGTGGTTTTGAATCATGCTGCTGCTCGTTTCCCTATATATCTCTCTATATTCTCATTTCAGATATTTGGTTAGTCAGTTATCTTTTCTGATCACCAGGTTGATTCCCCAAATAATATGTATTCATTAGAATGAAGATAGAGGATGTCTTTCTTTCCTTGTTTATTTCCTTTTTTATTTTTAATGTCTCAATTGTTAAACAGCGACTTACTATGCAATTTTAAAATGTTAGGAAAAGTGTTCGATTGAATTTGACAGCAGCAGTAATATGAGACAGCATGCTCATTGGGGAGTAAAGTGCTCTAATTATAATGACTCAGATTGGTTTGAATCTTAGCAATGATTAAGTTGTGTGGTTCTACTGGAAACTTGCAATGCCTCTGTTCTAGTGAATCAATAAAATTTGACCTTAAAATGAAATGAGATCTAGTGAATATATGAATGCTACGCTAGGGTTGAGGTCATGGTAAAAGAGTGACTCCTTTACATAGGGTTATAGAATGCCTTACTAAACATGCTAGACGAAATTCCTGACACTGGAAGTGTGATGTGAGAAAATCTGAATTTAAGATAGATCTCTTATCTGTAAACACTGAATTAGAGATTAAGACAAGTATACTGCATTTCAATAGATTTCTTTCGTGATGTTAGAAGTCATATAGAGACACAAGTGATGGTATAAGTTACCCATTTGTATGGTGCTAGACTGGAATAAAGATTAAAATTGTGGAGGGTAGTAACACTAGCTTCAAGAAGTTTTATGGTCCTCCCTGGTGGCCTCGGGTTTAAGTCTCAGTGCTATCACCTCTATAGCCTGATTTCCATCCCCAGCCAGGGAGCTGACTCACAAACGTGGCAGCAGACCTCTCCTGTTTCACCCACTGCTCCCCTCAGCAATGTATTTCAGTAAACCCACCTGTTCTGCTCCCCATTTTGTCTATGGTGAATCCTCTTACTCCCTGTACCTCTGGCCTGCACCTCAGTTCTATGCATAAATAAATCTTTTTAAAAAGTTTTATCTATTAATTCATACTACTGCTAATGGATTGAAGGGTTTCAGAGATATGGATATTACTGTACTAATTATGAGGTAAACCTAATACCAGATGACAATGAGATGAAAATAAAAGTAAATACAGAACAATGAATGGTAAATAAAAATGGTATTTGGGAAGCTAAACATTTATAGACACAGAAAGGGGAAGGAATGAATACTCTGGGGACAGCTAGTGACAGGAATACCTACCCTGCAGAGGTGTGCAGAGGTGTGCAGAGATTCCTCACCCAGTAAGCTGCCTGAGTGAAAATAAAAAGGATTTTGATCACCTTTTAGTTTTCATATTGCTTCTCAGCCTTTTGGCTAAGATCATGTGTAATTTTTTCATGGACCAGGTGCTATTGTCTAGAAGAAACAATGTGATGCTTCATTATGTACTGGTTGATATAATAATATCCATGATAAAAGTGGGTATCTGCTAAAAAGAAAGATACTGTTAGCAAATAAATTGGGGAAACACTGGGTTAAATTTATTATTTATATTATATTGAAAGATATGCCAGAGTGTTTAATAAGTGAATGTCTAATGAACCATTTTGAATAGATGCACAGTTAGGCAGATTTTTACTAAATTGGTATTAACAGAATTTATTTATGTTTATAGAAATACTAAACCTTTATCACAGTTTCCATATGTACCCTCAGTCCACTCTCACCTTTCTGTTTTAACATCTTGCATCAATGTGATATTTTGTCGCAATTAATGAACCAACTTGATGTATTACTAAGTCTATAGCTCATATTAGTGTTCACTTTTTGGTTAAATAGTTATGCATTTTGAAAAATGTGTAAGTATGCACCATTACAGCATCACCAAATTATACAGTCATTGGAGACTGAATAGAGAAGATATAGAAACCCTGAACACTGGTCACGGTCAGGGCTAGCAGGGTTTGTGGGAGGTCACGAGGCCTCTGGATTCTCTAGAATCTTCCCTATAGAAGGTCTGAGGTCAGACATGGTAGGGTCTCAGGGGATGTGGTGAGGCCTCTGCTGCTCTTGGAGGGTACTGTCAGTGTCTCATGGGAGGTCAGGAGGCCTCTGCCAGTCCCTATGGGCACTGATGAAGTCTTTCAGGAGATCAGGAGGCTTCTGGCCACTTCTACACCTTCATTGGTGCAGGTCTGGAGTCTTATTGGTCTAGCCAGGTGCTGCCAGAGTCTCAGCAGTGGTTGCAAGGCTTCTGCAGGTCTGATTGGGTGCTGGTGGGGTATTAGGGGTGGTCAGAAAGCCCCTGTTCAGTCTGTGTGGGCTTTGGAAGGATCTCCTGTGATGCTTTTCTGTTCTTACAAGTATTGATTGAGATTTCCTATTGCATTTGACTCTAACAGCTTTCTAGGTTTTTGTCATTCTAATAGATAAGTCTCGTGATTTATGATTTAAAAGTTGTTGATTTAAATTTTTTAGCTATTTTCTTATTGGCAGAATGGTAGTGATGACTCTTAAGCTCTTTTTCTTTGGGAATTTCTAATCTTTTCTATTTAGAAAAGAAGAAGAATGCAAATTGGCATATCCCAGAGGATAGGAATTCGAGAAATGCTGATGTAACTATAGTGTTTTGTATGTCTTTAAAAATTTGAAATAATGGTCAAATGATCATCTATTAAGACCTAAATCAAGTTTGATTTTAAGAGATTACTTGATAAAAGAGCCATGAATCTTCCATTTATGATAGGTAAGAAAAGTTCGACAATTAAGTTGAAGTATCTATTTTGTTTTTCTTTGTCCCTCTTAAACCCTATAAGATTGTGCTATGGAAAATCTTAATCAAATAAAAAACAGAGCCATAGACATTTAAATAAGTATATCTAAGGACGTCTGAATCTATAGTCAAACTTCAAAGAACATAGGTAACATGCTCTATAACTCTGAGAAATAATCTGTCCGTGACAAGTCAAGTCTAAATCAGTAAAGCTGGTGTTCAGATCATGAGTGATAACTTGTTGAAGTTTATGAATTCATTCATCAATGTGCTTAAAGCGATACTTATACATTTTAAAATAGCTAAAATTTAGACATATAAAATAGTTTTGTCAGATTAATGCTTTTCTCTCTTTCCTTTTTTAAAGATTCATTTATTTGTCATAGAAGAACTGGGGTATAGGCCAGAGGTGTGGGGGTTAGAGGATTCACCAGAAATAGAATGGTGAGAAAAACAGGCAGATTTACTGAAATACACTGCTAAGGGGAGCCGCATGTGAGACAGGAGAGGTTTGTTGCACCATATGTGGGTTAGCTCCCTGGCTGGGGATCAAACTGAGACCAGAGCAGTGGTAGCATTAGAGCTCTGAGACTTAACCCCTACACCAACAGGGAGGCCAACTTTTTTTTTTCTTATTGATATCTGTCCCATATAATAATTATTATTGGATGATTTCTCCGAGCCAGACTATGTATCAATTATTCTAAGAAAGCTTGAGATTAATTGGACAGCCATTGCCTCCAAAGAAAGACAAAATAGATTACATCTATGCATATGTATACACATATGTATCCATGCCTGTGTTGTTGGACAAGACATAATCAGTGTTATGGTAAACTCACAATTAACTGGGAACTGTATAAAGCAATGCCCATGATAGATCTCCCCCTTTTGCCTATATTGGTCCTTCAATATTAAATAATGGTTCCTCGTTCTGAGAGGAAATCACACCCTGTATTATGTATAAGAAGAATGTCTTACTTCAAAACTGAAGTGCTCTTATATCTGTGTAGAACTATATGATCAGGGAATATATTGTGGTGCAGCCGGATCAAAGGCTCTTTGTCCAGACATTAGACACAGCACCGCAGTGGGTGTGCATAAGACATTACTAAGTTACTACAAGGGTTTAGAGTATTCAAAGGAATCTGTAAACATTTTGAAAATTTCTCATTAATGTTGGTTGTAATTATAAAATCAGTTGCTCAGGGATAGAAGTGCAAATTGATAGCTACATCTTCGAAGGCAAATAAACATTTGCCAGAGACTTTATTATCTTTGCTGTTTGTCATGTTTGAAAATTTATTTAGTGTTTGTGAAAGATACCAGATTGAGAAAAGACACTAAAAAAAAAAAAATCACAGTTTATTCACAGATGACTCATTAACATTTTTATTTCCTTGGGAGTCTTGTTACCACTAGACATCTTATCAGTCCAATATAGGTTTTGTCTTGTTTTGTTTCTTTTTTTTTTTAAGATTTATTTTATTTTTGCATACAATCTGGGATGCAGGCCAGAGGTGTGGGGTGGTGAGAGGGTTCACCAGAGACAGAGTTGGGAGCAGAACAGGCAGACTGACTGAGATATACTGCTGAGGGGAGCAGTGGGCGAGGCAGGAGAGGTCTGCCGCACCATGTGGGAATCACCCCAGCCAGGCATCAAACTCACACAGCAGTCGCAGACAGCTCCACAGCGCTGCACTTAACCCATTGCGCCACCAGGGGGGCCCTGTCTTGTTTTGTTTCTACTGCAATTACACAATATTTCTAATTGTATTTGTTGCATGAATGTGCATCACCATGAAACACATAAGTAATGAGATTCTAGTGGTCAAATTCCTGCAAGCAGGTCACTTCAGTTCTCTGTGTCTCAGTCTCTTCATCTGTAAAATGCAGATAAATGCACTGCCTTACAAGGTTGTTGTGTGGAGTAAGTTAATTAATATTTGCAAAATTGGTATATTTTTCACATTTTAGATACTCTATAGGTCTTAGTTATTTTATGTATTTAGTTGAGCATATAGTTTAAATCATACAAGCAATGTTGATTCTGTGATTTAAGATCTATAGCAGTAGTGATTGTCTTGCAATCCATAAGCAGTTAGAGTGAGTGGGCAGATGTATTCACTCATCTCAGTATCTGTAGCATCCAAACTTGATGATAAGTCATCATACTTCCCTTTAAACCCCCATCCATTCTACTGTGTTCTCATTGTTGCCATATTGGCTAACATCCTTTTCAAAACCACATTTTCTATAGTGACTATTTGAGGCTGAATTCAACCAAGACTCATTTTCTTCCATTCATGGGAGAATGAATTCTGACATTCTCTCAAACTCAAAATGCCCTGTAGAGATTTGTTGCTTTGTTCTCAGGAATGTGTTGGGAAAGTATTGGACTATGTAAGTCTCTTCCTAAAAGACATATGATATGTTTTTACGTTCAAAAAGATCATGCAAATCTTGAGTATCAGCAATTTGGCCTTAATCATTACAATATGATTGTAATTCCAATCATTTTAATTCCAAGGCTGTGTAAATTTATAAAGGAGTGTTTTCTAAGCTTCTCAGAGTCATAACTATAATTTTTCACCTTAGCTAAATATTACAAAAATTATAGGATCTTCTATCCCCTTGTTGGAATATCCTGGCTTAAAATTGAGATTTTAATAAATGTAGGGTGGTAGAAAAATAGTAAACATGGAACTATGCTCCTGGAATTGAACACATAAGAAATTGTGACTCACACATGAAAATCAACTGAATTCAACAAATTTTGAGAGGTCTAACGCTTATATGTAAGAGATCAGAAAAGCAAATTGCATGCATGCACAAGTGATTGTTATATAATGTGCTCAGGTCCTAAGAGACATATCTCCTTAATATGCAGTAGATGGTAAACTCCTATATTTTGGTAAATTCATGGTAAATTCATATATTTTGTTTGCTATTTTATTTCCAATGCCTGATTTAGCTTTTGTCACATGACTATGTATATCATATTTGCTTGCATATTTACTCTCCCAGCACTAGTCTATCATTTTTATGAAATTAGTACAAATTAGTTGTAATTTTGAGTCTCTTGCCAGAATGTGTAGTAGTAAACGAGTTTAGGCAGTAGATTAAAATCTTCATCGACATCATTATCATTATCACTACTCACAGTCCCTTTTATTAAATACTAACAAGATAATAAGCACTCTACTAAACAGTTATAACTCACTGAATCCTCAGAATAACTCTACAGGGTACTTATTATTGGTGTCCATATTTACATATGATGACAAAAGCATAGAAGAATAAATAGAATTATCCAAGGTCATAGAGCAACTAAGTGGTGAGTCATGATTTAAATTCAAAGAGTTTGTGTCCAAAGTAAAAAAAAAAAAAAGCCCACATAAACTATATTCAATTGTCCCAATGGGCAGTGAAAGTGGGGACATAAAAGTATAAAACCTGTTTGCATAGCTGGGAAATTTCCATCTGTGAGGGAAGGCAAGAAATTCTCCATGTTTTAAGCCTTCTAAAGTACATCATTACTGCAGGCTAAAATAAAACATATGTTAATTTTGACTGTTATTGGCCTTTGAAATTATAGAATGTGTTTGTGTAAATTTCCACTCTCAAATTTCTATAAGAAGAGCTATATACTATACCACAAAACTATCTTAAAAGTTGCTTCTCAGCAATTTAAAGACAAAATATATGTGGAGTTTACTAGTTAGGTTGATATGCTGTCCAGCCACTGTGAAAAAATGTCCTTGCCAAGGAGATACTTTTAATAAAGATGGTATTTTTGAACTCTAATTTTTTTAAATAAGCACTGACTTTCATATAATAGGATACAGTGTTAATTTAAGGAATACATATAAAGTGAAATGACATCCCTTAGCAAAATAATTTTTAAAATTCAGTTGACTATAATATTAATTATGCAGTGCTTAATGTTTTATGTAACTTGTTATAGTAGTGAATATACTTGAAACATTTATGTAGGTTTATCAACACATAATTTTTAATATTTATTTTCTAATTTAGGATACTTGATGACACAAAATTAAAATATCTTGTTTAAGATCTATACTGAGTTACAAGGAATCCTAGAAATAAAATGTCTATATCTTAATTTCTTGTGTCAAAATTTATCTGGTTACCTAATTTTATTTAGTTATAAATACCCTCTCTCCCAAAATGCATATATTTATGTTATAGGCTTAAATAAACAAAATCTATATCCTTGGTAGCTTTTCCACACTATTACTTGCAAATAAAATTTGCATATAAGTGGCATTTAGAATGGTTTCTGTGTGTCTTACTAATGTTTTTAAAAGGTGCTTACCCATTATGCAGAATTTCAGTGGTCTGGTAAGAATCTTAGGTTGAATTTGCCCCATCATTCATTATTAGTTATTTGTTGTAGGTGCTATTTCTATGATTCTATTTATATAAGAACAATATATATGAATTTTTTGAGTAGGTCTAAATTTAATTTATAAATTATTCCAATTTTTTGAGTCTGTATATTCATTTGAAACTAATATGTTACAGACATAAGATTTATGATTTTCTTTAGGGACTGCTGATAGGGAAAGGGCATGATAGAACTTCCTGAGCATCCAGGGAAGGTGGTATGAAGACTGAGGCAGAGGCTAGAATTATATGACCATAAGCTGAGAAAGCCTAGACATGCCAATAACCATCAAAAGTAGAAATAATAAAGGGAGGCATCTCCCCCTAGATCCTCCAGGGGCAATATAGTCCGAAAACCTCTTAGATTACAGACTCTGGCTTTCAGAAATATGAGAAAAAAATATCTGTTTTAAGTCACCCAGTTTGTGGTAGTTGGTTCCTCAAAGTAGTCACAGGGAACTAAGATGACCAGTCAGAACTTTGGATCCTACATAGCCTTTCTGATATTCTTAATCATGGATTCATTGATGACATGTTACAGTGAACAGAGACAGTTCTACTGTTCTCAGCTTAAAACCTCATGGATTTGTATAGATACCACCACACATATTTTATCTGGTTTAGCAGTAATTATGATGCTCTAATTGTGAATAAGATTATCCAGCACAGATACTAGAATCCAGCACATAGAGACAATGACAGGATTAGTGAAGGAAAGGATCAAAAAGACATTGAAATTGGCAGTAAATACAATATGTCAGAGGGTCAAAAAAGAGAGTAAAAATTGTCTGTATTCAATGCAAAACATGATAAACATGGAATTAAAAATACCTGGGATCAAGTCTCAGCTCTAAACTTTTAGAGTTGTAATAATTTAGTCAATTTGTAAAATCTCTCAATGTTTCAATTCCCTATATGTTAAAGGATAATAATTTTTTAATTAAATGTGATAAAAAATGTTAAATGTTTAGTAATATTACTAATATATAGTATTTAATAAGTTCTAGCTATAACTACATTTTTACCTTACTATTATCATTCTCTTATATTATTTGAATGAAGTAGATTTCTTCATGTTCTACTCATAAACCTCACAAATATAGCTGTTGGAGTAGACCTTAATATATTAATGTTCTGATCTAGCATGCTCAAAAGAGATTTACTCATAAGTAGCAGATTGAAAATAAAGCAATCTATGGCAATAAAAATTCCCAAGACAATTGTTTTTTGATATATCATCACCTAATTTTGAATTAGAGATATAAATTTGAACAAAAGCATTTCATATAAATTTTAAAGGCAAGCATTCTTTTCTAACTGCTATATGAAAACTCAGAGCAAAGTCATTGAATGGTAACAGGTCTCACAAATAACTGTAATTTGGGGCACCTGCATTTTAATTAAATATGTGAATTTCAGTAATTTTCTTTAGTCATTTTTTTGCAAACATGATAAAAAATTTTGCATATAATTGTATTTCCTTTATTTTTGATCAGTTGCTTTTTGATATGCTTAAGAAGTCACTTTGTCAGTTTTCAATCCACTTTCAATGTTTTGTGTCCTGATGAATATATTATTAAAATATCATGGGGATACATGAAGAATTATATCCATGATTTTATTTCATTTTGTAAAAAGAAGAAAACTATGTTTTTGTGCATGTGTCCATGCTGAAGATATTCTTTTCCCAATTACTTGAAAATGAACTTGGGCAATTTTGTCAATTTATGGGATATACTTTTTAAATATAGTGCTAAAATGTTAAAATGCACAATTTTTTATTTTAATGAGAAATAATTTATAAACCTACCTTTTCCCATTTTGTGTTAATGGGGATTACATGAACAAAACATTGTGAAGTTAAATAAGAATACATTCTTTGTTACTTTAACTTAAGAAGTTTTTGACTACAGATTCTACAAAGACTTAAGAGTTGATTAATAGTGAAAATATCACGTAAATGACTAGATACTAATTGCATGTGACTATCAGGAAGTATGACTTTCTTTTTAAATGACAGACCCCCAAAAGCCTGTTTTTAAAGTTTTATGTTTGTAGTTTTATTTATTTTGGTTTTGAAGTTGCTGTCTGGGGTGTTTTATCTGTCTATCCATATCCATATATTGTGAGAAGGGATGGAAAATAGGTTATTATATTTTTTATGGTAATGATTTATACTCAAAAACATATATACCATTGGCTGAACACACTAAAAACCTTCTTGTTTATGTGACATTCTGAAGGAAGGTGAGTATGTTCACTTCCAACCAGTTTTTTGGATTCTAGACTATAAAAGCTGTGACATCTACAAAAGAAACTCTCAAAATGCCCTGAGATTTTGACATTAACTCTGAAATGAAAGAAAAAAGTGAAAAAGTTACTTGTCCTTTACAAACTCTGGTTGAAATTTGTATATTTTGCTTCTGCTACCATTGAATGGGTTAGAAGGGGTAACGGAGTCCTAGCTAAATGCAAGGCAAAGGAAGTCCAGGAAGTATGATCCTGACTGAGCAGTTCCCCACCTCCCCCAAAATTGTTGGTGTGAAGGATAACACTGGTCAACAAAATTTTACAAAAGTCACGTTACTGAACTAAAATTAGACATCGCCCATCAATTTGTATGTGCTCAACACGAATATGACAGTCAAATTCTAATTTTGGCTCTAGGTTTTTTTTTTTTGTAATCTGCAATAAATTGATGTTTACATCACGAAATGCATGCCAATAGTAATAGGCCTATGGTTAATACCTGTAAAAAATCAAGTCATAGACTACTTCTTAGATTTCTTCGATTGTCCCTTGGACAGCTGTTCAGGAATAGAATAGATGGAAGATGGTTTCCGTTGTGCAAAACCACAGCCTTAAGACTCAGTTTCGAAGAGTCTAGAAATAGTCTCCATTCTTGTGGGTCATGAGTGATTTCTAAGGCATTCATGAGGCCCTCCATATTGGAACAGAATACCAGAATACTTTCCTTTCTGAAGAAAGACTCCAACTGCTGGTGGCATTTTCTATAGAAAGTAATTGTGACATCTTCTTCTAGAAGATTCCATTGTTGGAGGCTTGATCCTAGCAATTCTGCCTTGTTCTTGGATAAATCCAAATCACAAACCAGGTCATTTAGTTCTTCCTGTGTTAGTCTGTGTGGGATTGATGATGCACTACAGTGAAAATCTGGATCACTGCATGCTGATGGAACAGGAGAAGAACAGGTTGGCTCACCCTTGTCCTCTTCAGATGAGTCAAGAGAATATTCTGCTGGAGGTTCTGGAATAGGAAGTCCCTCATTATGTGTAACTGGTCTCAATGCAGGCGAAATGTTAAGGTAGACTATTCTTGACTTCTTTTGCTTCGTTATTCTGCCGAAAAGAGGAGGAACCAAGCAGAAGTAATAGTCTTTTATGTGGCTGCTTGGTTCTCTCCACACCATGGGGACTGCAAACTGCATTGATGGTCTTTTGCCATTGCCCCACTGTGAAAGCTGTGTTGTACATGTAGCACAGCATCTATGCGGGGCGCAAGGCTTGTCTTGGTCTTGGTCACCAGCCTTGCATCCAAAGTAAAGATGATAAGCCTTCTTCACTTGAGAAGTGATCCTTTTCTTCTGGTTGACAAATGTCACTTCCCCACAAATAGAGCAGAAATTGTCCACACTATTAACACACTTTCGAGGCATTACTGTTCTGTATTGTGCCTAAATGGATAAAATCATAACAGCTCTATGTCACAGCAGCTTAAACTCTCTAGCACAAAGTCTGAAATATTTTCAATGCTCAACCTTTCCGACAGGGCTTTATCTAGTGCGCTGCTGACGTCAGCTTACTTCAGCAGCTGCCTGGGGCAGTAGTATTGCATTGTATCAGAAAATGATGCAGTCAACTCTGGATGATGTGTGCATGATGGTGTTATTCAATGTGATGCAATTTTACATCATTCTAGGCTGATTTAGGATGTTGTTGCAGTCCTACTGGATAAATTTACACAGTGATACATATAAAATGAATTATATGAAATATCTTCAAAACATGAGCTAATAAAAAATTTTCAGGATTATATTCATGTTCAGCACACCAAGATACTACAGAAATTAGGGCCTTTTTAAGTTAGTAACAATCTCAGTGTTGGCCAGTGTAATCATAAACCAGCCACAGTCTACCCAGTAAGAACTAAGTACTCATGCAGGCATTTCCCAAAACTCAGAACAGCGTCCTGGTGAATTTTTGTCCTTCTTCCATTCCATTCTCTGATATTTTAATTGCTGATTTTTAAAACTATTTTCTTTTCCACTTTGTAACTTTTATTTGAGACAAATACATTATCATGGTTGCACACTGCAATACCCTTCTGATGGTAGAGGTAAACCAAGCACAAAATCATTTAAGACATAGATGACATAAATAGCACATTCAATCCCATTGATTTAATTGACATATATAGGATATTTCATCCAACAACTGAAGGTACATTCCATGCTTCATTCTATAAGGTTAGTCCTACAAGATATCAAACCATGTGAGGTAGGTTTCCTACCATAAAAGGTAGGAAAAAAGTTATACACCAAGGACAATATATGCTAGAGAAGCTAAGCAGATTCAATATTTCTGAGAGAGGTGGTATAGTCTTTGCAAACTCCTGAGTTTCTCTGTTTGAAAAGGCCTTTATTTCTCCTTCACAACTGAAGAGCCTTGTAAAGTATCCTGCCTGACAGTTTTTAATCTTCCAATATTTGGAACACATTGTTTAATTTTTTCCTTGTTCATACTCTTTCTTCAGAGAAAGGTAATGTTAGCTTGATCTGGGCACCTTTATAGGTTTTTTGCTTCTCCCCCCCCCCTTGCCAATTTCAATATTCTTCTTTTTGAATTCTTAGATGTTTCACTAGTATATGTCATGGTTAGGTCTCAATTTGTTTAAGTAGACCTGGGTTCTTTCTGCTTCCTGGATTTGTGTATTTCTTTTGGTTTAGGTAGATTTTCTCTATTTCCTTACATTTTGTGTTTCTTTTTCTCTCTTTTCCTCCTCTGGTATTCCCACTATTGCTATGTTGCCTTTCCTTATGGTGCAGGATAATTCTTGACATGTTTTCTTCATTTTTTTTTAACTTTGTGTCGCTCTTTTTTTATTTGTGTTCTCTGTCTGAACACCAACTTGTTCTTATATTTGATCTACTCTACTTTCCAGAATTTCTCCGGAATCTTTTATCTCCTCTATTTCTCATTTTATACTCTGGATCTCCATTGTTATCTTTTTTTTTTTATCTTCAGTTACTTGATTTTATTTATAAGATCATTCGTTTTTTTGCATTTCTCAATAGTCTTCCATTTCTTTGTGTTTGTTTTTTTTTTTTTTATCATGGCAATTCTAAATTCTGGTTCTTATTGTAGAAACATTTCTTTTATGCTTTTGAAGTTGGGTTCTGGACATTTATTCTTTCTCGGTGTATTTTTTCTCCGATGACTTGTGTTACCTTTTGTTGGCTTTCTCCTTCTTTATTTGATTTTGGGCCCAGCTTCTGTAGCATGGCTACAACCTCCTCACTGGTCAGGAGCCTCACTGCTCTAGGATGGTGTACTTTGAGGTCTTTTTTTTTTTAAGATTTATTTATTTAAGCATACAAGAGCTGGGGTATATAGGCCTCCCTGGTGGCAAAACCTAGTGGCATAAGCCCAGCATTATGAAGCTATCCAAAGCGACTGCAGCACGAGTTCGATATCAGCCAGGAAGATTCCCACATGGTGCAGCAGACCTCTCCTGACTCGCCTGCTGCTCCCCTCAACAGTGTATTTCAATCTGCCTGTTGCTCCCCACTCTGTCTCTGGTGAATCCTCTCAACCCCCACCCCCGAGGCCTCAGGCCTGCACCCCAACTTGTATGCATAGATAAATAAATCTTTATAAAAAAAAAAAGAGCTGGGGTATAGGCTAAAGGCATTGGGGGTGAGAGGATTCACCAGAGACAGAGTGGGGAGAATAACAGGCGGACTGACTGAAATACACTACTGAGGGAAGCAGCAGATGAGTCAGGAGAGGTCTGCCATGTCATGGGTGAAGCTCCCTAGCTGGGGATTGAACCCATGTAGCAATGGCTGAGGATAGCTTCAGAGGCTGAGACTTAACCACTTGTGCCACCAGGAAGGCCCATATTTTGAGGTCTTGTGGGAGGTCATGAGGTTTGGGGCCACTCATGAACTTCCCTAGCACAAATTCAGAACCTCACCAGTTGGGTAGGTAGTTGAAGAGGTGTTATGAGGGGTGTGGCTGCTTTATCACTTCATTTGTGCAAATACAGGAGTTCACAGATCTGGGCAGGCAGCTGGTAGGGTCTCCTGGTAGGTCATGAGATGGGACCATTCTATAAATTCCATGGTATAAACCTAAGGCCTCATATTTGTGACCTCACTGGTGTCCTGGTGGGCATCTGGCAGGATTTCTTGGGATGTCATGAAAATGGGTGATGCATTAGCACTTTCCTTGTGCAAATCTGGGAACTTCTAATGCAACAACTGCAAAATGTAGTCATACAACATTATATATGACAGAATAGCTATAATGTTCCTTTTCTTAATCTCCATGAATGTACAAATAAAATTAATTTAAGGTATGAAGTCCTCTCTTGAGTACCTTCTTCAATGGTAAAAAATGTTCATGGATCTATTTCTTTAATCAGTGTTTGGTGTTTTGATTAAATATTTTGTAATATCCTCAGTGAAACCTCCGTTTGGTGTAAATGAACCCAGTTCAGTAAGGAAGTTGTTTCACCATTATAAAGAATTACATTTTACTTATCACTTAGAACCACTGACAAATGACAGCTTCCCCTCCTGCAAAATATTCCAGAATTCCACTTATTTTTGAGATGTGTCAAGATTAGAACATTTTATAGATATTTTTTCAGTAATGATCAAAATCTTCACCTCACCTAACAACATTTTAGGAGAGAACTAACCTTAAGTAAAATGGTGTTTTTGAGCCATTTACATTGTTATACTATTTCTCTGTGCTCAGGTATAAAAGTGGCTTTAAGTATATGTTTTAAAAGAAAGATAAGACTCACATTCTGACTATGACAAAATGAGGTATAGGAGTACAATGATTGCATAAAGTTACTTTCTCTGTTCCTCAAATTTCTATAAGATAGGAATAATTTGCCTATACTTTTTCCTTTTGTAAACATTAAATTAAGTAATTTCTGTAAAGTAGTGGAAGAGCTCTTCTGCAGAATCAAACGTCACTCAAAAACTGCTGCCATCTTAGCTACAGGAATCTTCAAAATAACCCCACATAAATGCTCTGATAAAACATCCTACTATGCTTTTATAAGCTATTCATACTTTCTATTCAGTCAGTTGTCCCTATTACATAGTTAGTGAGAGAAATATGGCTATATATAAAACTTTGTGATAAATTTTACATGTGAAGCAAAATGTTTACTCAGAGAGATTCTGAATATAATTCATTGTTTTAGGAAATGCAGATTCAGGAGAGGAAAATACCAATACCTGAAATGGGACTTACAGACCTGAATGCTGTGATTAGAACTGCCTATATACTATTTTAGCTGCATTATGTTCAGATATTCCTGGGCATACTTAGCAATGTTGAGCAAGTGTGTGTGAGGCCTCCCTGGTGGGGCAAGGGGTAAAATATCAACACTATGAAGCTATCCACAGCCACTGCAGCACCCCTTATGTCCCTGGCCAGGGAGCTTCCCAGATGTTGCAGAACCTCTCCTGCTTTGCCACTGCTCCCCTCAGCAGTATATTTTCAGTCAATCTTCCTGTCTGCTCCCCACTCTGTCCCTGGTGAATCCTCTCACCTCCCATTCCTTTGGCCTACATCCCAGCTCTTGCATGCATAAGTAAATATTTTAAAAAAGAAAAAGTATGTATGTGTGTGTCGGTATAGAAAGTGGAAGCAGAGAAATATGTTTATTATTAGATTTGATGTTGTCAAATATAAGTAAACAATGGAATAAATATTAAATATACAGAAATTATAGGTTCAATATAAACTAATACTCATTTTTTATAGTTGACAATAGTACTCTTGCTCAAAAATATTGTTTAATTCGAATGAATTTTTCACTACTCATGTTTTAATATTTTAATATTATTTTATTCTGTTGTATTTTAATTGATAAACAAGGCTTTTAATAACTTTTTTAGCCTTCCACTGATAGCTTTGCCTGAATGTCTAAGCAGTATTTCTCTGTTTATAATTTTGCTTATATTTCCTCATGGTTTTTGTGTGCTGGATGAATTTAAAATAATTATGTTAAGCTGTATTCTTATTATCTAGTCAAATCATTCAGTTCTGTTTTATTTTCATTTTATTTTTAATTATTTTTTTTATTTTTGCATACAAGCTGGGGTGCAGGCAAGAGGTGTGGGGTGGTGAGAGGGTTCACCAGAGACAGAATGGGGGAACAGAACAGGCAGATCTGCTGAGGGGAGCAGCGGGTGAGGCAGGAAAGCTCAGCTGTGCCTTATGGGAATCTCCCCAGTGGGCATAGAACTCACAGTGCAGCCACGGACAGCTCCACAGTGCTCCGCTTAACTCATTGCACCACCAGGGAGGCCCTTGTTTTATTTTTTATGGATTTACTAATAATCTGAATTTTCTATTAATTGCATATTTTGTTATCTCATGCTATAGGACTTACCTTTTTTTTAATTTTTTATTTAATTTTTATCCTTTACATTATTGTGTATCACCCCATTGGTTTCCCACCACCAGTTCACCCATGAACCATCACCATAGTTCCTTGTGCTCTTTCTCCTCTATTTTGGTCTCTCTTCCTCCCTCTCCCCTGTAGAATGTCTCTTATTTGTGGTTGTCTGATAGTTTTTGCTTTTGTTATGTTTTGTGTGCTATTTTCTCTTTCTGATTTCTCATTTGGCTTTCTTATAGTCCTCCTGTAAGTGATACCATTTGATATTTTTCTTTTTGCTTCTGGCTTATTTCACTGAGCATGATCCCCTTCTAGCTCCACCCATGTTGTTGAGAATTGTGTTAGTTTATCATTTTCGATTGCTGAATAGTACTCCATTGTATACATATACCACATTTTCTTGATCTAGTCATCAATTTTGGGGCATATGGGTTGTTTACATGTTTTAGCTATCGTAAATAGTGCTGCAATAAACATAGGTGTGCATGTGACCTTTTGGATTATTCTTTTTGTGTCCTTTGGGTATATTCCCAGGAGTGGAATTGCTGGGTCATATGGAAGCTCCATTTTTAGTTGTTTGAGGATCTGCCATACAGCTTTCCATCGAGTTTGGACCAGCTTGCAATCCCACCAACAGTGTAGGAGCATTCCTTTTTTCCACATCCTTGTCAACATTTGTTGTTTTCTGTTTTTTAAATGTTTGCCATTCTTGTTGGTGTAAGGTGGTATCTCATTGTAGTGTTTATTTGCATTTCCCTGATTATGAGGGATGTTGAACATTTTTTCAAATGTCTGTTTGCCATTTGCACTTCTTCTTTGGAGAAGTGTCTTTTAAGTTCTTCTGCCCATTTTTTGACTGGATTCTTTTGCTTTCTTTTTGTTGAGTCATGTGAGTTCTTTGTAGGTTTTTGTGATCAGACCCTTGTCTGTTGTATAAAGTGCAAATATTTTCTCCCAGTCAATGGGCTGTCTGTTTGTTTTGATGAATGCCTCTTTTGCTGTATAGAAGCTTTTTAGTTTGATGTAATCCCAGCTGCTTATCTTTTTATCTATAGGCCTTGTCTTATGTCATTAACAGTTAAATGGCCTGGGCCTCCCTGGTGGCGCAACAGGTTAAGTGCAGCCCTATGAAGCTAGCCAGAGCCACTGCAGCACGAGTTCGATACCCAGCCAGGGAGATTCTCACAAGGCTCAGCAGACCTCTTCTGTTTCATCTGCTGCTCCTCTCAGCAGTGTATTTCAGTTGATTTGTCTGCTCTGCACCCCACTCTGTCTCTGGTGAATCCTTTCACCACCCCACACCTCTGGCCTACACCCCAGCTTGTATGCATAAATAAATAAATCTTTAAAAAAAAACAGTTAAATGGCCTATCTAAGAGCATTTTCCTCATACACTATCCATTTTAAAACACATTGTTTGCCTGAAGTCCTTTACCATCTAAAATGTCATAAGTTGTTTTTATTGCTTACTCTATGATGTCACTCTTCCTGACCCTCTAAATTAGTCTTTTGTGTGCTGTACTGGTTAAAAGTACTCTCAAAGTAGAGGCAGATTAGTCCTCAAATTTTTCCTGCTGACTCTTTCTGTTCTGTCTTCAAAATTTGTCAGATTTATTAAGCACTTCTCTTTCCTATTGTGATGCCAAGCTGTGACTATTTTAATCAACTTTATTTCTTATTACAAACTACTTTGTGAATGTTGCTATAATTGGTAATTCTAAAATTCCCTCTTACAAAGGCTCCTTTTGATTTTAAGTAACCTGTCAGTGATTTTTTTTTTTTTTTTTTTTTTTTTTTACAGTGTAACAATTTCTATTTCTTCACTCTCTAGTGCAGAATTCTTGGATTTGGTCAAGGTGGGAGGTCCTGCAGGGGGGATAACTGAGTTGAGAAATGTGTTCTTAAGCTTGGCAGAGAGGGAATTAGCATAGATGGGAGAACCTCAACTTCAGGAACTAGCCAAAACACCAGAAGAGATGCCCACCAAAGACTATTTTCACATTTTTTTTTCTAATTTCTAACCAAAGAATGTTGCATTAATTCTTTTTTCATTAATAGACATTTTAAATATTCCATAATCAATCCATTTTGAGTTGAACTCAGAAAACCTTGTAACCCCATATTTTTTCTGGCTGTAATAAGCAAGTGATTACTGTTGAGTAATGATAGCAAAAATTCTGTGTACAGGAGCAGAGTTTTCTCTGAAAGCTGATACCCATAACTGCATCAATTGCATCTGGAGAAAAAAAGGATATCAAATCTAATTTATACCAGAAAGTGGAAAATTTTGACATATTTCAAATTACATGTCTTACACAGTGGTTTACGGTACAATTATCTCATCAGAGAAGTACATGGCCTCTGCATAGAAACTTCAGAATTTTAAAGGTGTTGAAGTATCTTATCTTGAAGGTGTTGACCCTCGAAGTATGAAATGTATGTACAATGAAGCCATTAAATTATGGAAACAATTAAATTTTAAGATAATCAGAAATATTTGTGGTCCCAGTAACACAGCTTATGTAAAAGAAATAGCCAAGCAATGGGATGAGTTGCCCCAGTCCTGTTTGAACAGGTGGACTAATTCATGAACTGGCAAGTCCTGTCCAAACAATCTGGCCCACCATACTGACAAGGCAGTGCCATGATAGAAAAAAAAATTAGATCCTGATTAATGATTATGTCACATTTCCTAGAGGGAGAGGGCTGAGAGCCCAAGTATGGAGTTGGAGTATAATCCATATGTTCATGCCTAGGGTTGCTCAACCCAGAACAAGCTATGACACTGTTCCTTTCCTCTCTGCCTCATAGACTTATCCTGTCAATATTGTCTTCTTTGAGGACCCACACTAAATTTTCCTTTCCTATACTGACTCCCTTGTGCATGAGTCTCTAAAAAAGCCTTGCCTGGTTCAATTACTTTCTGGTGAATTCTTTCCTTAGGCAGCAAAGAACTTTATTTTGGGTTGAGGCTTGTAACACAACTACATTTTAGAACAACAAAGAAAAATAGTAATTTATGTACATATGTGAAATTATGACTTGGTTCAATGAATATTGTTTGAAGACCTACTAACATTGTTCTGTGATAACCAGAAATAATGACCTAAAAATTATACCTTGGCCTTGGAATATTAAAACGACTTAAAATCACTCAAATATGGTTTAGGCATTGGATGAAATAACTGACTACATATTTCAAATTTCATGTCTAACACAGTGATTTACATTCTGAAACAGTTATCACAGAAGCACATTATAAGTTGCACATTCCATACAATAATATGAGTATCAAATAAAATGATGCTTCTTAATCCCTTTTTTATTCAGTTTAGTATTTGGAGGACAAAGATAACTTTTGAGTCATTCTTCTTGTTAACTCACTTTTTAAAGAAATTACATTTGCAGGAAACTTTAATTGCTACTCTTTTGGAATATTTGTAGAAAACTGGAAGCCTGCTTTTAGAACTGTGGGATTTGTCTACTCAAAAGTTCAAAAAGCTTTTCTCAATATGTCCAGAATTAGTCTTTTCCAATAAGTGTCACCTTGGTAAGAAGAACTAAAGGTCAATGGGGATCCTGTGAGTCAGGGGAATTCTATTACTCTAACTTTAAAAATGCACATTATTTTATATAAAACCAGTGAAGGCTCTAGGGATTAAGAGAAGTTTTGTCCTTGTCTCAGTTGTTTGCCCTTTCCTAACCAAAGAAGTAATCTCTGCTCCTTTTTTATGACTTAGAAGAATGTGGTTTGGAGCGTACTATCAATGAACATGTTCTCCTTATCTAAGAAACTCTTCTTTTTATTATTGGAGAAAAAGGATGAAGTCATCCTGTCCTTAACATGTTGATACCCATAAAACCGACTCACTGTTCCATGTGCATAAAGTAAATACTATGAAACTGACATTTTGAAAGAGGAAAGGATTTATTGCATGTCAACTGGCAAGAAGACAGAAGTGAAAAACTCAAATCTGTCTTCCTCCCATGAAATGGAATGTGTTCATATAACTTTTAGATAATGGAGTTGAGAACTGAGGAGTTAAACTTTATTGGCTAATGAGTAGGCTAAGGGCAAAGGGATATATACATGTCTGAGTTTAGTTTATAGTTACAAAATGGCCTGCTTGGGGAATGATGCTTTTCAAATGACCAGATGTTCCTGGTGGATAGACCTCTCTCTTCTAGAATGTGGTCTGGCATTCCTTCCTGCTGGATTGACCCTTTGCTTGTAAATGTGGTAATGGTGGTCTTGCTAGCTGTCTAATTTGTTTCTGAACATTAGTTTAAGTTCAATTACTTCTGCAGGGTATATGGCACATAGGCCGGCAACATGATCTTTTGCTTCTGTAAAGAGAATAACAAAAAATAGTTAATCATGTTGACATGAATTGGCCATTGTTTGAGTGTGAAATGTCCTTCTTTTTGCTCCTTGATACCCCTGTGTGTGTGTGTGTGTGTATTCCACCCATTTTACTTTATAATTTACAATTGTTCATGTCATCAAATTTCGTTTTTTATCCTACTAATCCTCTGATATTAACCTGTTTATTCTTCAACCTCAGAAGAACCCAGATGTTATAGGAATTTTTTTCCTTGTACAGTGACAGAAATCTTCTTCAGTGATTATATAGCAAAGTAGAAAAAGTGTCTAAAACTAAGTATTTCCTTTTTAAAAAATGCTTACAATGTAGATACATGTCATTAATAATTCATGAATATGTGAGCTTTGGAAATGCATTTAGCGGTGGTCTTTAGTTCTATCTAAAAGAATGCAACAAGAATTGTACTAAATATAGAAGTCTCAATGATTTCTGTAATTTAGAGCAAAGACAAAAAAAAAGCAGTCCCTGATTTTCCGTGCTAATTAGTGCCTCTTATGGTAACATAAAATGCCCTAATGGTAATTCTATGGGAAGTTATTTAGTTTTTATCAACTCCTGGAATCATGTTTGGGTGGTGTCACTAAAAATAGAGATTGTATATAGAAGCAGCAGACATTTCAACTGCAGCAGCTCAGTGCATGCCTGCATGAGTATAGCTCTCTGTAGCCTCCTCAATGGGAATGTGGATTCAGCCTTGTCCTTCACATTAAGAAAAGTTACTGAATATCATGCATCCCATTGTTTTTACAAAGGTAGCAAAGGGAATGCCTGAGGAAAAGAAAGTCAGGGTGAGAGAATAAGGGAAACATAAGGATGTTTTGTCCTATCTTAGTAGGAGATATTCAGGGACTTCTTTCTCTTTCTTCTCATTCCTACAGTTGTAGAGATCTGAATTCTGTTGTCATTGGAAATGAGCTTGGAAATAGATACTACATCATCTGGGAAAGAACACTGCCCAGCTGACATCTTGACTTGGGCCTTGGGGCAGACTAAGCAAAGAGCCCAGTTCTTATCTACGGACTTCTTACTACGAACTAGATCAGAACTGATGGTTGTTGTTTTAAACAAGTAAGTTTGTAGTATTTGTTACATAGCAATAGAAAATTTAAAAAGACAGATATGAATACTATTTCCTGGCTCTTAACTTAGTTAAATTTATACTGTTTTCTCAGATGACATTTCACAATTATTTCCATCACCTCCTCCCTCACTTGTGTATTTTGTTAAGAGTTGTGAATCCTTGATATCTTTGAAGTGCTCCCCCATGGTGGAAATGAACTAATGTGATATGCTCTCAGCAAGTGTAGTAAACACTGGTTGTTTTTAAAATGCTTGTGATAAGCTTAGAATTTGGAAAATTGCTCTTTAACTTGATGGGTTATTTTTTATCCTTTTAGATAAGATACTGATTTACATCCTTTTGAAACTCTTCAATTCAGTCATAAATGCTCATTAAACTTTTTCATTGTTAGCTTGATCAAGCAGTATGAGTGAATATCTTTAGCACCTCTTGAAAGGACTACAGTCCTTTGAACAAAATAAGTACTGGAGAAAATGAGGACTGTATTTTCTTGCATCTTGTTTTCAGAGATGGATGCACTCTTCAATTGCAAATGCCTAACAAGCTGAACAGTTTCAAGGACTTTGTTGATTGAAAAACATTATCAGACAGTACTTTGTGAAGCATCTCTCCTAAATGTGGATGCAATATTATTTGAATGAGAACTATCTCCTAGTTAAGATTAACAAAGGACTTACATAATACAAACAAATCTTATTACAAAAGGAAATAGTGCATACACATTTTTTTTCTTTTAATTTGAGCACTAAACCCATAAGCACATTACCATAAGAAAAACATCTCAGCAACATCAAGGACAAAATTTCTTAGACACTAAAAACTTCATAAAATTATTACTGGGAGCATTTTTTTAAACAAATTTTCTTTTTGTTTTACTAAATTTAGTGGTTCTGGAATTTTCTGTAACTTACCCATTATAATTTCTATAGAGCACATTTTTAGGGGGAAAATGCAACATATACATATTATAATTTAAGACTTTTCCTAAATTAAAATAGAAGGATAGGCCTCCCTGGTGGCGCAGTGGTTGAGTGCTGCGCTGTGGAGCTGTCGGCAGCTGGTGATGTGAGTTTGACACCCAGCCGGGAGAATACCACATGGTACAGCAGACCTCTCCTGCCTCGCCTGCTGCTCCCCTCAGCAGTGTATTTCTGATCTGCCTGTTCTGCTCCCTGCTCTTTCTCTGGTGAACCCTCTTACCTCCCCACACCTCTGGCCTGTACCCCAGCTTGTATAAATAAATAAATCTTAAAAAAAAAATAGAAGGATAATGATCAGGTTATTGAGTTATTCCACAGTTGAGATGCCACAATTCGTATCAGTAAAAATAAATCAAAATCAATGAAATCTTCATTCCATTAATATACCTATTTAAATTTAACTTAGTTCCATTTTTTGGAATTTGTCTTTCTGCTGTATGTAGGTAATAGTAGGTAAACTAATTTGGAAGAAATTGTATTTGTAAATAACTACAATTTAATTTTTCATTATTTGATTTGAAATATTTCATAATATCTCATACCTATCTCACAATGAGAACAGTAAAACTTATTCAGAATGTAAATTGTCTTGATGATTTATCTAATTAATTAAACAACCTATTTTCAAATATAGACCTTCTGACTTCTTGTCTCAAGAATTACCTGATTCTACTCTGAGAGTGTAAAAAAGCATGCTCAAGAAATCCCAGCCAGAAATCCTCTTGGAGGTTTTTTATTTTTTTTTGAAACTCAATAAAAATTGCCCCAATATTTAATCAGAAGGAATAAGATCTGCAAAGAGTTCAGTTGACTTAAAGAAAGAGTATAAAAAGTAAGGGACTTATCCGACCATATAGTAAAATATTACTACTTAATTGATTAATGGAGAGATATAAAATAGATACCAATACATGTGATTATATATGTGATGTGTGATTAGTATATTTATTTGTGTTTATCTTTGTACCCCCATCAACTTAACTATAAAAATATTGTTCTCATTGACACTTCCAATTAAAATCCAATACCTCAAAATCCCATGTAGTTTCTTTTTATATTTGAAAATCTTTTATCAAACAGTGGAAAATTTGGCTTCCATTTATATATCTATATCTATGACTATATCTATACATACACATGAATGACTGTATATATACATACATATAAATACATGCATATATTTAATATAATTGCATTTTACCTATAAAATACATAAATATACCAAATATATATTTATTGAATATAAAATATATTGCATTACATGATTTATTCATTAACACATAGTGAATAAAATATTCATCTGGTCAATATTCATGTGGTCATATTTATATGGTCAATATCTATTATAATGTAAATATATTAATACAATATACATTAATCACTATTATAGATGACATATTAATACAATCTATTAGGCATAAATTAATATGATTACATTATACCTAATATGATGCATACATACATAAATGTATGTATGTATGCACACACACACACACATACACAGATATGAGAGAGAGTGGCATCTTAGGGAAATGGCTAATGTTAGAAGAGAGTTAGGGGAAATACAGGATTTAGTTGAGCCTGGAATACCATATTGCTGGAAAGTAATAAAGTATTATAGGAACATGCCCAAATGACATAAGAGACTACTTAAAAATTTGAGCTTCAAAACAAATAACTTTAACAATACATTATAATCCATTAAGATAACCCTTGAATCCACATATAAACAAGGAAGTGAATATTGATTCTGAACATGCCGTGTGACTCAAATTATCACTTCACAAGTTAATTTTTAATTGTAAAGGAAAATCAGTAACTTTATATTGGAAGAGTAAACAAAATTATCAATTAATGGAGTAATATTGTGCTTTCTGGTAAGATGCATTATGAGGGCACTACCATACTTCTGTGTTATTTCTGCTAAAAATGCATAACATAACTCTAATCGTGAGGAAAGATCAATCAAACCCAAATTGTAGGCCTTTGGACAAAGCAACTAACCTGTACTTTTCACGAATATCAAGTTCAAAGATAAAAAAAATAGAAGAAAACCTGAGAAAATGACTCATATTAAATAACAGTCATGATAATGCAATGCAATGTGTGAACCCGGATTGGAGGATGGAATGTTTAAAGAACATTATTTAGATAACTAACAATATTTAAATGTAGAATGTGATTAGAAAAAAATTAAATCAATTATACTCTCTGACTTTGAACATTTTACTACAGTTACATAGGAGCAGTTGCTTGTTCTAAGGACATACACAGTAAAGTATGAGAGTATGGAGCACAATACCTACAACCTTCATTCAAATGCTTCTGAAAAGAATACTAATATGTATGTGTGATATATATGTGCTTATATATGTATATATGTGCTTATATATGTATATAAAACTAAAAATAAGAAAATGAAGCAAAATATAATGAATATTAGTACAAGGTAATAAGAGATATTTTTTAGAATTATAACTCTTTTTCCTGTGAATTTACAGTTAAAGGTTAAAAATTCAATACTTGTTTAACCAAGAATGTTACTGTCCACATTAAGAAATACATGACTGATTTGGGAAAGATATTGTAGTATCTAAACTAAGCCAGAGACTATTATATAAAATATTCTTGAAGCTATTTCAAATGGAAAAAAACTAGTAGAAAAATTGTGAATGACTTGAGCAAATTCAGATGAAGAAAATAAAACATTTAACAAGTACATGTATAATGTATAAAATCTTCATTTGTGAAAAATACACATATCAGAACAATAAGCAATTATTTAATCTGAACAATTGGTACAAAATTTCTTTGCAGTGTGTCTGTACTGGTCTGCACTTTAACTAGAAGTGTGTAGATGTTTATTCAGTGTCCAGATGTTTGTTTCAAATACCAGTCACACTGTTTATCATTTGGAGACAAAATAGGTAAAAATGGACTGAATATACACCATGAAATATCGCCTAATGGTTAAGGGAACCGTTTAAAGATATAGAAAGCAACACTGGTGAATACTTATAACATGGAGATTATTTAAAAATGTAAGGCACATAATGATGTTTATGATAATAGC
This sequence comes from Scalopus aquaticus, assembly GCA_004024925.1. Lineage (NCBI taxonomy): Eukaryota > Metazoa > Chordata > Mammalia > Eulipotyphla > Talpidae > Scalopus > Scalopus aquaticus. The sequence goes on along the minus strand of PVIJ01000668.1, from coordinate 170,344 downwards.
ATTTATTTTGCAAATTAAAAGCATACACAAAAGGAAATTTTGCAAAATGTTTTCTAATTTCGTAAAAATAAAAATGGTATTTAATAAAAACATTAAAATCGTTGCCTATGTGAGGATAGAATGGAAGAGTAGTGAAGAGAAATAGATCCAAAAGTTCCTCTGTGTATGATCTTTTTGACATCTTTGTTGTTTTAATACATTTAGTCTGGGTCTTTGTAGAAAGGAAATTTGTGTTTTCATTTTTTTCGTTTTCAGAATAAGGATCCTAACTGTTTTATTTCCTATAGTCACAGATGAATTAATTATTTAATGATATTTTAAATTCAAATTTTTTTTTCAAAAATGTATTTATTGAGATAAAGTAGATTTATATTTTTGACTCTGTTCAACGACTTATAGGTTCAAAGCTCTATAAATGTATACTGTCACACCCTGCCCACCACCAGCTCCCCTCCCTCCCAGACTCTGCCCCAACCATCTTCCCCCTTTGGTTGCCCCAGTTTTGCAGTCAGGTGTTAAGAGGGTATTAGTGCTTTGGCTTTGACTGACCCTTTATGTTTCTCTATATCCCCCATATCTATGTCATGTTCTAGGCACTATCCTAAAGTTTGAGACTGCTGACTCAATTACTCTTCATCACATCAACTTAGGATAGATTCTATCATTATCCCCATTGTATAGATGGTGAAATCTAAGCACAGAAAAAGTGAGTAACTTTCCCAGTGTCATGACATTACTCAGTGATGGAGCTTATAGTACTCATGGAGACTGAGCAGCCTGATTACAGAGCTTCATTGTCTACCACCATCACCATTTGCTCTTTCTTATGTGTCACATTTTTCAGTTCTATGACAAGCTCTCCCATAACGGTTCTGTTCTCTGAAAACCAGGATTTATCAACCCTCTTAAAAAGAGTCATCTGTACAGTTGAGCACTAATTTCAGGGTGTAATCAGGAAGTTGCCTATGTGTACAATTTTGTAGAAGATCGTGACTTCAGAAAAAAAATGCAAATGGTCAACAAGCACATGAAAAAATATTCACTTATTGTCAAGGAAATGCAAATCAAAACCACAAGGAGATATAACCTAACACTGTGAGAATGACCCATATTAAAACCAGAAAAAAAAGTGTTGGTGAAGATGCAATAAAAAAGGACCCTATTATACTGCTGGTGGGACTGTAAACTGGTCTGCCTTCTATCGAAGAAAGTGAAGAGATTCCTCAAGAACATACCATATGACCCACTCATAGGAATCTACCCAAAGGACACAAAAACACTAATTCAAGAGGAAACCTGCACTCCTGTTTATTGCAACACTATTTACAATAGCCAAGGTATGGAAACAAGTCGATGCCCCAAAACAGCTCACTGGATCAAGAAGATGTGGTACATATACACAATGGAATACTACTCTGTAATCAAAAAGATAAACTCATGCCATTTTCAGCAACATGGGTGGAGCTGGAAGTGATTACGCTCAGTGAAACAAGTCAGGAGAAAAAGATAAATACAGGATGGTTTTACATATGTGTGGAATAGAGATAACCCAAACAAAATGTCAGGTTAAAAAAAAAAAAAAAAAGACAACAACAAAACTTGTAAGCTAACCGTAGACCTGACGCATATAATAGGATACGGGGAAGGAGATGAGTGAAAATAGGAAAGGGAGTTGCACGAGGGACTGTGGTAATGGATCATGGGTGCTATGGTGGTGGGAGAAATACAGAGACCACACCAAAGGGGAGAAATCTAAAATACTGTCCAAAAAATAGCAAAGACTTTTAAGAAATCTTTAACAAAGATTTTAAGAAATCTTTAACAAAGATTTTAAGAAAATAAATAAAAAATAATAAAGTTAACAGTCTCCACTCAAAAAATAGATAAAGTAAAAAGAATATCTCTATTACCTTAGTGTTCTTTGCTCAATAGAATACTGTAGCTGTAAGAAGAGCACAGGCTCAGGTTTTCTATGGAGGTGCACAGAGGGGTCAAAGGGGGAGTTTTGAAGCCCTCGGTGGTTTTTTAGGCTTTTAATGGTCTTTCGTAGAGAGGCAACCAGGTACAGGGCAGGCTAGGAGGCTGGGGACAGGGTTGGGGGGCAAGAGACTGGCAGGCCTCCTGGGCCCTCAGTGAATCTTCACTCTCTCTGGGCTCTCTGGTATTCTCCTGGTTTCTCTGCTGCACCCCTAACAGTTCTCTGCTCCCTGTCGCTTTGTTCTCTGCTGCTTCTGCCACTTCTGCTGTTACTGTTTATATCCTTGACCTCCAGGCCCAGGTGTGTCCACCCATATGCAAACCCACACCCCACTCCAGGTGCCTACCATCTGGCATGCATGCAGGCCTACAGGGGTCCCAGCATCAATGGGAAGGCAGAAAAAACTGATGACTCTTTCTTTTGCCTTACAAATATTAATGCCAATGGGTGTGAATATATGCAATATCAAGTATCTGTTTGATTTTATCACTAAATTCCACCCATAATATGGTGGAATAGGAAGGATTTGATAAAGTTCTCCCCTAAATACAATTAAAAAAAACAAATATGCTCACAGGAAATTTCATCAATTAATTTAAAGAATTGGGAGAGAGACCCACAGTTTGCAAGGAGATTGTGATTTGCTCTGGGGGTGAAATGAGAGCCAAAGGGCTTGCAGCCTGGTGGCAGCCCTTCTAGTTAGTCAATAAAAGTTGAGAAAAAGATGCAGACAGTGTGGACTAGAGACCAGTTGGGGTGAATCTTTTCAGCCCATGTTTCCAGGGAGGAGGAAGGGCAGATCTACACACACACAAGCACTGAGACCATCGTTTCATTATGGAGAATCTGGTGACTAGCAGTGTGGGGAGCAGAGTCCCCTCTCTGCTGGAAGATTCCATATAAAGGAGTGGGAAGGAGGCAGAGTCCTGAAATTTAGGTTCCATGGGGCAGTGAACAGAACTTATCCTGCAGAAGGGGTGTCCATGTAAGTCTCTCCACCTGCGATGGCTTGCCCTCTGCACCAAAAGTGAAAGTGATTCTATGGATTTTAACATCCCATTATCCCCTTTTCTGCCACCATATTAAAAAAAAAAAAAAGAAGAAGAAGAAGAAAAAGAAAACTAAAGACACAGAACCTCAACCAGAAAAACAAAGGGGGGGGGGGTGCAACACATGCCCAGGAAGGAACATCTGAACACAAAATGGAAAATCTGAAAGAGAAGAAGTTCAGAGACCTATATAAAGGACACAGGAACTAACAGATTTTATAATAACTATCAGAAAAAAATGAATAAAATTCTAGAAGAGTAATTAAAGTCAGGCAGATTCAGAATATAGCAAGATATAAACAGGAACAAAAAGTGTTTTTCAACCAACGCAGCTTAAGTTATTTAAAAAAGAGAGAAATGCTGAATGACATTAGAATAAATATGGAAAGCATACTTAAGTAGACTTAAACCGACAGAAGAGGGAATTTCAGAAACTGAAAATATGAATGTACAAATTACCCATGTGGAAGAAGAGACAGAAATAAGATTAAAAAAAATTTCTATGAGAAACTGGTATCAGACTGCTTTAGAAGAGAAAACATAAGAATAATGTGTATTCCAGAAAGGGAAGAGAGAAAGGAAGAAAGACCATATTCAAAGTAATAATACCTGAGAAATTCCCAAACCTCAGGAAAGAATTATACATGAAGATACAGAAAGCCAAAAGACACCCAAATTTCTTAAGTGCAAAATGACCTATATCAAGACATATCCACTGTTTGATTCAACATTCAAAGGTAAACTATTTATTACTGTGAGGGAAAAAAATAATTTAGTATACACTTTGATCAGATCTTAATCATTTTTCTCAGAAGCTAATGTCAAGGTTAGAAGAAAGTAGGATGACATAATTACCATTGTAAAAGACAAAAACTGCCAAAAGAAAAGTTTATCTTGCAAAATTATCATTCAAATATGATGGAGAAATAAAGGTCATTCCAAACAAACAAAAGCAGTTTACCTTACAAGAAATGTTGAAAGGAGTTCTCATACATGAAAAGAAAAATAATAATTACACAAAACTTGAACAATGTGATGAAAAGTAATACAGAAACAGAAGTACAAATAATAATAACAATGAGACAAAAACAAAACAATAAAGGAGAAGAAGAAAATGACAGAATGTGGATGAAGATCCAAATGAAGATAAGTTGATACGAACATAGAAAGGATTGTTTTAGATACAGAAAGTTGGATTCAACCCTTGTGTTCACTACATTTTGGGGGATTAAAAACAACAATAATAACTTTAATGATAACAGATGCAATGGAGTGAAAAATCATTAATTACTACTGCTCTCTTATAGACTGAACATGGAAATAAAACAAATCTGCATGACAAAAATTAAATTACTAATATCCTAGGTACTGGGTAAAGCTATTAGTATAGAATATCACTTTTAAAACTCACCAAATCCTTATAAATAGATATAACCTTACCTAGACTATAAGGAGTCAAGCAAATTAATTCACTCTTAAATATGTACTATTGAGGGCTAGTGTTGATATGTTTACCTCTATAAAAGTGAACAAAACATCAAATATGTGCTAGTAGAGACTGCATTCTAGTTGGGAACACACAAACACACACATGCACACATACACTATACTGGATCATGATGATTGCAAGCAATCAGTGAATTAGAATAGGAAATATCATAGAGAAAATATTATTTCAGATTAGGCAGTTAGGGAAGACTACTGAGCAGGGATCATTTGAGCAAAGATCTGATGGAAGTGATGGAGCAAGACAAGATCTATAAAAAGAGCTTTTTAGGCAGAGGAAATGTCAAATGCAAAGCACTAAGCCAGACATATGTCAGTTAACATGAAACTTAAATAATGGAGTGAAGAGGAGAATGATATGAGATTACAAGAACATAACTGCTACTTGTGCTTCAAGTGGATTTCTTCTAGATTTCTTAATCATGGTGACAGATAATAGGTACAGACACATCCACTTATTTCATTAAACATTTGGAGGGGTAGATTCAATCCATACTGATATCAGGAAACATAGATGATGACATATGTAGGTAGAGAATTAAGGAATAAATAATTCATGTGGCTGTCCTATCTCATCTTGTTTTGATGCCATATTTATAGATACAATTTAATATTATGGAAAACCATTAGAAAATTTAACAAAAAGTAATATCCATGAATTCTCTTCTTCTGAAATCACCTAAAATTTTGCATTGCACACATTATACATCAATTGCTTCATCCTATCTTAAAGCACAATAGGTTTATTACACATTACTCTTTTATGTTTATCATTATTTCCCTTGTCCAGTTTCACTCTACGAACTGAATGTAGCAAACATCTTCATGGGAAAATTAGGTTCCTCACTAAAATGTGTTGTGCACTAGTTCAGTACATAATTTATATAAGAAGAAGTAAAATTTATAATAATCTGATGACTTAGTATGAAAAAGACATTCTGACTCCAGAATGAAAAACGCAATGACTAAGATCTAGTGGAAATTTATTGAATGGTATTCCAAGTCCTCCATATTACATGATCAAATAATGAGCAAGAAATCAAAGAAAGGAGAAGATTCTGCCCTAATAGAAGAGACATGGACAATGGTAATTTATTCATAAAAGAACTACACTAGTGCTTAACATAAGCCTGATAACAACAACAAAATTCTTCCAAATGCTTATAAGAAGTAGGGGTCTGACTGAAGTGACTTTTTCAAACTTTAAGCTCTTTACTAGAGAAACTAGTTGATTAGATCATTGAAATTTAGAGTCTCGGGTTTAGTAATGTCAGTTTTCCACTATGATTTTTCATATGAAACCATCTAAGCAAGAAAAATCATTTTTCATATTACAGATGTGTATTATACATTTATTACATAAAACTTGATAAGCTATGCAAATTATATGCAATATTCTAAAGTTATTCATTTCATGAATATGAAAAGAAAAAAGTTATTCACTATAAATATTGAGTTATTCAATAAGATCCTGAGGTATTTTTAATTTCAATTGTACAGACTCAATATGAAACACTGCCAAACCACAAATTAATGATTTCTATGTCTAAAACATTGATTTTCATCTTAAGGATATATAGTATGGGAGAAGTAGTTCAAGATCAGATTAAAATTTTGCGAAAAAAATTACATTGTTTTCCTAAAATATTAGAAAGTAAAATAATAAAGTTTCTATTACTTGTTTTAAAATTTCAAAGTTAATAAGGGTTTTTTAAGGAGAAATATTTATTACAATCATCTGAATAAATAACAAAAATACAGACTATAATTATTTTAATCACTTAAAATTGTCAAATAACACAATGAATCCATTTCCTTCTTTATTTTTGGAAAACAAATAGTAGTACTTTCCAGGTGAGCTGACAGATAGATATTTGTTAAGTGATAAAAATAGTTTGATTTAAAAGAGTCAATAAATTTATAAAAGTGTAAGAGAACTAAAAATATACACTGGTAAAAACCATTGGTAAAGTACACTGAATTTCTTCTGAGTATATTAAATGTGTGTATGTAGCTTAGGGACTCAACAATATGTCTTCAAAAATATCCTTTCAAGAAAAAAAAAATATAGCTTTGTGGAGAATAAATAAGAAAAGAATAAACTTAAAGCATTTTTTGCTCTCTTTTTTTTACATAATTGATATGTTGTTACAAAAACTCTTCAAATAACTTGAGACTCTGCAACTATTTTCTTATAATTTTGATCTTTTTTCATGGCTGCTAGAATTTGGACCAGGACATACATAGTAAAGTTCTATGGTCCATTAATTATTTGTCCCACAAATATTTGTTGAATGCTTCCTGGAAACATTCAAGATAGGAAACTAAGATACAGAAAGAGGAACTTAGAATTTCTTGAAAGCATGCAATTAAATAGATGACTAGGTATTAAACAGATTCTAATATCAAACAAGATAGTGTCTCTAAAGCTATGAAGGCCCATTAGCATGTCCTCCATATAGATAGCACCCCTGAAGCAAATGAGAGAAAAAAAAATGTGTGGATTTATTAGAAAAAAATTCTGTACTTTTTTAATTTAAAAAATGAAGTGTCTGTAGTTACATTCAACTGACAAGTTTAAGTTGTCCATATTATGTGAATTGACAACTCACAATCTGGGTCTAATCAAGAAATAGAAAACACATAGTATGATAAACCAGAGAAGTTTAATAAAAATATTTATTAATCATAATTTAATAAAAGGTGATTGTCTTTTGAGAGACAAATTCTCAAATAACATGTTTGCAAATACATTTTTTAGAACAACATTCTATTTTGGTTATTATTTTCAAGAAGCATTATTTCAGCTGCCCCTTACATGGTTTATTATGAGAAACAAAGTTTTACATTGGGAAGAGAATTCAAAAAGGAGTCAGATATTCTGAAGTCAAGCTCTCCTTTGGTTAGTATTTCTTTGTGAGGTTCTGCACGTCTCTTAAATGTCCTACTTTCCTTAAACTTTAAATTAAATTTCCTCTTTTCATTACAACTGGCCTTGTCTTTTCTACTGGGCAGTTTTTTTCTTTTTTAAAAAAAACATTTATTTATACATACAAGAGCTAGGGTATAGGCCAGAGGTCTGGGGGGAGTGGTGAGAGGATTTTCCAGAGACAGAGTGGGGAGCAGAATAAGCAGATTGACTGAAATACACTGCTGAGGGGAGCAGTGGGCAAGACAGGAGAGGTCTGCACCATGTGGGTCGTCAACTCCCTAAACAGGGATCAAACTTGTGCTGCAGTGGCTGTGATAGTTTCATAGTGCTGAGACTTAATCCCTTGTGTCATCAGTGAGACCCAGTACCCTTATTTTTCTGAAATAAACTTAGAATGAGAGCAAAATCTGGCCCACATATGCAGTATTGGAATCACTATATAAATTCTTTAAAGTCCTATAAAGTCTATTATATAAATATTATTACCATCTCCACTCTTTACATGAAGTGATGGAGGCAAAAATATGTAAAATATCTTGTGTATATAGACAATAAAGGAAAGAAGCAGGAATTTCAAGTCAGGAAGTGGGTACAGCAAAAATTCCTACCTTTTTCTACATACTCTTAATTTTGATGGGTGGAATGTACAGCCTGGAAAATTCCATACTTTTCTGAACACCATAAGTACCATATATTTATCACAGTTATAAAGTGCCTTAGTTCTTAGGTTGCTGGGCTGATTTTCGTTTCAGTGGGATCTCTGATGCATGCTTTTTTTTTTTTTTAAATAATTATTTTACCTAACAATTCTTTCTGCTTCAATTTTCTTCAAGGTTCCAATAATCCCTATGTAGATCTCTGAACAAAAATTACTTAGATACCAAAAGGAACAAAAATATTGATATTTCTTCATTAATAAAACATGTATTTTAACTTTGTTTTATATTTGCATGTTTTGGTTTTTGCCTAGAGGAGCTGGCCAGCACTGCACTGTAAAATTATACTGGTCAACAATTTTTTGCAAAAATCAAGTTATTGAAATAAAATTAGTAATTTCCTATCAATTTGCATGTGCTCAACACAAATATGACAGTCAAATTCTAATTTTGGCTCTAGTTTTTTTTTGTAATCTTCAATAAATTGATGTTTACATCACGAAATGCCTGCCAATAGTAATAAGCCTACAGTTAATACCTGTAAAAAATCAAGTCATAGACTACTTCTTAGATTTCTTCACTTGTCTCTTGGACAGCTGTTCAGGAATAGAATAGATGGAAGACGGTTTCCATTGTGCAAAAGCACAGCCTCAGCTTGAAGAGTCTAGAAATAGTCTCCATTCTTGTGGGTCATGAGTGATTTCTAAGGCATTCATGAGGCCCTCCATATTGGAACAGAATACCAGAATACTTTCCTTTCTGAAGAAAGACTCCAACTGCTGGTGGCATTTTCTATAGAAAGTAATTGTGACATCTTCTTCTAGAAGATTCCATTGTTGGAGGCTTGATCCTAACATTTCTGTCTTGTTCTTGGATAAGTCCAAATCACAAACCGTCATTAGTTCTTCCTGTGTTAGTCTGTGTGGGGTTGATGATGCACTACAGTGAAAATCTGGATCACTGCATGCTGATGGAACAGGAGAAGAACACGTCGGCTCACCCTTGTCCTCATCAGATGAGTCAAGAGAATATTCTGCTGGAGGTTCTGGAATAGGAAGTCCCTCACCATATGGAACTGGTATCAATGCAGATGGAATGTTTGGGTAGACTATTCTTGAACTTCTTTTTCTTCATTATTCTGCCGGAAAGAGGAGGAACCAAGCAGAAGTAACAGTCTTATGTGGTTGCTTGGCTCTCTCCACACTATGGGGACTGCAAACTGCATTGATGGTCTTTTGCCATTTAACCACTGTGAAAGCTGTGTTGTACATGTAACACAGCATCTATGCGGGGTGCAAGGCTTTTCTTGGCACCAACCTTGCATCCGAAGTAAAGATGATAAACCTTCTTCACTTGAGAAGTGAGCCTTTTCTTATGGTTGGCAAAAGTCACTTCCCCACAAATAGAGCAGAAATTGTCCACACTATTAATGCGCTTTCGAGGCATTACTGTTCTGTATTGTGCCTAAATGGATAAAATCATAACAGTTCTATGGAAAAGTAGCTTAAACTGTTTCACACATAGTCTGAAATACATTCAATGCTCAACTTTTCTGACAGGGCTTTCTGTAGTGCCCTGCTGACGTCAGCTTACTTCAGCAGCCGCCTGACAGTAGTATTGCATTGCATCAGAAAATGATGCAATCAACTCTGGATGATGTGTGCATGATGGTTTTATGCAATGTGATGCAATATTACATCATTCTAGGTTGATTTAGGATATTGTTGCAGTCGTACTGGGTAAATTTACACAGTGAAACATATAAAATGAATTATATGAAATATCTTCAAAATGAGAGCTAATTTTCAGGCTCATATTCATGTTCAGCACACCAAGATACTACAGAAATTAGGGCCTTTTTACGTCTGTAACAATCTCAATGTTGACCAGTGTTCTTCTTCATCCCATACTATATTGTTTGGAAGGAAGGTACTATGCTCAATCCAACTTAAAGGCTGGGAATTTTGTTCTACCTCCCTGAGTACAGAGTATATATGTAAATTATTTGGAATTCTGCACAACAGATATATCTGTTTTCTCCCATTTGTTTGTTTACTACTAAATTATAGATTTAAATCAGAATGGATTCTTGTTTGTAAGGGCATTGTTGTTAGTTTTTTTTTTTTTCAAGTATGGCTACATGTCTGTGGATATGGATGTTTTCTGCTGGGATTTACTCAGAAAATAGAAAAAAGTTCAGCAAGTCTGTTGTTGATTGCCCATGGTAGTATGCAATTTGCTTTCTCAAGGAACCACATAAATTAACTTATCTGATCTGCCTGGTCACTGGGCTGTTGGTACACAAAATCAGAGCTATATCATTTAATTTGCTCGCTTTCCCATTTAGGAATTCATCCTTGGTTTGAGTACTGATAGATTTCAAATTTAGAATTGTATTCCTTTACCTTAGGGGTTTTAAATCTCTATGATGAGGATAAAAGTCTGTCTTTTTCACTGTCATTTACTACTTACTCTGAATGACTTGTGGGAGGTTTGTAATCGTATATATATATTTAAATATTTATTTATTTATGCATACAAGCTGGGGTACAGGCCAGAGGAGTGGGGTGGCGAGAGGGTTCACCAGAGACAGAGTGGGTAGCAGAACAGGCAGATCAACCGAAATACACTGCTGAGGGGAGCAGTGGGCGAGGCAGGATAGGTCTGCTGCGCCATGTGGGAAGCTCCCCGGCTAGAAGTCGAACTCCAGTCACTGCTGCCAACAACTCCACAGCACAGTGCTTAACCACTGCACCACCAGGTAGGCCCTGTAATTGTATATTGATGAATGGTGGAAGACTATTTTTTTTTGTCATATGACCACTATGTCTGAATGTATATTATCCTGTTTCTCAGCAATCTCCTCTGTCACTTCGAATGTTTTTGATTTGATGCTGGCCATTTTTATTCCTGTAATTTTCTAACAGTAATTATGAGCTTTAAGTTTTATCTCTCTGATCCCCTCCAGCAGCTGTTTCAAGGTTGACCTTCTTTGACTTCTTTATGCTTATGAGAACTTTGAAGTTCTTTTCTTCCTAATTCATTTTGAATATCATTGAACTAAGTGTTAAAAGTGAATTGCTCATTGTGATAGTCACCTTGATTTCTCCTTTGAACTTTCAAAGTTCTATTTTTTTCCAAATCTTTTTAATAATAGCTTAAATTTAAATGATTTTTTAAATCTCTATTATCAGTTAATTAATACAAGCACAATAAATGTTGGTTATTTGCCACTACAAAAGATGAGTTTTTCTACTACAATATTGTCTTTATGAACATTATAAATTTACATTGATCGTATTGAGTTTATTTTGACAATCTATACAACAGTGTGTGATTTTTATTAGCTATGTCTCTAAAATATGAAAAGGAAATGTTTTCATCAAATATATATTTGTATATATACACTATATATAGTGCTATGTGTGCATATTTATAATATATGATTTTACATATGCACTGTAAATTGTGTAAATTATATGTAAATTATTTTAGAAAACAATATTTTACATAGAGAATACACTTTCACCACTTTGCCTCCTGGATGCTCTCTGATTTTCTACAAAGAATTACTGATGTTAACATTTGTACCAAATTCCCTTTGCTTTTTGCTATAGTAATGGTTATATTAAGTACCACCTCTTTTGTTTTTTTTAAAGATTTATTTATTTATACATACAAGCTGGGGTACAGGCCAGAGGCATGGGGCGGTGAGAGGGTTCACCAGGGACAGAGTGGGGAGCAGAACAGGCAGATCAGAAATACACTGCTGAGGGGAGCAGCGGGCGAGGCAGGAGAGGTCTGCCACGCCATGTGAGATTCTCCCTGGCCGGGTGTCGAACTCACACAGCCGACAGCTCCACAGCGCAGTGCTCAACCGCTGCACCACCAGGGAGGCCCGTTCCACCTCTTTAGTGTTCAAAAATGTAAAATCATGAAAAATTAAATAAAATTAACTAAACCCTATATTACAAATGTTTCCAATGTTAAATATTAACACTAGTATAAAGTTCTATTCTAGATTGCTTAGGATAACTTTATCAATATTGGAAACAAAATTTCTGTTTTAGCTTACCCATCATTGTATTCTCTTACATATCGCTTACATAAAATTTGACATTTTCCTTGAGTCTTACTATAAACATCAAGTAACTGAAGTAACAAAGAATTCCATCTCATATATTGCAATTAATATCAATAAAAGCTAAAATCCATACTATATTCCTATTTTTCAAGGAACAGTCTCAAGCATATTGAGGACTATTAACAATTTTAATGGCATTGAAATTCAAACATATCCTTAAAGGCAACAGATGTTATTTTATTTTTGCTTATCAATTATGTTTAAAGGAAGGAAATTGCTATCTATGTCTGTATTTCCAAGATGTTTTAGGAACTTTCACACTTGTTAATTATTTGTTAATGGTCACAAGACTGCTGAGGACTATATAAAGGATGATTCTATGGTTGAATCATTTTGTCTGTGAATAGTATAAACATTAACATACATTTATATCGAAAATTTATACTGAAAAAAATATGAATTATATTTTTTCCAAGGATGCCATTGAAATTGTTTATAAATATTTATGATGTTATTTATATGATTATATGTTTAATCCAATGTTCCCCTGCTCTTTATTTAATTTCTAAAGTTCTCCTATATGCAAAGATATCTCCATAGTGCTATAAAATAGAGTAGTGCATAATAAGAATGATGAAATTTCATTATAACCAGCAATATTTACTATCTACCAATCATGGGTTACCATATGACTTCAAATAACTATATTATTAAACTAATAGTCTTAGACATGTCTATTCTTAAAGCAGTAGGAAATAAACTTCCCTTAAATCGGGCCTCCTTGGTGGCGCAGTGGTTAAGCGCTGCGCTGCGGAGCTGTTGGGAGCGGTGACAGGAGTTCGACACCAAGCCGGGGAGATTTCCACATGGCGCAGCAGACCTCTCCTGCCTCGCCCGCTGCTCCCTTCATCAATGTATTTCAGTTGATCTGCCTGTTCTGCTCCCCACTCTGTCTCTCGCCGCCCGACACATCTGGCCTGTACCCCAGCTTGTACGCATAAATAAATAAATCTTTAAAAAAAAACTTTTTAAAAATTCCCTAAAATTATTAAATTAGTGACACAATAGAAATTTGAATCCATTCATGTTATTGAGGAATATATAAATGTTATTGTTATTATAATCATTATTACTATTCTCATTTATTAACTACAAAATGTCAGGTATCTCAATTGTCTTACATACAGGAACTCTTAGATTTAAATACATTATGTCCATGTTATAGATGAAAAAACTGGGTCTCAACGAATTAAGTAACTCATTAGATTACATCATAGGTAAGGATTTAGACTTAGATTTCAGTCAGCCCAAACCATGTGCAATCAGCTTCATGACCAACAATCAAATCTACTACATTACAGGATATAAAAAATCTCATCTGGGAGACAATTTGTCTTGTGTAGTACAGAAGATGAGAATTTTCCATGTTTGGACTAAATATTGAGTGATAAAATAGCTAAATTACATTTCATTGTAAAAAAAAATCAAAATTAAGAAAGTGCCTGAGCATAATGAGTCTCTGGGGGAAGGAAAAGATCAAAGCAATTGCATGTTATGAAACTATGTTAGATATCTTACAGAACTTAGACAACTACCTAGAAAAGTAAGCTGAAATTATATTGCCTAATTCTAATAGTATAGTAGTATAAAGGGATCAACTGCTTTCCAACAAAAAGAAATGTGTACAATTGTGATAGAAATGTTTTAGACAAAGGTAGATTCAAATGATTTATGAAGGATGCGATGATAGATGCTGTTATCACTTTTTCTCTTAAGGACTTTCAGGTGTCTGGTTTATTTATTTATATTTTTTATTAACTTAGTGAATGTGGAAGTTTAACATCATGTTAAGGACTAATATGATTTTGGAGATAAAAGAAAGCTTTTCCCTACTTTTTATGGTTAAATAGCTCATAAACTAGAAAAGCAAAATATAGCACCTCTACTTCATTGAGCCTCAACTTTCTGATCAAAATTACACTTAATATTTTCGTGGCACTTTCAAAAAATATCTGTAAGTCTGCAAAGACACAACACATATCATGAGGGTATATTGTTATTTATATTCCAAAGTGTCTAAATAGGATTTTTTTAAAAGAACTTGAGAATGTGGTAATGATCTCTTAATTATGAGTGTTAGAGAAAAATATATTATTTTGAGTAATTCCTTCAAGAAAGAATGATTTAATTAGTGTTACTATGACATTCACCAGAAAATGTAGATGAAAATTTTAAGTTTTCCAAGATTTTATGAACTAAATCATTAGCAATGACATAATCATTATGTAATTAAGAACAAAGGTATAATGAGAGGAAACTAAAAATAAGTGGTTGTCCTTAATGGACAAATAGAACCCAACAAACAAAGACGACCAACAATCACCAGGAACATCACATGCAATAGATTTCTTCATGACAGAATTACTGAAAGATCAGGTCATAGATGAAAGAGAAAGAAAGTTGGATGTATTTACATATTAATGCATGGTCAAAGTATGGTCTAGATGTAAAATAATTAGATCTTAAAACATGCTGAATGGTAACTGTAGAAGGTCAGTCTTGTTGAATAACCAGCATGGACTGCAGATGATCCGTTGTTGATTCTCACACCCTGTATTTTATCAACTGTTGTCTGCTGAAAGGAGGTAGGCTCAATAGAATGAGACTTCCTCTCCACAACTGAAACTAATGCTAAGGTTTAGACACAGTAGAGTTGCTAAGGGCACAGTCATTGGCTGTCTCTGCAAATAGACCGATAACACTGTTCAACATTGAGATCGTTACTGACTTAAAAAGGCCCTAATTTCTGTAATATATTGGTGTGCTGAACATGAATATAACCCTGAAAATTTTTTATTAACTCTCATTTTGAAGATATTTCATATAATTAATTTTCTGTTTCACTGGGTAAATTTATCTAGTAGAACTGCAACAACATCCTAAATCAGCCTAGAATGATGTAATATTGCATCACATTGCATGATACCATCATACACACATCATCCAGAGTTGATTGCCTCATTTTCTGATGCAATGTAATACTACTGCAAGGCGGCTGCTGAAGTAAGCTGATGTCAGCAGTGCACTAGATAAAGCCCTGTTAGAAAAGTTGAGGCTAGATAGTGTAAGCTTCTGTTCCATAGAACTGTTATGATTTTATCCATTTAGGCACAATACAGAACAGTAATGCCTCAAAAGTGTGTTAATAGCATGACAATTTCTGCTCTATTTGTGGGGAAGTGACTTTTGCCAACCAGAAGAGAAGTATCACTTCTCAAGTGTAGAAGGCTTATCATCATTACTTCAGATGCAAGGTTGGTGACCAAGACAAGCCTTGCGCCCCGCATATATGCTATGCTACATGTACAACACAGCTTTCACAGTGGGGAAATGGCAAAAGACCATCAATGCCGTTTGTGGTCCCCATGGTGTGAAGAGAGCCAAGCAGCCACATAAAAGACTATTACTTCTGCTTGGTTCCTCCTCTTTCTGGCAGAATAACGAAGCAAAAGAAGTGGAGAGTAGTCTACCCAAACATTCCATCTGCATTGAGACCAGTTCCACATGGTGAGGGACTTCCTGTTCCAGAACATCCAGCAGAATATTCTCTTGATTCATCTGATGAGGACAAGTATGAGCCTACCTGTTCTTCTCCTGTTCCATCAGCATGCAGTGATCCAGATTTTCACTGTAGTGCATCATCAATCCCACACAGACTAACACAGGAAGAACTAAATGACCTGGTTTGTGATTTGGACTTATCCAAGAACAAAGCAGAATTGCTAGGAACAAGACTCCAACAATGGAATCATCTAGAAGAAGATGTCACAATTACTTTCTATCAAAAGCACCACCAGCAGTTGGAGCCTTTCTTCAGAAAGGAAAGTACTCTGGTATTCTGTTCCAATATGGAGGGCCTCATGAAAGCCTTAGAAATCACTCATGACCCACAAGAATGGAGATTATTTCTAGACTCTTCGAAATTGAATCTTAAGGCTGTGGTTTTGCACAATGGAAACCATCTTCCATCTTCCAGTAGCGCATGCTGTCCACATGACAAAGACATATGCTAACTTAAAGCAGCTACTGAATTTCATTGAATATAAGTGCAGCTGGCATGTCTGTCTTGATTTGAAGCTAGTTGCCCTTTTAATAGGACTGCAGCAGGGATACACAAAATACATCTGTTTCTTACGTGAATGGGATAGCCAAGCAAGTGAATTGCACTACATGCAGAAGGAATGGACTTGGAGACAAAATGCAGCAGTTGGAGAAAAGAATATCCGGCACTCAGCTCTGGTCGAGGCTCACAAAATCCTGCTACCACCCCTTCACATCAAACTAAGTTTGATGAAGAATTTCATGAAAGCCATGGACCGGACCTCGCAAGCTTTCTGACACCTGCATGAAACGATTTCCTCAACTCAGCGAAGCAAAGATGAAAGAGGGAGTTTTTGGGGTCCTCAGATTTGAGATCTCTTCAAAGGTGACTGGTTCAACAACTTGCTGTAGGGTGATGCGAAACAAGCATGGGATGCATTTCACCTAGTGTCTACAAACTTTCTTGGGAATGTTAGGGCAGAAAACTACAAAGAACTAGTAGAAGACATGCTGATGCAGTATCGGAAACTTGGCTGCAATATGTCTCTAAAGATCCACTTCCTTCATTCCCATCTGGATTTCTTCCCTGAAAACTGTGGTATGGTTACTGATGAACATGGCGAATGTTTTCATCAAGAACAAAGATACCAGGGAAAATGGTCCACTACAGTGCCGTCTGACTACTGCTAGACACTCCCCAGATATGTTCCTGAACAGCTATACAAGAGACAAGGGAAGAAATCTAAGAAGTAGTCTATGACTTGATTTTTTACAGTTATTAACCATAGTCCTATTACTATTGGCATGCATTTCATGATGTAAACATCCATTTATTGCAGATTACAGAAAAAAAACTAGAGCCAAAATTAGAATTTGACTGTCATATTCATGTTGAGCACATACAAATTGATAGTAAATGGCTAATTTTATTTCAGTAACATGACCTTTGTAAAAATTTGTTGGCCAGTGTAAACAGAACCATTAGCTTTCATATATGACAGAGCTCTCAAATTCATTGTGAATATTTGTGAGTATAAATTAATAGCAATGCCCATCCATCATATTTATTAAAACCTATTAACAGACTTGAATTAATTTATGCAGGTAAAGCATTAATACTACACATTAAGTTATTATGAGCAGGGAGACTTCATAGGTATCCAAAAATCAATTGAAATTTGGTCATAGGAGATCAACATATTTTGCTTTGAGAAAATATTTCCCCTTTGGATGATTTTTGGAAGGATTTTTATATGCATTGCTTCTGACCTAGCATCGTTACTAATGAGTAACGAGAGTTACATAAACTCTCGATGAGGTTTCTTAGCTTAAGTATACAACTTGTAAAATGGAAGAGATATTTAAAAAGTTAGACTATCAGAAAGAAACTCTAAGTTGTACATAAAGGTGAATCTAGCAATAAAAATTAGAAAAGAGGTTAGATGCCAGTTGTTTGGGGAAAGTAAGAATTGTTCCATATGATAGTAAAAAACAACAAAAAGTATTTTTAGCTATTATAACACATAATTTTTAACACACTGTGGCTGAACCTTTTAGCCCATTGTTTAAATTTTTTTGTAAGTACAAGAAATGTATGCCATTTTTAAGAAATTAATGTATTTCAACTCTCTCTGGATCTGCTGCTTATCTAGTAAAGAGGAAATGCACAGAGCTAAGAAAGGTTCTCTATGTCATAAGATGAGGAGATAAAGAATGCATTTTGCTATCTATTAAGAGCAAATGTATGCTGCTAAATGTCTTCATGTGAACTTAAATGGTATGAAAAACTAATAAAAGACCAAGAAAAGCACTGCATGCAACATACCAAACATGACTCACTCCTACTGTGTATTTAAGGTAATATTTTCTAAAAGTAGAAGGGACATAAAATGTATTCTTTTCCAAGTAACTTTTAGAAGAAATTTCAGAATCTTAAATGTCAAAGGTAAATACATTTTTTCCACCTGAAAAAACTTTGACTGTTTATGTATGATATGTTCTCACAATAATGTGCTTCTAGGCATAATGATTTTCTCTTCTTCAATGAATCACTTTATGTTATCTATATGGTTTCAATCATTCTCTTTTTCAAGCAGTTTATAGACATTTTAAGCACATTGCCAAAGGGAAAGATATTGAGAGGGATAATAAGATAAAAGAAGTAAAGACGTAAAACATGAATGCTAAGTATGGGGGAAATAATAGATTTAAACGAACAACCAAATATTTTATGAGAATTATGTTAGGCACATGATGTTTATTTATATAATATATTTAACATGTCCCATATATTGTTTTCCATCTGACTGTATCACAATTATAAAATATTATTTTATCTCTAATAACATTATCTGATATACAATGCTATCTTTAAACTCAAAAAGAGTTAATGCATTCAATATCTCAAATACAGCAAGACTTGTTAAAAACTTGTAATCCAGATATCTCTGCCTCCTAAGCTTATAATGTCTCCATGGTTCTGGAAAAGAAAACAATAGCAAAAATAATGTTTCAACTATATCATCATGAAAATGTCCAAGTCAGACATCTTTTGTGCCTTATTCCATCTACAGAAGCCCAAATTCCATCACTGGATTTTAAGAAATGCACATCATCTTGCCAACTGTATCTTCTTATTGAACTTCATTTTCTTCTCATGTATCCTGTTCTTTAATCAAAGCAGTCCCTTTACTAGTCCTAACACGTGCTTTTTATTTATTTACCTGTGTATCTTACTTTCAACACTCCGTTGTGTGAGTTGTGGTGTTTATTTATTTTAAATATTTTATTTATTTTTGCATAGAAGAACTGAGGTGTAGGCCAGAGGTGTAGGGGGTGAGAAAATTCACCAGAGACAGAGTGGGAAACAGAGCAGGCAGATTTACTTAAATACACTGCTGAGGGGAGCAGCGGGCAAGAGTAAATAAAGGAGAGGTCTGCTGCGCCATATGAGGGTTAGCTCCCTGGGCAGGGATCGAGCTCAGGCCATCACAGTGGGCCATGTCAGTGACCCTAGGTCACCAGGGAGGCCTGAGTTGTGATGTTTAATGCATTTTTAAATTATAGTCACACTTTTAGACCTAGTTCAAGTTCCATCTTCTCAATCCATATTCTTGCTATCTACTCTAGCTTCATGGTCTATCACACTCAGCTATATAAATTTTCTCACAAGTGTTGTTGGCAGTAAAAAGACAAAGGAGGTTTCCATCATATTTCTGGAGTTGCACTTCGACTGTTTCATTACTGACTGCATGGACCCTTACTCGGTCTCTTTATTAAGCTCTTTCCTATTTCTCTTCACCACAGCCTCCAGAAACTGGTCAGACTGTGTTTTCTTTACTAACTATTCTCTCACTTCATGTTTTCTCTTGTTTGAAATGTACAGCAGTTTTCCCTAAAACAAAGCCATACTTGGGTTCTTTTCTTTCTTTAATACATATTTTTTTATCATAATATTGTTGGTTTACATCATTGTTACTATTTTGAAAATGTAGAATTTCCTCCTTCAGGTTAAGTCTATGTAGCATACTCAAAACCAAGGTACCCATAGTCCTCCACAGAGTCCATTGTGCTCTGTCCCCACTCTGTTCTCAACAGAGTTCTTTTCATTTTTAAGAGTCTATATTATTAACCAGAAAAACAGATAAGAAAAATAAAGTAGCATGTATTTTAGGCTCCTGATATAAATTAAAGAACTGTTGATAGACCTAAAGGAATCCTCACATTTGGAATCACAGTTTAGTATTTAAATTCAAACCCCTAAGTTTTCCTGAAGCCCATAGTGTTACAGAGAACAATGGTGGATCCCATCATGCTGTGCATCATTCAACTGAACTCCATAGATATCAGTATTTTCTAAGATAATGATGAATTCTAATCGATCTTTTGGGGGGTAATATTCCCCAAGGAAACTAGCATTTATCTATGGTGATATTTATCACTTCATCAATGATAAAAGAAAAATAGTGCATCAAGACAAACATGGCTAGGCCTCCCTGGTGGTACAGTGGTAAAGTGCTGCTCTGTGGAATTGTCGGCAGCGGCAACTCGAGTTTGACACCCAGCCAGGGAGATTCCCACATGGTGCGGCAGACCTCTCCTGCCTCGCCCTCTGCTCCCCTCAGCAGTGTATTTCCTTTCATTTGCCTGTTCTTCTCCCTGCTCTGTCTCTGATGAACTCTTCCGCTGCCCCCTGCCTCTGGCCTGTACCCCAGCTTGTATGTAAAAATAAATCTTTAAAAAAAAGACAAACATGGCTGCCCAAGGAACCTATAATCAGCAATGTGTTATTCAAAAACAAACAATAAGTAACACATGTTTACAAGCAGAACCAGCCTATAAGTGGGTAAAGGAACCAGCTATTCTGACTTTTCTGCTCATTTGAAGCTTAAAATAAAACTGAATTAATAATTTTTTTAAGATTTATTTATTTATGCATACAAGCTGCGGTACAGGCCAGAGGCGTGGGGTGGCGAGAGGGTTCACCAGAGACAGAGCTGGGAGCAGAACAGGCAGATCGACTGAAGTACACTGCTGAGGGGAGCAGCTGGCGAGGCAGGAGAGGTCACGCTGCACCGTGTGGGAATCTCTCTGACCAGGTGTTGAACTCGCCTCGCTGCCACTGCCGACAGCTCCCACAGCGCAGCACTTAACCGCTGCACCACCAGGGAGGTCCTGAATTAATAACCTTTACGCCAAAACAAGCTGTTTACCAGTAGTCACAGATGCTTACAATGTTTTTATATAATATTTATTCACTATAACATTAATCATAAAGCATTTTGCATCCCTCTTTCTTAATATCTATCTAAAATGTCCATCTATCCACATGGAAATTACTATTATATTAGAGACCATATCACTTCTACCCTAAAAAGCCAAGTAGTTTCTTCATTCTTCCAAATCCATCCTGTACGTCACAGCCAGATTAAGCCACACTAAGAAATGAACTTTGTTTTTATTCCTTTTCACAGACACATCACACAAGCACACATCAGTCAATGCAAACTGATATTTTGGCAGAAGAGGTTGAGCTACTTGGCTTAGTATTCAAAATCATTTGAATTTGCTCCCATATTTTCCAGATTTCCTTTTCTGTTTCCTGATATGAACTCTTCAATCATTATAGTCAATAGAATTATTTAAAAATATTCTGTATGTGCCAAATCCACTTTTATCTATCAATGAGGTGAAAGTACTTGCTTACAATGTACCTCCAATCTGCAATATGGGATCCCCCTACTCTCTGTTTATGTGTATCTTACTCCATTCCTCAGGACTCAGCATATCACCATATCACCCATCTTCCCTCCCATCCTTCTCTACTTTCTTCCTCTGCTTCCTGTGCTATTTTATGTAACGTGCATTTCACATAGTGTAGTGTGATTGGTGGCTGAGGCCAAAGTCTGTTACAGGTGGTGCCCCCTGGAGGGGGTTGCTGGTGAGGATAGAGAGCCCCAGGAAAAATGCTAAAAAGTATCCCAGCTTGGGGTGGAGATTCTTATAAGAAATATAAGGGGTGGCAAAAAGAGCAGTGGATTCTTTCAGCCCCCAGGATTCAGAGTTCTCGATTGAGTGTTTTTGGATCTACCCTGACTTCGGGGTCAACAACTTTGGTTCCCACCATGCCAATCTTTGAGAGGAAAAGTTTGAAGGCTTTGCAAATAGTTGAGCGATTAAAACTGTTCCTGGTTTTGTTGTTGTTACAGCAGAGGAAAGAAGGTGAAGACCTGGAGCTGGGCGCCTTCCTAAAATTCATGAGTGCAGCCATTTAGTTGGGCTGACTGCTGTCACTGCTGTCTTGAGATTCGCGGGCCTGGTGATAGCTGGGGCATCTTGGCATCTCCGGGAGCATATCCTGTTGTAACTTTTGGTATCCTTGCGAGTTGGAATCTGGCCTACAGTCTGGCTGCCTCGTGTCTGCAGAGGCAGGATGTTACCATCTTGGCTATATGACCTATTGTTCGGGAGTTTCACATCCTCAGCGGTGGGAAGACACCACCTTAGCTGTTTTTTGTTTGGAACTTAAAAGACTGGACACTGCTTTGGGTGAGGTAAATGGTCATTTGTGGCCTCAATGACTCTTTGTTTTCCCTGGTTTGTTAAATATCCCATTGTCGTTGTTACCTGAACCTGAGTACCCTTGCAATTGTGCGTGAGAGTGAAGAACTCAGACAGTGACTGGTAAACTATTTGTGCAGTGTCCTTGACTAGTTTTAGTGCCTTTTGCTGTCCGGTATCAATAGTGCTAATTGCATGGCTACATATCTATAATACCCTTAAGTAGGCTGTATTTTCCTTTAAAGAAGGAAGTGTGTTTATATTGTACACTCACTGATTTCTATGTCAAATACGATTTTAATTGGTTTCCTCTCTATCTTTTTTTTTAATTTATTTATTTATACATAGCTGTGCCACCAGGGAGGCCCCTCTCTATAGTATCTTATCAAAAAGCTATTTTTTTTTAAGATTTATTTTTTATTTATACATACAAGCTGGGGTACGGGCCAGAGGCATGGGGCGGCGAGAGGGTTCACCAGAGACAGAGCGGGGAGCAGAACAGGCAGATCAGAAACACACTGCTGAGGGGAGCAGCGGGTGAAGCAGGAGAGGTCTGCCGCACCATGTGGGATTCTCCCCGGCCGGGCGTCGAACTCGCGTCGCAGCTGCCGACAGCTCCACAGCACAGCGCTTAACCGCTGCACCACAGGGGAGGCCCCGAAAAGCTATTTTAACATAAGATATTTCATCTGGAATTACTAGCAGCCAGAGAGAAAATGTTGCTAGGTATTATGAATAACTAAACTCTTCCATAATTTCCCATATTTCTCATATATATGATTGCTGTTAATGTACTAATATGTTTGAATCACTTATCATTTAAATCATAATGAAAGTTGTCAATAATTACTTTGAGAGGGTCAATATTTAATAATTACATTAATATTACACTATTCTATAAAACTCATGAATTAAATATGGTATTTTACAGTTTTTTATTAAATTTACTCATGATAGAAATCTTTTGTTTTATTAAGTGAATAAGAATATCACTCTGCAGTAAGAATGTACTTTTATACCATTAAAAGTTATCACAGTTTTTTTATTATTAAATATTTAAAAGTAATTATGACTGGAAAGAATTCACTTATGCCCCTCTTCCCATAAATTTTCTAGATATAAATCATATTGGACAACTAATGAACGCAGTCTCACTTTATTCATGACTCGCGAATGAGAAACCAGGTAAGAATTTGAGTTTTCCAATTTAGTCTTGATGTTCTTGAAAGCATGTATAAAAAAAATTATTAGTAATGAGATAAAGTTAAGGGAAACTTGGAAAGACTTGATGTGCATAATATATTCTTTTTCTGACATGAACAGAGGTGAGTTGACCTAGCTTTTCTAGACAGATCTGTCTGTAACACCCATTCTCACCCAGTCCTTTTATCAAGGCTCACCTCTGGGGATTCATTTTTAGCTTCAGCACAGAAGTGTCTTAGTGGCGCCAGGTGATTGTTTCCATGAACAGTGTGAAAAGCAGTAATCATACAATATTCATGGAGACCCCAACAATGAGAGCTGTGTTGGAAATGAGGGATAAAATTCCACAGATGCAATAAATCTACTTTATTTCCATTTGATGCCAGGATCCTGAAGACTTCTTATAAATGCTTTCCTTTGTTTGTACTAATGTTCATCCTACATACTTTCAAAAAGCAGAAATAGAACAGAGAGTGTATTATGCAATGATCTGACCTGTTTTTGCGAAGGATAGTATATGACTAATAAATAACTCCCACCCTGCTGTCTAAGTACAAAGACCTTTAGGGTACTACCATTTAATTGGAAGCCATCTATTGTAAGAATTCTTCAATCACCTGAATCTCACTGGTCATTCAGTTCAAAAGAAAATGGTTTCTAAAATGTTAGAACATTTATTTAAGTCACAATTAAATGTTCAGCAGCGACAGTCCAGAGGGATAAATGGTGATTTAAATTGTATAAGATCACATTTTTCAATGTCTAAAACTTGAAGAATTTTCTCATCTGAAATTTAGGCTTTTATTTTTATTTTGAAATACTAGCAGGATAAAAGAGAATTCTTGGGTAGAGTTTTCAGGCATTACTTGTTCCGTTGATTTGAGAGTAGACGTTCTCAGAACTGAAACATTATTTTAATAAGGGACGAAGTTGATGTTAAAATTTTGTTAATGATATTAATAGGAAATTTTAATTAATAAAGGCAATAATGATTTCCATGTAATGAAAGAGCGAGTTTTGTGCTATCAGAACAATAAAAATGTTAAAATTCTCAGTATTAATATCACACTATTTTTTGAATTTAAGTATTCATTGAGCTTCATAAAATGAATTTATAAATAATTCAACAGTGAGAAATGTAATTTTTAATATGTAACTGGTAAAGATACTATTATAATTCTCCAAAGCCATTTCTACTTGCCGCTCATTTGTTTACATTTGACTTTTTTCTATGATCTCTGAGATGTTATAGCCTCAGCAAGTGGGTTCCTCCATAATTAATTTGTTTAGAGCCACATTTTATGAAATGTTTTGCTGGCCTAATAATTCGATCAACACAATCTTAACAAATATAAATAAAGTGGAATCCATGCTGTTCAAATATTGATATCTATGTGTCAGAATGAATGGATGAAGTTTATCAAATTATTTGAGAATCTGGTCTCGGGAATCCTTTTTCTAAATCCAGCATTGCCACTTCCTGACTCTGAGTTTTGGTAAGTCACTTAATCTCTCAAAGTTATGTATGCCTTCTCTACTAAATGGCTGGTGCAACAGTTAAATAGGATTATGCTTGAAAAATTATAAGCATCATAAAAAGTGACCATTATTTTATTATGGTAAATTGGCTAAAATATATGTAGTGCTGCATTTCATCTTTCAGAATATGTGATTATCAGTGAATTGTTTTTGTCTCATCTATTTCCACTATTATTAACTTCATAAGTCAAAATATACTCATTCCTATTTACTATTATGTGTGTATATATATATATATATATAGAGAGAGAGAGAGAGAGAGAGAGAGAGCACACAAGTTCTTAATACATACTTATTGAATGAATGAATAATTGGTAAATACACTAAAGCTCTAAAAGTATAAAATCACTATAATGAAATGTTCATATCAAGGACAATATTAAGTCTTTTGATACATAAGGATAAATTTAAAGATGGAGTTTTTTTCTATGCATAGTTGCTCACAATTAAGAAAATATATATTTGTTCAAAGAATAAAAAATGAGTAACTTCTAAGGCATGTTTGCTTTATAATATGATGCAGAAATAGTGGAAAATGCAAACTTCCTCCCTTATGTTCCTTTAACTTAGAAAGCAAGTAATTGGGTCCATCAGTAGGTTTATCTCCTTACTACCATGAGAGGCCAGGTTTGCGCCTAAACCAGAGCCATCTAATCACCTTGAGTACTTCCTGACTTGACCATAGCATCTATTTTTTGGCAGAATTTCCAATTATTTAAGGGCTTAACTATTGGAGGAATAATAGCAGAGATCATGGTTCATTACAGGGAACAAATTATGAAGAGGAAAGATGGTCTAATGATAACAACATAACTATTTCAGAGAATATGGCACATAATGTCAAATAGGGATTTTTCAAGACTATACAGAAAGCATGTAAAACAAAAAGGGATGATTATGTTTATGCTAAGTCTTCCTGTGAACTGCATTCCTTCTCTGATTCCCTCTCTCATCTGGAGACTTGAATCTTAGTTTTGGAATTGCATCTAGCTCTCAGTGAAAATCATCATTTATCTACACGAAATTACAAATTTATTAATTGATCAGACACTTTCTGCCTGTGTTATTTTTATCCTGGAATCACATAACATTCCCCTGCACTTTCAACTAACAATTCTGAGAGCTCTTCTATACCTTTCTCTCAGATGATAGATTAACATCTGACTTTGGATTTGTAATTTGGAGTATCTACTCCCACAATAATGAAGTTAATGTCACTTCCATGGTCACACTCATGTCTTTGATAGATCTCATCAGGACAGTTGATTCAATCAGTAAATTGGGACAAAATATACTTATTTCAAGTTAATAGGCATGGCAGTGCCACTAATAAAAATGAGGCTATTCTTAATTTGTGAATATCAGTCTGAGGAGAGAATTGGTAAATTAAATCTTTCAAACTTCCATAATTACCTTCAGTTAGCAATTAATTCCTGAACCATTGCAAGCAGTGATTAAAAACATCTATGTGATATTAGAAGTATTATGGTGGTCTTCATTTTTTATGAAATCAGGAATTTATATTTATGTGGGCACATTCCAAATCTAATTCCATGTTCTTCTCAGAATCAGGAAAAAACAGGCTAAATTCATGCTAAAACCCCCTTCACTCTATGTCACATTCACATATATGTACAAACTAAGACTATAAGGATGGAAAGGAGAAAAAACAGAGAAGCAGCTAGAGAAATACAAAACTTTGATGAAAGGGATAGAGATCTGTAGGTTAATCACAGAGAAAAGAAAATATTTTTGTTTTACAGTAGATAGAGAGTGGCAGTTCTTCAACATTGTTAGAAAACAATTGATTAAAAAAATAAAATATGTAAGAATGTGAAATCAAAAAGCACATTTTTTCAGTTTTTATTTTAGTAATGTTACTGCACAACATTTTATGATTTAGGAGTACCTCCTTAGTACTTTACCTCTTAGATATATGTTACCACACCACACTTAACCACCATAGAGGTGCTTAATGGCAGATGTCCTTGACATTTGGATTCAGTGATTAATTCCTACATTTTCAGGTGAGGTACAAAGATAGGATAACATTCAGCAAACACTTGGAAAATAGTTGAATATTGAGTAATTTCTGTAGTCTAATATGCTCATTGGAAATATTACATATTATTGTCCAAAAATATTGCTTTAAAAAGTAACCCACACATTTTCCTATGTATCTAGATTTTTCCTGAGTTTTAATTCTGACACTAATACAATAGTATGTAGACCTATGAACTACAATCTTGTTGAACTCAAGACAGTGACTGCCATCATATTTAATTTTGTTAAGTAAATGTTCATATCTACAAATCATAATGCTTTTAATAATTCCTTTAACGATACCTTGTCTCTGAAACATGAATCCAACTTTCTGGACACTTTTCACATTTATACTCATAGAAGATTTGCATGTTTTTGTGGCAAATGTTTTACATATTTTTATTTATTGAGGTAACATTGACTTACAATATTGCACATGATTCAGAGATATAGGATCACACCTCTTCAGAATGTATGTTGCCGCACTATACCCACTTCTAAGGCACTCATATTCCTGCTGTAACAAATTTAAAGTAAGTGACAGTAGTATGTTTTGAACAAGGAACAATTTTTTCTAATGTGTTCAATATGTTTGGAACAGATTAGCATGAGTGGTTGGTTTTGAAGTCTTTATAGTTCATCCCTCTTAACATTTCTTTGAATTTTTTCTTTATTTTAAATTTTTATTTGAAATATTTTTCTTTGTGAACTTATAATTTTCACTAATAAACTGCATGTCTGAGTACAGAGTCTGTGTTTAATTTTCTTCTGCATTACTTGAAGCCTTACTCACATCAACTTTAATATTTTAGGAGTAAATGTATAACTGTATGGGTGCATTTGAATTGAAATTTAAATTGGTTGAATAAAACAAAAACCAATGTGTCATATTAACTAAGGTTGGACAATTTTCTTAGATTAGTTTTATTTCCAACGTGCTTTAGTAATATTTGTTATTTCTAAAGGAGTCTTTGCAGGAGAAAGAGAGGACCTAATAAAGAAGCACTGGTTAAAATACAAGCTTTATTGTCAGACAGGACAAATCCACTTATTCACTGGAGCAAGCTGGCTGATCCACCAGTACTCAACCCATCACCACTTCTGTAGGCTAGAAATATTTCTGTCAATTGTTATATAAGGAGATTTGGGCTGCTGTTGCTACTGTCACAAGCATTCCCCAAATTATAAAGTTCCTTTTTCTGGAAGCCTTTTTGATAAAGCCTATGATTTCATATACCAATCCAGTTTCAAATTGATTTTTGTGACCAAAATCTCAATATAAGTGATCACTCCAATAATGGCTGGCAGATAAATTTTTGGGTTGGAAATAAATGAGAAACTATCTATCCAGAAAAAAAATAAAGTTTGTTTTCAATCCCAGCAGCTATGAATGCTGTATTCTATTTTATATTTACTTTCTATTCAGGCCCAACTGTCTGTAGAGCGGTAAAATGGACTGTGCTCTTTTCAGTCTGACAAACAATAATTTGGTATAAATTGAAACTTCTTATTAAGCTGTGGTGGGTTAGGAAGTCCAGGACTAATAGAATTCTCCTAAATCATTGGCCAAAGCATTTGTGTTAGCTTAATTGTACATTTGCCCTTTGACTAAAATTAGGGATTAAGTCTCTCCCTGGGAACTATATTTTAAGTTAGTAAGTAGTTAGACTGCACATTATAATTAGATGTTTTCTACTTCTTACTACCATGGGATTTTCACCTTGACAACAACTCACAGACCCATTATGTCCTTTTTTGAAAAAAGTTTCTCTTCATACTCTATGTGAAATTGTCTCTTATATTAATATTAGCTTACTGAATGTAACCGTACAGCGTGTGAGAGGCTGACTAGCACTGAGTTGTGGCCATACTGCATGCTATATCTCACTATCTCTTTTTCATTATGTCAGCTTTAACACAGCATGGCTTTGTCCTAACAAAGACAACTTTCTGGGGATCTCAATGCAAGGTCAGGTGACTGATTAAAAATGTGGCTGACATTCTGCAGGGGAAGAAGAGGGAAAGGGATCAAAACGAGGGCGGGAAGAGCACAAGGGACTATGGTGATGGTGCACGGGTGAATTGGTGGTGGAAATTCTATGGGGACTACACCTGAGAAAAGAAAGTCAACATTGCACAAAAATGAACAATGATATAGAATATATATGAATAAATATATATTTTTTAAATGTGGCTGAACACTTGATCCAGCCCGGCATGGTGTTTCGCAATTAAAAACCTCACCTGGAAATAATTTCAATTAAAGCATTTTTTTTCAAATGCCATTCATTTATATGAATATCTTTCACCATAGAAGCTAAGAATATGTGATATAATAACACTAAAATAACCCAACACAAAAAATCTCAAATAAAAATAATCATGATATTCAAAACCACACAGAATATCATGTTCCTCTGTAATATATATATTTTTTTAGTGAACAATATAGTACCGATTATTGGGGGTTATTCGTGGAAACAGTAATGCTTTCCTATTTTTTTTAATCCCTCGACATATATTATGTTAGTGTGAGTTTGTGCTTTTGGAGCCTCTGGAAAGGGTTCACAGAAGAAAAACGAGGAAGCCATTTCCTCATAACACTGGTCAACACTGAGATTGTTACTGACTTAAAAATGCCCTAATCTGAGGCCTCCCTGGTGGTGAAGCGGTTGAGTGCTGCGCTGTGGAGCTGTCGGGGGCGCGCGATGCGGGTTCGATGCCCAGCCTGGGAGAATCCCAACTGGTGCGGCAGATCCCTCCTGCCTCGCCTGCTGCTCCCCTCAGCAGTGTATTTCTGATCTGCCTGTTCTGCTCCCCATTCTGTCTCTGGTGAATCCTCTCGCCGCCCCACGCCTCTGGTCTGTACCCCAGCTTGTATGTATAAAGAAATAAATCTTTAAAAAAAAATGCCCTAATCTGTAGTGTCATGGTGTGCTGAACATGAATATAACCCTTAAATGTTTTTATTAGCTCTCTTTTTGAAGATATTTCATATAATTCATTTTATATGTTTCACTGTATAAATTTATCCAGTAGGACTGCAACGACATCCTAAATCAGCCTAGAATGATGTAATATTGCATCACATTATATAATACCATCATGCACACATCATCCAGAGTTGATTGCATCATTTTCTGATGCAATGCAATACTACTGCCAGGCAGCTGCTGAAGTAAGCTGACATCAGCAGTGCACTAGATAAAGCCCTGTCAGATAAGTTGAGCATTGAAAATATTTCAGATACGGGGCCTCCCTCCTGGTGCAAGGGATTAAGTCTCAGCCTTTGAAGCTATTGGCAGCCACTGCAGCACGAGTTTGATCCCCGACCAGGGAGCTCCTCACATGGTGCAGCAGACCTCTCCTACCTCACCCACTGCTCCCCTCAGCAGTGTCCTTCAGTAGATCCACCTGTTCTGCTCCCCACTCTGTCTCTGGTGAATCCTCTCGCCTTCCCACACCTCTGGACTATAACCCAGTTCTTGTATCATAGATAGATAAATCTTTAAAAAAAAAAAGAAAAGAAAATATTTCAGACTTTGTGCGAGACAGTTTAAACTACTGTTCCATAGAACTGTTATGATTTTATCCATTTAGGCACAATACAGTACAGTAATGCCTCAAAAGTGTGTTAATAGCATGGACAATTTCTGCTCTTTGTGGGGAAGTGATATTTGACAACCAGAAGAGAAGTATCATTTCTCAAGTGAAGAAGCCTTATCATCTTTACTTCGAATGCAAGGTTGGTGACCAAGACAAGCCTTGGGCCCTGCATATATGCTGTGCTACATGTACAACACAGCTTTCACAGTGGTGAAATGTCAAAAGACCATCAATGCAGTTCGCAGTCCCCATGATGTGGAGAGAGTCAAGCAACCACATAAAAGACTGTGACTTCTGCTTGGTTCCTCTTCTTTCCGGTGGAATAATGAAGCAAAAGAAGTAGAGAATAGTCTACCCAAACATTCCATCTGCATTGAGATGACCAATTCGACAACTTACTGCAGGGTGATGCGAAACAAGCATGGAATGCATTTCACCTAGTGTCTACAAACTTTCTTGGGAATGTTAGGGCAGAAAACTACAAGGAACTTGTAGAAGACATGCTGATCCAGTATCAGAAACTTGGCTGCAATATGTCTCTAAAGATCCACTTCCTTCATTCCCATCTGAATTTCTTCCATGAAAACTGTGGTATGGTTACTGATGAACATGGCGAACATTTTCCTCAAGATATAGCATCAATGGAACAAAGATAGCAGGGAAAATGGCCTACTGCAATGCTGTCTGACTACTGCTGGACTCTCCCCAGAGATGCTCCTGAACAGCTGTACAAGAGACAAGCGAAGAAATCTAAGAAGTAGTCCATGACTTGATTTTTTACAGGTATTAACCGTAGGCCTATTACTATTGGCATGCATTCCGTGATGTAAACATCCATTTATTGCAGATTATAAAAAACTAGAGCCAAAATTAGAATTTGACTGTCATATTCGTGTTGAGCACATATAAATTGATAGGAAATGAGATTAATTTTATTTCAGTAACATGACTTTTATAAAAATGTGTTGACCAGTGATTGGCATTGAGCTATGATCTGCATTTGGACTTGCTCCTAAAATCCTCTGACTGAAGCTTCCATGATTATCATGATTGAGTAATGAGCACATGTACTTAGGAAAGTGTTTTAATCTTTCAAAGTTAACCAAGACCTCCTGCATAATGGTTAGGTGGAAGAAGTTCAATATTGCCTTTTGCAGAAATAGTTGTTTTAAATTTCAGTCTGTAAATGTGGAGTTCCTTCTAAAGCAAACATTCTATGAACCAATGATCATCTCTTTCCATAAAATGAGACTATCTCACTAAGTTTTACTGCTCCTAAGGAACAGTGAGGCAGCTTGCTGTAATCATAGGAAGAAAGAGAATTTCTGTTTTCTAATTTGTCATTAATTAAAATTAACACTGTTTAATAATGTTTAAATTATATATTTTATTAAATGCATGAGTGCAGTATGTTCATTTACTTTCTTCAGACTTTCTATGGAAAGTTCTCCCCTGTGAGGAGGCAATATGAAATTCAGCAATGCTGCTTAAACCCTCTAAGCCTATTCCCAAATGTAGGGCTTATCTTGCAACCAGGCTATGGAATCATTTCATTTTTGTATTATAATAATTCATATAGAAACTTTTATCTCTTTGAGTTTTAATAACTTGAGTTTATGACTGATATAGGATGCATTTTATGGCCTTCAGGAATAGTTATTACATAGCAAAATGAATAGCAAAATCAAGTACTTGTCATACTTTAAAGTCAAACATAGTTGAAAGTATTTTATAAACTCAAAACTCATCAGATCTGAAGATAGCAAAATAATGGAAGTTAAAATTGCATTTCTTTAAATTCTTACTTGTGATTTTAAGACCAATCTTTTCTAACTTGCCTCTTTTCCTATCAAGTGTCTTTGCAATATGTTGCTAATATATCGATAGAGTTTATCAAAATTTCTAATTGGTAAAATATTTCTGCAATATAACTTAGTTTGTAATCTCCTTATACAATAGGATACACTGTCTTAAAAATCTACTCTGGAAATCACTGTGATAGGTTGCCCATGATTTATAAAATAATAATTTTAAAAAACCAACATTTTAAATACTTCCCATAATACCATCTGATTTCTTTGACATTTTTCCTGTAAAATTAGTGGAAAATCTCAT
Organism: Scalopus aquaticus; assembly: GCA_004024925.1. NCBI lineage: Eukaryota > Metazoa > Chordata > Mammalia > Eulipotyphla > Talpidae > Scalopus > Scalopus aquaticus. The sequence continues at coordinate 137,472 of PVIJ01000668.1, read as the reverse complement.
CCACTCTTTGTTAAATAACTGAAGTCCACAAATATGCAATAATAAGGAAAATGGTACAAAATTATTTCATTTTTTTCTTCCTTCTACTGACTTTTGATTTTGTTCTTTTTTTTCTTCCTCAAGGTAAAAGTTACAATATTTATTGGAGCCCTTTCTAGTTTCTTAATTTTGGCATCAATTGCTATATATTTTCCTCTTAGTACTGTTTTTGCTTTGTCCTATAGGTTGTTGTCGGTTGTATCTTCATTATCTTTTGTCTACAGGTATTTTGAAATTTCTTCTTTGATTTTTTTATTAACCCAATAGTCATAAATCAGCATGTTGTTCCACACATTGAATTTATTGACTCCTCTTTTGTGACCAAACATGTTGTCTATCCCGGAGAATATTCCCATTCTCTTGAGAACTATTTGTATTCAATTTTCTGGGGGTGTAGTACCCTAAAAATAATCTATGAAGCACATGTGGATGGTCTAGTTCTAGTTTCTTTATTGATTTTCTCTCTGGTTATTATGTCCATTGTTTAAAGTGGTGTGTTAAAGTCTCCCACTATCATTCTGTCATTGCCAATGTATGTTTCATATTTTCATAACATGTGTTACATAAATTATCTTAAATATTTTAATTACCCTTCATTTGGTGCATATACTGATGAGTGTTAATGCTTTTCTGATTCCTTAATTGTCATACAATATCCATTGTTGTCTCTTGTTACCTGTTTTCGCTGTTAGTATATTTTTTCTGATCTAAGTATCACCGTCCCTGACATTTTGGGAGCCCAATTTGCTACTAGGATTGCTTTCCAAACATTTATTTTGTGCCTTTTTTTTTTTTTTTTAATCTTTGGAGCTCAGATAAGTCTCCTGGAGACAAAAGAAAGATGGGTTTGTTTTTAGATAAAATCTGCCACTCTGCCTTTGATTTGTAAATTAACTACATTTATACTTACTATGATTATTGATATATGAAATTTACTGTTGTCATTTTGCCTTTCATTTTATGGTTATATCTATTTCTTTGTTCAGTTTTTTGTGCATTGTCTACTCTTTGATGCAGATAAGAGAACTCTTTTTAACATGTTTTAAGGGGAGTATAGTGGTTGAAAACTCCTTTAGTTTGTCTGGGAATGCCTTTATAACTTTCTCATATATGAAGAAAACTCTTATAGGATATGGTATCCTTGCCTCCTCAGATTTAATTTTAGGTGTTTTTATTATCATTTTGGGGTTAAAAATGTCACTCCTTCATAAGTGCACGTTTCACTCACCTACACCAAAATATCTGTGCCAATACCCCATGTCTTTAGCTATCCCTCCCTCCCCACAATTCCCTAAAGTAACCAATAATTTTTTACTAAGTCTAAGATTTTTTTTACTGTGTTTTACTATATATTATTTTTTCTGTTGATGTTATTTATTTTCATAGATAAGAGGAACCATGCAGTCAATATCTTTTTCACTTTCTGACTTATTACACTTAACATAATCACCTCAAGGTCCATCCCATTTGGCCCCAAAAGAAGTATTTCATTATTTCTAGTAGATATGTAGTATTACTTTATATATACATATCTAGTAGATATGTAGTATTACTTTAAACACACACACACACACACACACACACACACACGTCCCATATCTGTCAATCCAATGATTTGTTGATGGACATTTAGTTTGCTTCCATGACTTGACAATTGTGGACAGTGATGCTATGAACAGAAGAATATACAAGTCTTTTCATATTAGAATTTTCATATATTTTAGGTAGCACCTACCAGAGGTGCTGTTCACCATGTGTGATAAAATTTTCTGTTTTCCTAAGAAACCTCTATTTTGTTTTCGATAAAAGCTGCACCAACTTACATTCCCACCAACAGTGGATGAAAGTCTCTTTTATTCCATTTTCAACATCTCCACCAACATCATTTCCATTTTCTTTGATATGTGCCATTCTCATAGGAAAGGTGATATCTCATTGTGGTTATAATTTGTACTTGTACTTACCTTATAATCAGTGATTTTGAAAATTTTTCATCTTTCTGTAGACCATCTGAAAGTCTTCCTTAGAAAAATACCTTCTTTGGGTCTTTTGCCCATTATTTGATTGGATTGTTTGTTTTGTTGTTGTTGAATTTTGTAAGTGCTTTGCATATTTTGGAAATTAGCTCTTTGTCACACATGTAATGCGCAAATGCTTTCTCCCATCCTGTAGGTTGCCTTCTTGTTTTTTGATGGTTTCTTTCACTCTACAGAAACATTTTAGTTTGTTATTGTCCCAGCTATTTATGTTGTTTTGTTTTACTTGCTGTTGGGGATGAATCCTGAAAGGCATTACTAAAGTTAGATCATGAACTGTTTTGTTTATGTTTTCTTCGATGTGTTTTATGGTATTCATCTAAGTCTTTGATCCATTTTGAAATGATGTTAATAGTAATGTGTTAGATCATGGTCTAATTTTATCCTTTTGCATGCAGCTGTCCAGCTTTACTACCTTTGTTAGTTTTATTCCTAGGTATTTACTTTTTTAACATAAGATAATATTAAAAACCTAGGAATAAAGCTAACAAATGAGGTGGAAAAAAACACATTCAATGACAAATCTAAAAAAATTGTTTAGAAAAAGAAAAAAAAAACACTAAGAAACGAGAAGATATTCCATGCCCATGGATTGAAAAAAATAATGTTAAAACATCCACCTTATCCGAGGCAATATGTAGATTCAATGCAACCCCTATCAAATTTAAATAGAATTCTTCAAGGAGATCTGATATTGAAATGTTTATGTAGCCACAAAAGATCTTGAATAACCAAAACAATCTTGACAAAATTAAGTGGGATGTGGGCATAAAGCTCCCAGACTTCAGACTATACTACAAGGCTATATTAAAAACAACAAAATAAAAGCATAGAATGTAAACAAAAACATATACACACAAATAGAATAGAATTGATAGCCCAGTAATATACACATTTTATATGAATATTTAAACTATGACAAAAGAACCAATGGTATATAACAGAGAAAGAAAGTCTCTTTAACAAATAGTGCTGGGGTAAATGGGCAGTCACATACAGAAATATAAACCTCGAACATTCTCTTATACCATACACAAATATTAACTCAAAATGGTATAAAGATTTGGATATAAGATGAAAAACCAGAAGAAAGCATAAGCAAAACACTACAAAACTGGCTTCAGGGATATCCTTGGGGGAATCAACTCCAACAGCAGGAAAACAAAAGCAAAAATAAAATGAATGAGAATGCATCCAACTAAAAAGCTTTTGTACATTGAAAGAAACATAAACACCCTATTAAACAGGAGAAAAAAATGCATATTGTGGATCTGGCAAGAGGCTGATATATAAAATATACAAAAATCTCACAAAACTTGACAAAAATAAGAAACCAATTAAAAGAATGGTCAAGAGAGCTAAATAGACATTTTGCAAAGCAGATACAATTAATGATCAACAGGTACATGAAAATAATTTTAGCATCACTTATCATCAGGAAAATGCAAATCAAAAACACAATATGATACCACCTCATATCTGTGAAAATGCCCCATATCAGAACACCTAGAAACAATAAATGTTGGCAATGGTGTAGAGAAAAGGGACTCCTTGTACATTGTTGGTGGTATAATAATAATGTTTTGTCATTATGGGAAATAGTATGGAGGTCCTCAAAATATTACAAATAGATCTACCATATGATCCTGAAATTCCAGTGTAAAAGTTAGTTAGAAGAGATATATGTGACGTTATGTTCATTGCTGCATTATTTGTAAATCCAGGATATGGGAATGATGTAAATGCTCATCAACAGGTCAGTAAATTAAGAAAATGTAGTTTATATACACAATGTAATACTACTCAGCAATTAGAAAAGATGAACTCTTGCCATTTGTGCCATTTGCAATGGCATGGATGGGACTGAAGAGGATAATGTTAAGTTAAATAAGTCAGAAAAAGAAAGATGATTATTTCAATTACAAATGGAATATACCGTTCAAAAATACAAAGGAACTGACAAAACTGAATCAAGAAACTCAAGGAATATGATGGCAAGATTGAGGCTGCCAGATGGGAAGGAAGATAAAGGCAGGAATAAAATGTTAAAGGGAAACAATGGCCTGGGGTAAAGGAAAGGACGAAGGGATCTTTATAGTGGAGGTGTTGTACTAACATATCTGAGGAATTGTGAACTCATTCTTATAAATCATATATGATGTTGTAAAACAATGTTACTTTATGTAAGAATTTAGCCTGAAAGAGGTGATAAAATGGATTTCTTTTGAAATGCAAATATTTAAGTCAAGAGTGAAGGACACAATCACTGTAAAATACTTGACAAATTTGGATATGGAAAATTGACTTAGAAAAGGAAAAATCAAGATCAGACTTGAAATTAGGGCAAAAATTTTGCACCTATCAAGTATGAAGTATGAGAAAGTTATTTCACTAAGGTGACAGATTGACCATATGGAAGTACAATAAAATACTAGGTGCCTTGTAGTGTTTTTGAAGAGCGGAATCAAAAGCTCAGATGCTATATTCCTAGAAATTTTGGTCCTGCGAGGACAAGTAAACAATTGTTTAAGTCACCATCAATTAGGTTTTCTGGCATTATACAGTATAATGCATTACTAACAGCAAGAACATCTCATCTCATTGTGTACATTATTATCAATTTTTTTTTTACTTTTTTAAGATTTGTTTTTATTTATACATACAAGAGCTGAGGTGTAGGCCTGAAGTGTGGGGGTGGGGAGGTGAGAGGATCCACCAGAGACAGAGTGGGGAGCAGAACAGGTGGATGTACTGAAATACACTGCTGAGGGGAGCAGCAGACAAAACAGGAGTGGTCTGCTGTGCCATGTGGGAAGCTCTCGGGCCAGGGATCAAACTCGTGCTGATAGCTTCACAGGCTTCACAGTGCTAAGACTCCCTTGCACCACCAGGGAGGCTGCCTCAAAAATTTTTTTAAAAGCACATGTGTGTTTTTTCTTGTGTAGTAAGTAGTATTTGTAGCATTTGTAGGGTCAATGTGTGTTATCAAGTTGGTCCACTGTAAGATGTCTACTACAGCTTTAATCAGCACAGCAGTATTCAGAGCTAGAGGAAAAAGCAAACACAGAGAATTATGCTAATGTGTCTTAAATAGAAAAGTAAAATATTTTCTTGATAACTACTGCTACTTTAATTTGTTCTTATTGGAAAAAATATGCCTCAAGTACATCCTTTGTATGGGGAAAGTAAGAAATCAGGCTGTGATAACATAATTAGTTTGCAATTTGGAATACTAAACTAAATCAAGTTTCTGTTTTCTCACACAAAAATAGAGATGGATTTTATTAAGCTAGAGTCTAAAAAGTCTATAGTAATCTCTAATGATCCTCAGAAATTTGAGATGTCATAACTTTTCTTTTGTTTCTTAATCTATTCATTTGACGTCCCTCCTTTTTACTATGTGAGTCTAGCTAGAGGTTTGTCTAGTTTATATATTTTTCAAAGAACCAGTTTTTGGTTTCATTAATCTTTTTATGATTTATGTTTCATTAACCACTACTTTCATTTTTATTATATCCTTCCTTCTACTGGCTATTGGTTTTGTTTGTTCATCTTTAAAAAAAAATAACAAAAAAAGAAACTCTTTTTTAAAAAAGATTTATTTATGCATACAAGCTGGGGTACAGGCCAGAAGTGTGGGGTGGTGAGAGGGTTCACCAGAGGCAGAGCGGGGGTCAGAACAGGCAGATCAACCAAAATACACTATTGAGGGGAGCAGGGGGCAAGTTAGGAAAGGTCTGCTGCGCCATGTGGGAATCACCCTGACAGGGCGTCGAACTCGCTTCGCCGCTGCACTTAACCACTGAGCCACCAGGGAGGCCCCAAATAAAGGAAATCTTAAGTCACTTTTACTTTTTTAATAACATTTGACAAATAAGAAATAAACAACTTTCAATTCTAATGTTCTAAAACAGACATTGTAAACAAAATGGATTAGAGAATAGAAAGGGAAGCAGAATAATTCTGAAACATCGACAAGGAGTTTATTTTCAAAAGAAGATCAAAGTATTATATGTGGTCTTATTAAATGCTTTCTCAAAAATTTATTAAAATTTCTTTCAATTTTTTGACAACAAGAGACAGAGGACAAAAGTTCAAATACTTAATGTATTATATATTTCAATTATGTAATTTTTATAGTAATTGCTAAATTGCTAGCAAAAATACAAGTCAGTATGTAAGTAGACAGAAAATTCCAAGCATATGGAATGTGAAAAAATGACCAATAAAACAATCATTTGTAAATTATTAAGATCATTAGCCTTGATAGCATCAATTTTATTTACAAAAAGAACAACACAGAAAATAAGAACACATTACAATTTTTCAAATCAATTTCAGCTTTGGAACATACTGTTTGATATAAAAAAGTTCAGGAATTTGAGTAAGGTTAATTAACTTCAACACAAATTGCTAGGTTAATAATCATGAAAATAATTCAGATTCTATAAATATGTGACAATTTTGTATGCTTCTTACAATTTTTTTCTAATACATTTTATATTATATTTACATATTTATATTTATTTTAGAAAAGTTATCTTTATTTTACATGTGAGAAATCTGAATACCAAGAATTCCAATGAGTCATCTGTAGATCAGTGTCAAGACATAGAGGTAAAAGTATTCACTATTGTTAACTAAAATTTCTTTTGAAATTTTTAACTAATTGTAGCGCAAAGACAGATCTTGAAAATAGTGTATATTCTACCATTTTGTGGTGGAATATTCTGTAGATATGTATTATGTTCATCTGATTCCATCTGTCATATAAAGTCATTATTTCCTTACTGACTTTCTTTAGAAAATCTGTCCCTTAATGTAAGTGGCAAGTTAAAATCTGTAACTATTATTGTGTTGTCAATGTCCCACTTTAGGTCTGTTAATATTTGCCTTATGTATCTAGGGTGTTTTGTTGAGGGTCATACATGCAGATAATTGTTTTGTGTTATGATTGTATTTATCCCTTTATTATTGTATTATGTCCAAGTTTGTCTCTTACTGTCTTTCTTGAAATAAAGTCTCTTTTACCTGTACTTTTTAAATTTTCCATTGACTTGGAGTATTAGTTTTCCTCTAATTGACTTTTATTAAGTTAGTCTTGTAAAAAGCAAATAGTTGGATTTTGCTTGTTAATCCATCTGGGCACTCTACATTTTGATTAGTGAATTCATTACATAATGTATATATTACATTAATGTATATTAATTACATTACATTAATGTAATTACATTAATGTATATATTGATATATAAGGGCTTACTACTGTCATTTTTCTTTAGTTTTCTGGTTCTATTTTCTTGTTCAAATACTTGTAGACTTTTGTTCACTTTCAATATTTATTTTAACAAAGATCTAATGTTGGCAACTTCTTCATTTTTTGTTTGTCTGAGAAGATGTATATTTCTTCCTCATATTTGAAAGTCTTCCAGGATATAGTATTCATCATTGGCAATTTTTGGTCTTTGAATATTTTGAATATACAAATCCATTCTTTCCTTATTTACAAAGATTCTTTGGGGAAATCTTAAGCAAACCTTATTCTTACATCATTTGATGAAACTCAGTGTATTTAAATAAGTCATAGGTAACTATATGATTTTTAAAATATTTTATTTATTTTTGCAATGAAGAACTGGGGGCAGGTCATAGACGCAGGGGGTGAGAGGATTCATCAGAGATAGAGTAGAGAGCAAAACAGGCAGATCTACTGAAATATACTGCTAAGAAGAGCAGCGGGCAAAACAGGAGAGGTCTACTGCGCCATGTGGGTTAACTCCCTGGACTGGGAATCAAACTCAGGCCGTGGTGGGGTGGGCCTTCTCAGTGGTAGTGCTGACTTAATTCTGAGGACACCAGCGAGGCCCATAATTATATTATTTTAAAATATTTGACCTCTCTGGAAATATTTTAGCTTTTTGGAAATATGTTTAGCTTTTTGCTCTCAGCAAGAACACAGTTGACCTATATAATGATACATACACCTAATAAAAATTGCTTTATCCCTATCTTTGACTATCAACAGTATTTGGGGCAGTTTAACACTTTTTTTTTACTGGAAATATTCCATTAAATTCAGTTTTAAAATCATAACTCTCTCTGTATTGTTTCTACTCTTGCAAAAACTTTAAGCTGTAAACTCTTTTTGGGGGGAATAATCCCAATAGATTTTTAAGTTATCTTTATGCACCACCTGCTAAAATAAATCAGATTCTGTGCTTTGTTATTCCAAACACCCCACCACCACCAACATGGCCTCCCATTTCTCCAAGATTAGAAGTTCATCTTCTTAAAATGATCTACAAACAAATAGTATCTAAGTATTTTGTTATCTCTCTGCGCTCATCTTCGTTTATTTTCTGTCTCCCTATTTACTCAAGTGATAAGCCTACCTCCACGTAGATCTTTAAATAAATTAGTCAAATGCCTGCCTCGGAGTGTTATACTTGCTCTTGTCTTTGTAATGTTCTTTCCCCGAATGTTAGTGTGACTTGCTCATATACTTCTTTCACATAGTCACTCAAATGTCACTTCTTTAATAAAACTTCCTCTAGGTACCGTATTTCTTCCCTATGATTTACTATCCCTATTATCTGTCCTTATATTATTTTGTTCCTTTGTATTTATTACTTAAAACCATTTATTTTACTTATTTGTACTTATTAATAGTCTATCAAATCATACATAATTTATATTATTTAATAATAATAATTTTTCGTTACATGTTCCTGCTAGAGTAGCACCGTGAATAACAGTGAATGACTATTACATAATATACACATTTGTTTGATGAATGATTTTTTTTGAGACAGTATATATGAACTATAGAAATTTGTATAGAAGAGTCCTAACAAGGATAAAATGATGCTGAGAGTGAAAAAAAAACTTGCAAATTATTTCTAACTATATGCAATATATGTCTCAGTAAAAATAATGATGTTTAATGAAAAGTTATGGTGCATGATTTTTTTTCATTTTTCACCCTTACCCAGAGAAAAACTATTGTATTATGTACATTTTGCTATATATACTTAGTGACTTCATTCTCTTCTGAAAATAGCAAAATTCTTTGGTTGACTAATGGTAAGAATTTACTCCATTCTAATTTTGATGCAATTTTGTTTGCTTCTTTACTTAATTTGTCACATTTATGCTATTATGAACATAACCAAAATCTATTGGCATAGTCTTGATGTGATAATCATAAGAAGCAACAAGTGGAGTATTGTCCTAAGCAGACATATTGATGAGGGTTGATAATGTGAAATAGAGTACTTCTTGATTTCTGGGGATTTTAAAGATGTCCAGGAGGTGAGGTCCCTGAATGTAGTATGTTTGCTTTATAATGATAAAAGCATTTTGTTTCTTTATTTTTTTAAAGATTTTTTATTTATGCATACAAGTTAGGGTGTAGACCAGAGTGTTGTGGGAGGGGCGGTGAGAGGATTCACCAGAGACAGAGTGGAGCGCAGAACAGGTGGATTGATTGAAACAAACTGCTGAGGGGAGCAGTGGGCAAGACAGGAGTGGTCTGCTGTGCCATGTGGGAATCTTCCTGGCCAGGGATCAAACTCGCGCTGCAGTGACTCTGGACAGCTTCATACTGTTGTGCTTAACCCGTTGTGCCACCAGGAAGGGCTGCCATTTTGTTTCTTCAACAGTGTACTATTCATAGAATGGGAAAGGTGGAGCTGAGCAGCGAGGGGAAACTAAAAAAAAAGTGCTTGGGAGAGAAGGAGCTGGAGGGAGAAGTGAGTAGGAAAAAGACTTAGAGGAGGCACATGGGACAGTGAGACATGTGAAAAAAGCTGCTCTTGCTTCTTGGCTTGGATTTGTGCCAGGGACTGGGAGACATGGAAGGAGACACTTGACAAAAACAGCAACATGGGCAAGGGAACCTTGGGGGAGCTGACAATGGCAACCTTTTTCTTGACTTGGATTTAGATTTTGCTCTTTTCCTTCCAGATTTGCCTGACCCCTCTGCCCCTTTATATGGGTCCCCATCAGAAGGTACCTTAGGTTTTGGCTAACTTTTGGGCTTTAGTGACTCTGGTTTGGGCCAACCCTGTTTGGCTGGGCATTTACCCAAAAGGTTATGAGTTTTGGTTGTTTCACAGCGAAACTATTTTAACAATGATCTTTCTCTTCTCTTCTCCTTATTACACACTAATTGTCTCTCTATTACACTCTAATTATATTAAAGGTCTTTTCTGTTGAAGGTCTTATTTACTAAGAGAATGTTTTGTCTTTACGTGGCAGATGTCAGAACTCATTTAGAGCATCAAGTTTGGGGGTCTTGGTATCCCTCAGTTTTGCCCAGTAACATATTTTTTATATTTACGGAATGTGGTAAGGTGATTTTCTTGATTAAGGTTAATAATTTTAACTACCTCAGTTACATAAACTGATATACTAAATAATTCAAAAATATAAATGTTTAGCTTATGTGTTCATTTAATAACTAACAAAGAAAATATACATTCTTGATAATAATAATGGCTACTCTACAATATTTGTATAGCTCTCACATAAATGTGTGTGTATTGGAGCCTTATAGAAACCTTTGACTTGCATAAATCAGATAGTTTCTATCTTTAAAATAGTGGTGCAGGAACTTCAACACCTTAAGCAATGTTCAGTTCTTCACTGGATAAAACTGAGTAAAAAGTCTAATCTCTCTTACTGTTCAACCTGCTCTTGAATGTATTAAACACAGGCTAACATGCTTCTTAGTAGTTCACAATTATTCATACTTCCAGGGTTATTTAGGAAACTACCTTTTGTTTATTTGTTCTTTTGTCACTGTGCTTTTCTTATTTCTTACTAAGGATGTGGTGCAGCTTTGTTTTGCTCTGTTTCTGATCTTTATTTAAGAAGAGCATTATGAAAATTGTTTAGCATTTCTGAAAGTACATATTCAGAAATATTCTTCATTAATTTATGGTAACAAAATTTAAGGGAGATAAAAATTTGATCTGATATATATGCATAATAGAACTGAGAGTGCTAATTATTAGTAAGAACTTAGATTTTCCCCTTTTGCTTAAAATTAAATGATACAAGCCATTTCTAACAGTGTTGTTATGAGAGATACAATAAAGTTATGTTTCCATTTACCCTTAGAAATTAAGGAATATGTTAGCTGGAAATTTCCCATCTTACTGTTCTTCTAAAATGTATTTCATTATCATTTTGCTATCCATTACAAGCACTCTCTGAGACAATACTATCACGAAATTAACAGTCTTTAGAACTGTGTGGAAAAATTATCATAAAAGTAGGTACAGTGTCTGTCTTGTTTACTATTTTATATTCTCAAAACCAGTACATAGTAAATTAGAAGAACTATATAAATTTTTGCTAATGAATAAATACTAACTATGCTAGGAGAACTATTAAATATTGAAAGATGTTAAAGATGGGGAATATGAATGAATAAATAGCCTACAATATTTCTGTGGTCAGAAACACAGAAAAAGTTAAAGGCAAAATTATTTTTTGAAATTCACTTATTAATGCAAAAATCATAAGACTGAGTAGGGGAAAATGACTGTAAGTGTCTTTATTAAGAAATATTATTTTTATGCATTTTACATATTTTGGAGGTTCTGACAGTGAGAGATCATCAGACAATTTGTTATTCTTGGAATTAATTTTGAGTGAGACAAAAGTGAAACAATAAAAATATGTCAAATCTGCACTATTTTGTCAATGATGTGAGCAACTTCTTTTCTGCATTAAGTGATAATTTTTGATTACTGGAAGAATATTTTCTAAAAATGTGCTATACACATTTTATAATTATAATTATAGTTATGACTACAGTTATAACATTTCATAGTTATAAACATGACACATTTCACTTTAAAATGTATTCTTACTTTTTGGAAGGCTGAACTACCAACAATGCAATAAACTATGCCCCAATTTGTACCATTTGTTAATTATTGTGGTGTAAATAAAAATGTGGTGTAAATGCCAGAGCTCAAGCAATCGACATGGCATCACAAACCATGGTGTTGAAAGCTAATTATACCAGACTATTGTACCAGACCATTTAACACAACATTTGCACCAAGCAGATGCCATAAATAGAAAGATAAAAATATAGTTAATAGTAAAATATAAAATAATTAAGTATTGCACAGTCTGAACTGTGATAAGACACTTTCTCAATGATGTGGAACTGTTCCTTTGCTTTATGACGTTTTTCCTATGTTTTTATAGTGAGGAAGTTTACTGACTTTGTCATAATGTGGAATTCTTTTCTCCATATGCTAAAATGAGGTATGCCATAACGAACATATTCTGAAATTGTGGGGGGCTTGGGGTAAATACTGTGTTTCTAATCAGATGAGAGAATTTCTACTTATGGCTATGACAGACAACCTTGTAAACACATCATAATGAGACCCTTTAAAATTGACTTACTATAACCATACTTTCTGTTTTTCTTTAAAGACAACCTTCTTTTGTTTTAGAGTGATATTGAGGTCTGCAATATAAAACAGACTTTTTTTTAGAAACAAATATATTTATAAAATTGTTGTAGTCTGCAGAATGGCTCAGTAGCAATTTATCAGATGAGCCAATGTGATTAAACATTCAATTTTATGGCTGTTACCTTCCTTTACCAAATAAACAACATAATTAGAGAAAACAGTGAAGTCACAATCCATTTAATACTCATAAAACCTTCCTGCTGATGTAGGTTTGAAACTGGGCAACTGAAGTAACGATAAATCTTGCTTTTAGAGTAATTGCAGTTTAAATGTGTTCTCAGAGCAGAACAACCCTAGTAATTAACCACCTTGCTTTGGGAACACCTTTTTATCAGTATGTCTTTGAAACGGAACTAAAAGGAAATAAAATAATTTTTAGCATACTATTTTTTCCCTGAATTTGTTTGCCCCAATTAATTTGCTGAAGATAGGACATTCAGTGAACCAAAAGATTCACTTTATTTTAATCCACTAAAAACCTGGTTCCATTTGGTACACACTGCATTCATTTCAGCAAAATAAAAATTATTACTAGCAAGCATTTTCATAAAGCTGTGGTATTCTGAGTATTTTATGGAAGTTTTTATTATATTTTACTCTAATCAGTCTTGAGAATTAAGCAAATATAATGTTCCCATTTTATTGAGTAGTTCAAAATATATTTTTTCCTCTGAAAACAACTGAATGTTGCATTTTGGTTATTACTTATATGACAGTGAATGAATAATCCAAACTTGATTGAAAAAGCAAATGTTTACAGCTCAGGCATATTTGCACCCTTAACTGCTAGAGCTATTCCCCAAAGACTGGTTCTGCCTTCTTAATTGCTTTATGTCAGGTGTATTTTCTATTATGGATCAATCTACCCAAGTTTAATGACTTTGATTTTAAATGCATTTACAAAATATACTCTGTTAAGGATTAAGAGGATTATCTGGGGGCACTTTTTGAAATTAGAGATCAGAAGAGATTCCTTTCTCCTTGCTACAAAGTACTTTAATTAATAAGTGCTACTTTATACACATCAACATATAAAATGATTGCGCTTTCCATTGAGAAGAAATATTTAATCATGTTATTCATTTACAAAAGTAATGATTATATTACTGATTTGTCTTTTAAAATGTCATACTATGTTCTGATATTGAACATTGTCGCTGTGAAAATTTTTTGTTGAAATATTACAAGGAATGGGAAAAATTAAATCAGTTATTTATTTCTCTATATTCCTAGAAATATGATTTCAGAATGAAGTCTAGTCGAGATGGGAGAAAAGGTGGGAGTTAGGAAAAAGTGAAAGGGGGCCCATTGATCTATGGGTAAAGATTATGGGTATTTTGGTGTGAGTGTGAAGTATCAAGGGACGTGGGACATATTCCCCTAAATCAAATAGTGTTGTAAACAAATGCTACATCAATAAAAATTAATAAGCAAATAAATCAAATTAATACATGTTGAACTGCAATGTGGATGTGAAATTATATCAATAAAATTACATATTTTAAAAAAAGTTATAATCCATCAAATAAAATTTAAACTTTTGCTATATTGATTTTTTTAATTCAAATGTACTCTGACCATGATATTTTTATTTTATAGATAATTATAAGTATCTATCTGCCTTGCACAGGTTCAGGTCTTTGTTGTAAGGTATTTTTTATCCAGTGATAAAAACTTTGATTATTCTTCACCCAAAGCACTGATTTGAGACAACCAAATAGATCTCAGTACTGCTTTTTCCTCCATGAGGTAACTTGCCTCTATTTGTATGTTAAGTGATTGGCAGAAATGATAGCCAAACATAGGCTTGCTTTCTCTTTTAGGGTTTGAGATATAGGCATCCTCTGCTTTCTAACAAAGCGGACTTATTAAACTAACTCTTCAGTGATGGTTGGCAAGCTCAGACAAAGATGGAGCATTGCCATCTGGAAAATGAATACTGCCTTTGCCATCAATCAGTTATGCATGTGCCCTGTAACCCAGACAGCTAAACATGTAAATTTGATAGCTTTAAAAAATCCTTTTCTTAACTCAAACATTGTCTTTCCAAATGTTTCCTGTTGTGGTCATTTCTTTTTGGAGAGAGGAAGTGTTGGTGTTAATGCAGAATAGTTGGATTTTTAAATTTTTTTAAAAGTTTTGGGGCCTCCTTTGTGGAGCAATGGGTTAAGTGCAGCACTAGGAAGCTAGCCAGAGCCACTGCAGCTTGAGTTTGATACCTAGCCAGGGAGATTCTCACATGACTCAGGACCTCTCCTGCCTCTCCTGCTGCTCCCTTCAGCAGTGTACCTCAGTCGATCTGCCTGTTCTGCTCCCCACTCTATCTCTGGTGAATCCTCTGACTACCCCACACCTCTGGCTTACACCCCAGTTTGTATGCATAAATAAATAAATCTTTAAAAAAATGTTTTCATTTATTTACTTTTTTTATTTTTAAGATTTATTTTATTTGTGTATACAAGAACTGGGTATAGGTCAGAGGTGTGGGGTTTGAAAGGGTCACCAGAGACAGAGTGGGGACCAGAACCCACAGATCTACTGAAATATACTGCTGAGGGGAGCAGCAGGGGTAAGACAATGGGAGAGGTCTCCTGTGCCAATGTGGGGTAGCTCTCCAACCAGGGAAGGAATTCATGTAGCAGTAGCTTGCTGTAGCTTGATAGCACTAAGACTTTAACCCCTGTGCCACCAAGGAGGCCGTTTTTTTTTTTTTTTTAAGAGACTTTTCATTTGGTGACTTCTGTATAAATGCAATTTGGGAGATTTCATAAGTATGTCTAATTTTCGTACAGTTTAGGAAAAGAATTCCAGGATTATGGTCCTTATGTCACTATGCAAAATCATATTTTAGTTTATGATTTCTGTGAAAACAACTAAACTTTGAAAATCTTTTTCAGAAAATATGCAAGAGAGTTTATCAGTTGCTTCTGATATTTATCATCTGTTAGCAACAGAGCACACAAAGATGAATAGGATTTGGACCAGAAAGACTTTCGGTAAATTGGGTTTCTTCTCCATGTTAGCTGTGAGGGCTCAAACTAGTTTTTATTAACTGACCAAGGAGTTTTCTTATATATAATGAGAAGTTTCTCATTAACTTGGTGAGGATAGCTGTGAGAATTAAACATAATGTACATTTATAACTTAACAGGATCTTCCACTTAGCATGTACTTGATAAATGGCACTAAAATTTCTTCATATGTTTAGTTCTTTATTCATTAAGTATTTAGGTACATATTCAATCATGTTTGCTTATACATTCACTTTTCCTAACGATAGTTTAGTAACATGATAAGGGAACAATAAATATTATATTTCACTTAATGTAATATACTCATGTTGTTTTATAATGATGCATATCTAAAGCTTTTGTGCTATAATTCAATATTATGTCAATAAAAACAGTAAATAATGTAAAATAAAATAAATCAAAACAAGGGGCCTTTGTTAAAAAATAAAGGATACTCGTATTTCTAAATATTATCTTTATAGTAATTTTTGCCTTTTGATCTTGGAGGAAATCCCGGATATTTAATGGAAATCTTAACAGAAGGAAGAAAATGAAGCAGAAAGGAAATTTGTTAAATATTATTAATAAAAATTTACATAAGTGACTATCTCTATGCTACCACCCTAAAAGACTATGATAAAAGCCGATAGCAAATTTCTTAAATTATAAATGTAATCCATTCAATGATCTAAGAACATTAATTAAATATGCCACATGATCCAATTTTTCTTTAATAAGTTTCATAAGTCAAAAACTTTCAAATGAGCTAACCAAAAATCCTGAGCAGTTGATCACACATGCAGTCAAGCTACACAATGTGAAATTAAACTCCATATTTTAACAGTCCTTTTATTAGACCTGTGTTTACTCAAGTTACAGAAAAAAACTAGAAAACTTAAATGCTACCAGGCTTGATACCTCTGATTAAAATAAAGAACAACTTTGTGAATATTGTAGTAAAAATGCTGTTTTTCTGAGCTCAAATAATATTAAATTTTCATCATTATAAGTGAGCAGCACTGTGTCAGATTATCAAGATGCTATTGTTCAGTTCTAATCTTTCAATGCCACATACATTGCACAAAACAAAAAAAATGCAAAATTTTAAAGGTGTCTGTCTAGTCAATGAGGTAAACCTATATCCTGAAATTGATGAGACTGTTGAAAGTAAACTATGTCAGTTGTGTTGAGTGGAATCTAGGATAGGTGGTTTAAAAAATAGATTTAATGTTGACTGATAATCTGTGAAGATGCTCTGAACCTTTGTATTTTAAAAACATCATGCCAACTCTTTTCTTCCAAAATAATGTACTTCTTTCTTTTCTCAATTTATCAAACCATTTCATTTTTAAAATCAGCTTCCAATATCTTCATGTGGTCTGAAACTTGGTTTCACTGCTAGCTGAGTAAGTATGCTTTTTCACTTTCAGATTAAATAATTCAATGACTGCTTTGCATCAGAGTCAATAAAATCTATGATTTAAAACCAGCAGGTTATATACAAATTTAAAGAATTATTTGTCTTAATAAAATACAGAGTAAAATACCTCTTTCAGATATGGATTTGTTTTTACATGTTGTTTAAAGGTTAAATATAGTATTAAAAGTAGCTATCCATGGACTTGTTTACCTGGAAAATATTTCTGAAATGAATGAATTATATAAAATAATGCCCAGTTCCTACAGTTTTATTTTCACCATTAAAGACACTGTTAAAAATTAAATGCTTAATCATATTGATTCGGCATTTTCTTTAATCAGTTTCAGAGATGGTGTTGGATTGCAGATATTAATCTCTGATTGGTCCCTCCTAAATACTCTGATGCTCTTTTAGCAGGACATGCAAGTCTAAAGCTACCTCCAGTATATTGTTTCTTGCACACTATTTTCTCAATAACCTCAGCAAGCAAGTTGAGGTTCTTGGCCTTGATGCACCAGAAAAATTCTAAATTTCCAATTCAGTTCTATATTATAATTGTAAGTACTTGTGAGAAGTGGACAGATCAAAATACCAGATCTATAACCCTTTAGAATTAGTATTTGGGAAATCAATGAAACTTAAATAGTTGATGCAGAAGAATTTTAAAATAAGTAAATAGTATTGTATCAAATCAGCCTTCTAGTAGGAAGCTAGTACAGAACAGAAAAGGATGGTTAATACTGAGATTTAGTTAATAAATTTTACTGAGCAAGTGAGTTCTATAATATATTTTGGTTTAATATTTACTAAACAGTTTATGAAAATAACAAATTCTCCATGTCCTTTAGGCAATTGCATTAGCAGATAAAGTGTGTGATTTTTACTGAGAAATATGATTGCATAGGAATACTCTATTTCTTCAAATATCTTATAATTTATAGGTTTAAGAGTAACATTAATTTTTATATCATGCTTACAGTCATATTTTATTACATAGCCTTCCTTCTACATTTAATATATTTTAATTTGCCAAATGAAAGTAAGTTATTTCATTTATATGATGCTTATATTTAGAAATTATTTTAAAAGAAAAAACATTCATCATGCAACATAAGGAGATGTGATTTTTTTACATTTTTACAGATTTCTAAGGATGTATATTCATAAAATAAACTCATATATTTAAGTACACAGTAGATGATACCAATTATTTAAAAGAAAGGCCTTTGTAGTAGCTTACTCTGAAATTTACTAACCAATTGTGAAGAAAAGATTAGATCATTGATATTAATTCATGAAATTTAATTTGAATAATTATTTTGATAATTCATGAAGCAGAAAGATAATAATGATGGGTTCTACATATGTTTTTTACATGTCATTCACTACTGATAGATTTAAAAAGTAGCCATGAAAATGAATAAATGTTCATTAACATTTTGATCTCATTAAAACATTTTAAATCATTTTTAAAGCTAGAAAGAACTCACTATATTTTATTCATATTATTCTAATATAAAATAAATTTACAATAATATGTAACTATAAAAAGGTCTAAGCGTTTTTCTTACTTGAAGCTCCAACTCATATATTTCTTTCTCAGATGCCATTTCAGATCTCCCTGTAAACAGATGTTTGTGACAACTGTCTTGTTTTAAATATCCTGTTTATCTTTCTGCTAAACAAATTCTAGATTGTACCTTATATATTTGTATTTCATGATATTGATCTGATATCATGAGATATATCAGAACAGGAAACAGTTTTCATAACCTCTCACTCAACCCATGGAGTATGGAATGTATGTAAATGTGTGCTATTGATTGAATAAATGTTTATCATACATTTACAATTATGTCTTCATTCAGATATGATTTAGGTTTTTTTTAGGGTTGGTATTTTTCACTCAGTATTGAAGAGAGGGCCATGCATATTTATGTCTACATACACACACACACACACACACACACACACACACACTATACATACAAATATACAGGTTTAACCTATATAACTTTAAATATAAACCAATGTATTTTAGCATAATTTTTTCTTAATTGTACTTTATTATGGTAACATTGGTTTCCTACAAGGATTTTTCTTAGCAAAGTCAACAGAAGTTATAAAAAAGCATTCATAAATACTAAAATGGATAAGTAAATTGCTAAATATTTATATAAAGGATTATAAGATCAGGATATGGCAAATTAAAACCAGCTTGTTATTAGTGAGTTAGCCAAATAAATAAGGCCTGCTTCCTGTTTTTGAAAATTACAGCCACACCCTGATGTTTACAAATGACCTAAAGCTGCTTTAATGCAGCAACAGTACACTAAAAACTGCAACAGTACCTGTATAACCTGTGAAGCATACGAAATTGTGTATCTGTCCCTCTTCATGAAAAGCTTGCACACCTCTGCTATTCAAAGTGGAAGATTAAGTTATTACTGCTTTGCCAACAGCATAGATACATTTCTAAAACAATATTGAATAAAAGGAGCTTGACATATTGTGAGATTTCCACAATCTCTCTCAAAGTTCTAAAAACAGAAAAATCGAATAGCTGCTATCCTTGTCACTTAAGATTATTTTGGTGGGAAAGTATTAACTAGAAGCCATTTGAGGAGTACTGCTAAGGTAATGGTAGCATTGAATTTTATTTTAGTTGGCAGCTACTGATATGTGTTTACTTTGAAAAAATATTGAGTTAAACATTTTTGATTTGTGCAATTTTAAATGTGTATGATACAATTTAGTAAAAAATTGAAAAAACAAAGGAAGCAAATTTTCATGGAAGGAGGACTTGAATCTACTAGTGCCCTCATAGTTCTGATCTGAGAACAAGAGTGAAGGTGTAACTTGTGTAGGAACTGACAACACCATAAACATGAGGAATATTCCTGTGTTAGCTGTGTGAGTGTAGTCTTAGTTGAGCATTCAGGTAGTCCACATTAGCTTAATTGGGCCCCAGTTCCCTTCCAAACAATGGGTATAATGGTTGGAGTAATATGTAGAAATAAAAAAATAGCAAGATGTATCCTCTGCTGTATTTGTGAGTGCTTCTAAATGGGTGTAGTGCTGATTAAGGAATAACAGGTTACTTTGTTCACCACTCATGAACTGTGTAACCAGACAAACACAAAATCTAGATCTCAGAGGACACACTCCACTTCTTAGTCAAGCAAGAATTCAGAATCTGTGACCCAGGTTCATAGGACGAGTAACCAGACAGTGTATATTCTGAAATTAACTCATAGCTTCAGAGAATTGAGATAAGAAAAGAAAAAATGTGTAGATTCTGGAACTGTTGGGAACAGGACAACATGTCCAATAAAGAGCTTGCCAAGAAGAGAGAGAAAAGAAACTTCTCAAGAGAATATTCCCCAATTGAAGTGATTAAGAGAATGCTAAAGTTTGGGCAAAAGGTAGAACCAAGATACATTAGTGCACAAAGGGTAATTTCTTTTTGTATTTTTTAAAATTTTTATATTTCATTTCTTGAATTGTTAAATTTTGGACATTACTTGACTTTTCCCCTCAGGTGTAATCCCCATAGTTCTCCCGCCACCACTGTACCCATGATACATCACCACAGTCACAAAGGGAAAAATATTTTAAAACAGTTGTGACTCTCCTAAGAGCAAAATTGTACCTGATAAGGGAACTAAAATGGTTTTATAATAGTGACTCACTTCAGTTATTGTTATTAGTGAGTTAGCATCCTGTGTGGTAAGTTAATAGAAATATTTCAAAATACATATTTTAATTCTAAAGTGCATGCAAATACAATGATTTTATCCAAATAACTGTGGCAGCAACTAAAGATGTCAGACATATAGAAGAAAAAAACTATACATTCATGTAATAAAGTAGAAATATTTACATCCCAATAGTATAATTAAAGAAATTTTGAAAATGTTGCTATGCACAAAGATGTCTAATTCTCTCCTACCACGGTGTTCATTTTTATTTAAGTAATAAGTTACTTAATAAACACATTATGTTTTACAGTTTCAATTCTAAAACAAAACTCCAGAGAAATAATCGAATGCAGAAAATAGTTAAATGAAGAGACAGGCATGCAGCACTTTATAGTAATTCTTAAGATTTCCCTGTTAGCACACCAAATATAAAAGCTAAAATAAACAAGACTGACATCAACAGTATGGTGAGGACAGAGAGCAAATGGAACTGTCAGATTCAGGCTGGGAGTGTGAAAGTAGTACTCACGTGGAGAAGTCTTTGGCAGTTTCTTTTGAACACATATTCACAATACTCCACAATTCATCTCCATGAAAATAAATGCTGTGAAAGAGACTTGTACAAATAATTCATAGCAACTTTATTTCTAGGAGTTAGAAACTGCAAAAACAAACAAAAATAAAGCAATTGTCCATTAACAGGAAAATGGCATAATCTTACAATGATGACTGTGTAGCAGTATAAAAGAAGGAAATTGTGATGTCCAAACTACAAGACCTCAAGACATAATATTTTCTTTCTATCATCTATCTATCTATCTATCTATCTATCTATCTATCTATCTATCACCCATCCATCTATCACCCATCCATTCATTCATTTTACATTGAGGTAACATTGATTTACAACACTGCATATGATCCACAGGTCTAGGATGACGTCGCTTCAACATGTGTTGCCAAGCTACACCTATTTCAAATTAAAGAAGCCAAACATGAGAAAACAAAATTTATTATTGGCAACAGCAGTTAGAAAGTTGTTGTCACAAGTTGACCAAGGTGGGAAAATAACAATAAGGAAATAATTTCTGAGCTGATGCAAATAGTCTATGTGTTATTTTTCAAGGTAGTTAAATGGGAATATGTAACTGCTAATATCATCAAGATGAACACAAATCCTGTATATTTTGTTGAATAAAAAATATATCTCAATTGAAAAATAGACTGATTAGTTTTCCATTGTTCAGAATATAAAAGCATTAGTGTGTACTTCTTGGTAAACTGTGGATCAGAAAGAAATTTCATTGATTTCTGTATCCACAGCCATACATTTGAGGTCTCAGATACCTAGTTTGCACTATCTAGCTAGTTTCTTTCAGATATGATAAGTTCAGAAAAGACAACTATAGTGGAAATATAATTAAACTATTCCCTCGAGGTGAAGTGACAAAGTAGATTTATTTTTCCATGAAGCTGACGAAGGATGTATCATTTAACTTTACTTACTTTTGTTTGCTATTTTAAAGAAATATTGCCCTATTTTAGTGTTCAACAGTCTGTAAAGGGGTCAA
Source organism: Scalopus aquaticus (assembly GCA_004024925.1). Taxonomy (NCBI): domain Eukaryota; kingdom Metazoa; phylum Chordata; class Mammalia; order Eulipotyphla; family Talpidae; genus Scalopus; species Scalopus aquaticus. The sequence goes on along the minus strand of PVIJ01000668.1, from coordinate 115,192 downwards.
GGTTGGGGAATAATAATTTTCTCAACCATATTTAGTTTCTCAATACAATTTGGCCATATGCCAACATTAAATCATTCAGGTATATTTTATTGGTAAATTGTTTTGATAGATCTTTGAAATCTTTTAGAACAACAACAACAACAACAAAAACAATGTTGCTTATGAACAGAGGGAAAAAACTGTGTGGAATTTCTCTTGACTTTTTTCACCATAGAATTTTATTAGCTGATAAGTATTTTGTGCTTCACTAGGTACAAAACAATCTGATTCAATTAATATTTACTTTAATTAAATAAATGAGATATGATGATTGATTTTAAAGGAAATTTTTAAAATAAAATCCATTAAATCTGTATTAATTAGTTGTTTTAACAAAAAATACATTGTATATTAACGGTTACAAAAAATATGAAATACCATCAGCATTCATCCAATAGATCACTAATTCTAAATTGATGACTACTTTGGAATAAAATGATTACAGGTTCTTTAGCTAATACATCTCAAATCGATCTTATGTTTAGACAAACACAGAGAGATTTTGAAATATATGGATACCTGGGTCTCACTGTACAGCAAAAAAATTGTAGATTAGAGGCAATCACAATTAATTCTGAAAAATCCTTAGGTGGTTCTAATATGCAATCAAGTTGTACAATCCCTGGTATTTCTGAGGGCCTTTGAAGCATCGATTCTAATGCCCAAACTAATAAAGTGAGCTAAGATTTGTATTATGCAATAGTTTTTCTAGTTATTATTAACAACCCAGGGTCTTGTTTTCCCTCATCTGCAAAATGAAAACATCAGTTTTATTGATCATTTGATTTCTTGCCAGCTCTAATTTTTTTTTCATTAAATCTTTTTGTATGATGACTCCTTAAAAGTGAATAAGTTTAGCTCCTTTTCAATCTTCCCTTTGTTTTGGCATGGACTTAGCTTTTTTTTTTTTTTTTCAAAAATGTCATTTGTTCACATAAGAAAACCAAAATTATCAGCAGTAATGCTCCTTCACATATAGTGTCTATTTACAGTTTTTTTTTGTTTTATTTCATTTATGTTTTCTCCATTACCACATATAAGTGAAATCATATATTATTTGTCTTTCTCTGAGCGAATTATTTCATGCTTAATACCCACTAAGTCCATCCGGTATTATTTTCTTTTTTTTTTATATCTTTTACATTGTATATTCCCCTTGAGTAACGCACCACCAAATCACCTGTGACCCATCACCATGGTCCCTTGTGTCCTTTTCTACTCCATTTTGTACCATTATCTTCCCCCTCCCTCGTTGAGCGTCTCTCTCTTCTTTGGTTTCCCTATATTCCTGTTATAAGTGAAACCATTCAAAATTTTTCTCTTTTTTTCTGGCTTATTTCCCTGAGCATGATCCCTTCTAGTTCCATCCATGTCGCTGCAAATTGCATGTGTTTATCTTTTTTGAATGCTGAATAGTACTCCATTGTGTATATGTACCACATTTTCTTGATCCAGTCATCTATTTTTGGGCATATGGGTTATTTCCATACCTTAGCTATTGTAAACAGTGCTGCAATAAACATACGGGTACATGTATCCTTTTGGATTATTGGTTTTGTATCCTTTGGGTAGATTCCCATGAGTGGTATTGTTGGGTCGTATGGAAGCTCCATTTTTAGCAGCTTGAGGAATCACCATACAGGTATCCATATAGGTTGGACCAGTTTGCATTCCCACCAGCAGTGTAGAAGAGTTCCTTTTTCTCCACATCCTCGCCAGCATTTGATGTTGCCTGTATTTTTAATGTGCGCCATTCTCACTGGTGTGAGGTGGTATCTCATTGTAGTTTTGATTTGCATTTCCTTGATTATGAGTGATGTTAAACATTTTTTCATGTGCCTGTTGTCGTTTGCTTTTCTTCTTTGGAGAAGTGTCTTTTTAGCTGTTCTGCCCATTTTTGGACTGGATTGTTGACTTTGTTTTTGTTGAGTTTTGTGATCTCCTTGTAGATTTTTTTGTTATCAGTCCTTTATCAGTTGCTTTGTGTGCAAAGATCATCTCCCAATTAGTAGTGTCTCTGTTAGTTTTGGTTAATGTCTCTTTTGCTGTACAGAAGTTTTTTATTTTGATGTAATCCCAGCTGTTTATCTTGTCTTTCACTTCCTTCGCTTTGGGGGATGTGTCTTTAAAGATTTTGCTGAGATGTATGTCGTGTAGAGTTTTGCCTATATTTTCTTCTATAAATTTTATGATTTCAGATCTTATATCCAGGTCTTTCATCCATTTTGAGTTGTTTTTGTGCATGGTGTGAGGTAGTAGTCTAGCTTCAGTTTTTTTTGCATTTAGCAGTCCAGTTTACCCAGCACCATTTATTGAACAAGCTGACATTGTTCCATTGCATATTCTTTGCTCTTTGTTGAAGATTAATTGTCCATAGATATGCAGATTTATTTCAGTTTTAATTGACTCCAGCAGAAGTCAAATAGAATGTCTCAGTATATTCAATGCATTTCCCCACTATCCTAAATCTTGCTAACAAGTTTTATTTAAGATATTTTCAATTTAAATCTGGGAATGTTCTGTATTTTTGTTTCAGGACAGTAACTACAGGAAGGAAGAAAATATTTGTCAAAAATTAAATTTGCTTCTTTATTACCTTTTATTTGCATCATTGTTGGTGAAGAACATCTACCTTCAAAAGCAGACACCACTCTGTATCATGTGTAAGGTATTTAACTATTTTTCATTCATTTCTCGCAGGTGCATTGCTGGAAAACTATTCCTTTCTTAAGTTTTAAATCTTTAGTGTCTGCGTTGGCATAGGCAATAGCTTGAGAAAGACTATTAAATAAACATTTTCTCATTTTCAAGTTCCTGGTAAAGATTTCAAAAGCAGAGCTCAAGAAATATATCACAAAAGGAAAAGGATGAAGTGGTAACTGTTATAGACAAAATCAGCAGCAAAATGGGTAGCCGATTGCTTTTCTTCTTTGGAGAAGTGTCTTTTTAGCTCTTTTGTCCATTTTTGGACTGGATTGTTGACTTTGTTTTTGTTGAGTTGTGTGAGCTCTTTGTACTAAAAGCAAATGGGCAACAGGTATATGAAAAAATGTTCAACATCACTTATAATCAGGGAAATGTAAATTAAGACCACAATGAGATACCACCTCACGCCAGTGAGAATGGTGCACATTAAAAAAACAGGTAACAACAAATGTTGGCGAGGATGTGGAGAAAAAGGAACTCTCCTACACTGCTGGTGGGAATGCAAATTGATCCAACCACTATGGAAAGCTGTATGGCATTCCCTCAAACTGCTGGAAATGGAGCTTCCGTATGATCTGTCAATAGCACTTCTGGGAATCTACCCAAAAGACACAAAAACACTAATCCAAAAGGATACACACACATGCATGTTTACTGCAGCACTGTTTACAATAGCTAAGGTATGGAAACAACCCAAATGCCCAAAAATAGATGACTGGATCAAGAAGATGTGGTTCATATACACAATGGAATACTATTCAGCATTCAAAAAAGACAAACGCATGCAATTTGCAGCAACATGGATGGAACTAGAAGGGCACATGATCAGTGAAATAAGCCAGCAAGAAAGAGAAAAATATCGAATGGTTTCACTTATAACAGGAATATAGGGGAGCCAAATAAGAATGCGACATTCAGCAGGGAAGGAGGGGAGGGTAAGGGCTTAAGAGGGGGGAAGAGGGGAGCATGGGGTACTATGGTGATGGCTTCATGGGTGAACAGGTGGCGGGTAACCTATGGGGAACACACAATAATGTAAAAGATATGAAATAACAAAAATAAAAAAAAATGGGTAGCCAAAATGAACAATCTCTTTATAATCTGAAAGATAACAGGAAAAGTAAATACAAATCAAAGAACCATATTCCTAAGTCCGTATTTGAGAACTGTGTAAAAAGGGAACCGACAGAAGAAAAATAAAGAGTGAGTACATAAGGATTCAAAGGCAGACAACAATGCCTTAATAGAAAAAGATGTAATCATATATCAAAAAAAGTACAGAAGAGTGATAGCATAAAAGAAGAAAATAAAACAGTGACTTTGTTGTTCCTCAATCAAGAACAATTAGTTTGACCATATTGCTTGAATTAGTCTAAAAGAAATGTCTTTATTATAATTATCCCAATTTATATATGTATATCTGACATCATTGATTTCGGTTCCTTCCTTTAAAGAACCACTGCTTAGTGTAATGAACTAAGTCAAGGTAAAATAGAAGGCAGTTTTGTTCTTGGAGGAAATGTAAATATAATAATTTTAATTTTAAGGTGAACTTTTTGTTTAAAAAATGTATTAATTTACAGATAAAATATTTTTAAGCAACTGTTTCTGATTCTCTTTATTTATGCTTTTTTTTTTTTTAAGATTTATCTATTTATACAAGCTGGGGTATAGGCCAGAGGCGCGGGGCGGCAAGAGGGTTCACCAGAGACATAGTGGGGAGCAGAACAGGCAGATCAAAAATGCTCTGCTGAGGGGAGCAGCGGGCAAGGCAGGAGAGGTCTGCCCCGCCATGTGGGATTCTCCCCAGCTGGGTGTCGAACTCGCATTGCGAGCTGCCAACAGCTCCACAGTGCAGCGCTCAACCACTGCGCCACCAGGGAGGCCCCTCTCTTTATTTATGCTTTTAAAGTGACCTTTAACATTGGTCTGGAACAGTAAATTTATGAGGAAACTTACAAGGTTTCAAAACTGCCTTTCCAGGAGGCTCAAAGATCATGAATATTTCTGTTATTTTTCTTCTTGACTTATTTTGGAAAAAGCCTTTTAAAAACATTAATAACATCAAAATCAAAATGCACTACAATTTTATTAGTATCAACAAAATTATGTTGTGTTACAGTCAGTAAACATAATACTGTTGGTTACAACTGAAATTTCCTGTATATTGACTAATGTCAGAAAAAATGTGTTAAATTATTTTCATTTATCACTTATTAAAAGTCTTAATTTCAACATAAATTCTCACAGCCGCTTTGGTATGTCACAAATCAATTTTTCATTCCCTGAAACATCAAATTAATGTATTTTACACGTGCAATTATATTGGTGAAAAAAAGAAAACAGAATTACCATTTTCTAACACTTCGAATTAATTAATGGTAGTAAAATTAAAAATTTATTTTCCTTTTTGTATTAACCACATTTCAAGTGTTCAATGTCTGATGGCTCTTATTGAAAGCACAGGTCTAAGTTGTTAAAGTAAAATATTGATTGGTTGTTGCCATCATTACTTTAAGGTAACTCCATTCTGAATATTTAGTTCCTTAATGGTCGTTATTAGAAAAGCTAGTAGGCACCATTATTCTCATTATGTAATAGTGACTGTATACAGTTGATAATTTGATAATGACTGAGAACAATTATCCATCATGATTTTGGGTATTTCTTTATACCTATCACACCTTTTGAAGTATGAAGTATTAAAGCCACTTTAAAAAACTTATTAAGGGTAAGGTAGACCTCTCCTGCCTCGCCCGCTGCTCCCCTCAGCAGTGTATTTCTGATCTGCCTGTTCTGCTTCCCGCTCTGTCTCTGGTGAGCCCTCTCGCCGCCCAATGCCTCTGGCCTGTACCCCAGCTTGTATGCATAAAATAAATCTTTAAAAAATAAAAACTTATTAGAATTATTTTATCCAGAAGTATGAGAAAATCATTTTTTGCTTCTTAGTCTCCCAGTCTGCTGTATTTTGTTATGGCAGACATAACAAACTAATACAATGTGTGATTTAGAATCCTGAAGGAAAGGAATGAGCAGTCACAAAAATAAAATTGACAAACACCTAGCAAAACTGTCATCGATGAAAAGTAGAAAGCATACATTATCAATATTAGTAAAAAAAGCTCGTCACTACAGGTGCTGAAACAAATGCATTTTTTAAAACACTATTTGGTGCAGTAATTATGACAATTTGAATAAATTGCACAAATTCAAGAAAGTTGTAATAAGACATATTTGATAAGGAAGTTATTTGAATCTCTTAAAAAATAAATAATTCTATTAATATTTCCTTAGAAAAAAATGTCAGCTCCTGATGGGTTTCATTCATTATTCTTTCAAAAGTTAAATGTAAACATAACATTATCATCACTAAAATTATTACAGGGATTTAAATAGAGTAACTGTTTTGCAAATAATTTTATGAATTCAACATAATATTAATACATAGGCAAAAAGAAAACACTCAAAAACTTAGATACAGATATTCTGTGGAAAATATTATCACATCTACTCTAGTGATAAAATACATTATACCAGCACTATTAAGAACTTATTCTTAAAATGTAGGTGCTGTTAAACACAACAAATTCAAACAATGTAACTCAACAGTCTAATGCAAGAGAAGAAAATATACATATAATCAAATTACTACATAATCAACTGCACATAATCAAAGTAGCATTTAAAATTTCAAATACAAAAAATTCAAATATATTTATGGTAAAATTTTTATATAACAGTAATAAAGGACATTTTTTAAGTTTCACAGAGTAACAACAGAAAATCTGAAGCTAATTTATATTTAATAGTGGAATCCTAAACACTGAGACTAAAAGTGAGATAAAAGCCTTTATCTTTTACACTATACAGGAGGTCTTAAAAAAAGGAACCTTTGTCTAAGAGGAAAAATAAAGAAAACAAAGACATAGAAGTTAAAAAAAGGAAAAAAATAATTTTCTGATGATGTTTTTCCTTTCTACTGTATTTTTTACTTTTTATTCTTATTGAGATTACTTTGATTTATAACATAGTATGTTATTCAAAGGTATAATATACCATCTGAGGATGGTCTTAAACATAGTAAATACTAAAGTAACAATAAAACACAAAAATTGGGGATTAATTTATCATCATTTGCGAATTAAATATTAATTTATTTCCATATTTGTATGAGAAAAATAAAATCACAATTAAAATATATGAAATAATATTTTATATTTAACACAATAAATAACTTAATAACATCTTCTTTAAATAAAGTTTAACACAATAAGGGAATAATAACATTTAAAAAAATAAAAGGTTGCTGAGAAAAATTAGACAACTAAAAAATATAGTAATATACCAAATTTATAAATTAGAAGAATTTAGTAAAGTGATGATTTTAACTTTCCAAATTGCCCTCAAATTAAATGCATTTCTTATCTAGATATCAGCATGTTATGGAAACGGCAAGCTAATTTGAAGTGTATATGGAAACCTGAAGGTAAAATACTGTTAAGGAAGTTTTGAGGAAGGACAACAAAGTTGGAGTATTTACACCACCAAACACCAAAACTTACTATAAAGAAAATAAACTGTCGAAACAGGATATTGAAGAAACAGCAATTTCATTCATTTTTGTAAGTTCAAAAATAAAGCATTCTAATATCATAAAACATCATATACAAAATTATTAATTGTACACTATTAAGTTCTAATTATTTGATATTTATTAACAATAGAAAGGAAAATTAATTTTGAAGAATCCATAAATGCAATGCTATGCCACGATGAAATGGAATTAATTCCAACTATATAAAAGAATATGAATATATCTCACAAAAGTAAAAGTTGAGTAAAAGAAGCAAGACATAAAAGTACTTAATTGATGATTTTATTTTAGTGCATAATGACGGTATTAACAATTAGGATGGTGATTTCTCCCTGGGGGGGTTGTGGGGCATGGTGGTAATGTTTAGAAAGGGGCATGAGAGGTGATTGCAGTGACCCACATTCTTGTTCTCATCTCAGTGATGACTATGTATCTATTTTGTCCTTTAAAACATTCATCAATTTGCAGGCCTCCCTGGTGGCACAGCAGTTAAGCACTGCACTGTGGAGCTGTAGGCAGCGTTGACGCAAGTTCGAAGCCCAAACGGGGAGATTCCCACATGGGTGGCAGACCTCTCCTGCCTCGGCAGCTGCTCCCCTCAGCAGTGTACTTTAGTCAATCTGCCTGTTCTGCTCCCCACTCTGTCTCTGGTGAACCTTCTCGCTGCCCCACGCCTCTGGCCTGTCCCCCAGCTTGTATGCATAAACAAATAAATGTTAAGAAAAATGGTCAATTTGCATGTGCATTATCATGGTATATAAAGAAAAATACAAAGTAGAAGATTTAAAAACAAATGATGGCAGAAATTTGTGGAATAATGTTAATGGAATATTCTCATTCCTATGTCTCCTGACATATCTACAATTGCAATATAGTTGAGACATCACATAGTGATTCATTTAGTAGATACATATGCAGTGATTTTTTCCTTATATTCTGGAAATACACTTCCAACTAATATTCATTTTATGTTTTCAATTTTGTAAATGAGTCTATCATTTCGTAACCTAATAAACAGTCCTATAGTAAGTAGACATTTTTAAGGTAAGAATATTGCAAAAATAACAGTACTAAATTCTTTATTTCAATAAGTAGTGCTATAAAAATTATATTTCCAAATTCACAAATAATTGCACAAATTTATTACATATGATAAATATATATGAAGGTCCCCCATTAATAATCTACAAGAACATGATAACTTAATATTCAGTAAGATTCTACATAATGGGATTATTGAAGGATTTAAATTGCTTGGGTTGACAGAAGATGGGGAAGTTATATATAGTTTTTTCAAAAAAATAAAAAGCACCAATATGTATGAGGACTCCAAAGACCTCTGTCAAATTTACGAATCTGTAATGTGATGCTTTGTTTTGGAAAATACTGGTGACAAATTATTCCCAACAAACCACTATGCATAAATATAAGTGTTGACTCTTAAGTAGCAAAACTGATTATGTTTGTCATTTTTATATTCTCGTGAATGTCATTTCTTATTTCCTAAAAAAAGTCACATCTTAGCATTCTAATCATATCTCACCATATATTTGCTACCTAATCAACATATAATTTTGTTGAAGACTGTTTATTTTTTAATAAAAAATAAAAACATTATTTTTAATAATAAGTATTATTAAAATATTTTATATTTATTTTTTAATACTATATATTTTATTGTCATATACGCACATATATCTCTCTATATATTAGTGTGTGTGTCCAAATAAGATAAATATTAGCCATAAATGAGTGGCAGAGCATAGGATTCTGACAATTGTGAGGTTTCAGATTTCAATTGTGAGAAATATGAAATCTTTTGATTTCAGTATGAAATCTTTTCTATAAACCACCAAATAGATAAAGAAAAAAATACAAGAAAAAAAAAACATTAAAAATGATCTTTTGGTTTTCTCTTGCTTTATAATAAACTATACTAGTACTCAGTGGTTCAAAAATAACCATTTTATATATTTGTTTGTGATCACACGTATTTGTCAGGCCTCCATGGAGATACTGCACCATTTTATACACTATAGAATGGAAGTTCAAGTGGAGCTGAAATATCCACTCCAAATTGGTTTCTGTCACATGGTTTGCAAGTGGGCTCTAGCTGATGAGTGACACCTCATGGGTAACTTGATCAGGACTTCAAATGGTTTGCATCAGGAGTATCAATGTGGGTAAATGTGCTTTTCAAAGTGTAGCATTCCCAGAATGACTGTATTTATTGCAGTTAGTCTTGTTTACAGCTATGTAGCAAAAGCAGCTGCTTCAAGACTTTCTTTCTATAGACTTAGTTAAGAGACTGTGTTTCTTGAGCTATTTGTCTTGGTTAAAATGGTTGCAGACTCATTCATAGAAAGAGGATACTTTTCTAAATTATGCCAAGATCAGAGGTCAGCCATTGCTTCATGAATCCCATCCCCAGCCAAGGAGCTAACCCATATAGCACAGCAGACCTCTCCTGTTTTGTTCACTGCTCCCCTCAGCAGTATATCTCAGGACATCCTCCTGTTCTGCTCCCCACTCTGACTCTGGTAAATCCTCTTAACCCCACCCTCCCCCGACACACACCTCTGGCCTACACACCATTTCTTGTATGCATAAATAAATAAAAATAAATCTTAAATAAATAAATACAACACAAAGTATGATCTGTGAAAAGAAAAATTAAAAATTGGAGATTTTTAACATTAAAACCTTAGTGCTATGATAGACACTGTGAAGAGAAAGAAGTCATCCATGGAATGGGAGAAAATATTGAAAAATGTACCTCTGATAAAAGACATGTAACCAAATATAAAAGAACACTTAAAGCTCAAAGATAAGAATAAACAACGCAATTAAAAATAGCCAAAAGCAAAACAGTCTTCACAAAAATATAAGAGGACTGGAGGTGTCAAGCTCACAGACTTAAAGCTATACTGCACAACTGTAGTAACAAAACAGTATGGTAATAAATTGAAGTTTTTCCTCTAAAATCAGGTAAAAGTGAAGGATGTTCACTTTCACCACAACTATTCAGCGTATTAATGGAAGTCCTTTCTAAAGCAATAAGACAAGAGAAAGAAATTAAAGAAATCTAAATTGGAAAAAAGATTAAAAAAGGCTATTTGCAGACAACAGAGTATACACAGAAATCCTAATTCTCCAGTAAAATCTTTTACAAACAGTGTAGTGAAATGGCAAGGTACAGAATCTATTGTGTACCGATACATAATCAATAACTACAAGAGAAAGAAATCAGAAAACAATGTCATTTACAATGATATAAAAATATTGAACACTTACAAATAAAATTATTAAAGGAGGTTTAAAATCTGCAAGTAAATACTATAAGGCATTATTTAAAGAAATACAATACATAAAGAAATGGAAAGATACTTTTTGCTTGTGTATTATAAAAATTAACATTGTAAAAATGGCCCTCTTGCCCAAAGCATTATGTAGAGTCAATGCAATCCTATTAATGGTTCAATGGTATTCTTTGAAGAAATATAACAGACATCACTGAAATTTATATGGGACAACAGTAGACTCAAAGAGAGAAAACACCACTAAAAATAAAGTAAAATGGAGGTTTCATGCTGCCAGACTTCAAATTATACTATAAAGCTATAAAATAAAAGGATTATAGGATTGCTATGAAAACACACTATAAATAGTATAGAATTCTAATCACACACATAAACCCATCATATTAGCAGTTATTTTATGGCAAATGAATCAAGTGCACACAATGGAGAAAAGTCTCTTCAACAAATAGTGTTGGGAAAGCTGAACAGTTACATGCAAAAGAAAAAAATTAGACCACTATTGCACACCTTACACAAAAATTCCCTCGAAATGGACCAAAGACTGGATTTAAGACCTGAATCCATTAAATTCTTAGAAGAAAACATCTGCAAAACACTCCACAGCTTTGGCTTCAGTGATGTTTCTAGAAGGGTACTAAAGTGCAAAGGAAAGGGAAATAAAAACAAAAAGAAATAAAGGGAATTACCTTAAACTAAAATATCTCTTACAGTAAAAGAAACTACTATTAAAATGAAATTACATCCTACTGAATGGTAGAAAATATTTTCATGTCATACTTTTGAGAAGGGGATAATATGCAAACTCTACAAATAACTCATAAAACTCAAAAACAAGAAAACAAATGCCCCAAAGAGAAATGTGCAGAAGTGCTAAAGAGAAACTTCACCAAATAACTCATATAGATTGTGCACAGGTGGGGCCTCCCCGGTGGCACAGTGGTTGGGCGCTGCGCTGTGGAGCTGTTGGCAGCGGCGACATGAGTTCGACGCCCGGCCAGGGAGAATCCCACATGGTGCGGCAGACCTCTCCTGCCTTGCCCGCTGCTCCCCTCAGCAGTGTATTTCTGATCTGCCTGTTCTGCTCCCCGCTCTGTCTCTGGTGGACCCTCTCGCCGCCCCGCGCCTCTGGCCTGTGCCCCAACTTGTATGTATAAATAAAAAAAATAAATAAATCTTTAAAAAAAAAAAAAAGATTGTGCACAGGTGCACGACAAAATGCTCATCATCACTTATCATCAGCAAAATGAGAAGCAAAATCACAATGTCATACCACTTCATGTAACATGAGAATGGTCCAAATCAAGAAGCCTAGAATATTGACAGAATGTATTGGGAAAAAAAGAACATTTGGTGATACTGTAGACTTGTCAGATCCTGTTGAAAATAGTATAATATTTCTCAAAATATTTAAAATAATTGTACCATATCATCCAGCAATTTCACTCCTTGTTATCTGTCCAAAGAATACAAAAACACTAATATAAGGGGAATATACACACTTCTATGTTCATGACAACTCTATAATAGCCATAATATGGATATTATGGAAGCAGCCTAAGAGTCCAAAGACAGATGAATGGATAAATAGAAGTGGTATGTATTAACAATGGAATGTTACTTAGTTAGAAAGAAAGAATTGATATTTTCATTAGTGACAACATGGATGGAACTGAGGGGGATTATTTTAAGTGCAATAAATAAGAAGAACAAATATTGGATGATTTTACTCATATGTAGAATATTAAGAAACAATACAAAGGAACATATAAAAGTAAACTAAAGCAAACCCTAGAAACCTCTCTATACTGAATTGCATTTACCAGAAGAGTTGAGTAGTGGGGAGAGAATACAGATGGGGGAAATGGACTGTAGTGGAGAATTATTAATGAACTCTTGGTGTAAGTGGGCCACTATATATCGAAATCATACACTGTAATGTAAACTGCTATTGCAATAATAAATTGCAAAAATTAAAATTCTATTGGCATTCCTCTTTTCACTATGCACTAACCTTCTTTCAGTTGTCTCTTAATACATTTATTTCTTATCATCTTTCCAGATGTCAGTTACTATCAGAACTGTTGAACTCTCCGTGAACTCTGTTAATACTACTTCATTATTTTAAGTCTTACCTTAAATATTCTTCCAGATGCTTTCCTTTATCTCACAATCTTATCAGTAGCTTTTCCTTTTATAGCATATGTCATATCAATTATAAAAGATCAACAATTAGTTCTCCTGACTTTATTTGTTGAATTAATAGACTAAGGTCAGTAAGTATTAAAATGCAGACTGTGAGACCCAGGGTCATTTCGCAGTGAGATCAGTCATTTTGTATAATATAACATCTGAAGTATAATAGAATATCTGATGTCAAATTGCCAGCATGTTTGATTTCTGGTGAGAATTCTCTTCCTAGCTTATAGATGGGATATTTCCTTGCACTTTGCTCCCATGGACTGTCCTCAACACCTCTACCTGGATAGAAAGAGAGAGGCAAACACTAGTGTCAACTATTTCTTTTTCTGTTTGTGTGTTTGTTCTTATAATGACATTTTTTTGTATCAAATAAGAGCTCTTCCCTATGACATCATTTAAACTTAATCTACTCTTTAAAAACCTGTATATATATATATATTAAAGAATATACATCAAGAAATGCTCATCTACAATAAAAGAATTCTTACTAGAAATCAAGCTTGCTAGTAAACTGATATCAGACTTCCAGCCTTCTAAGGTGTGATAAAACTAATATTAGTATTACCCAAATTGCAAAAAATCTTCAAGATAAAATTATTTTTATTATTTAAACTACCCATTACATTGTATTTTGTAATGGCCAAGATAAGACATATCTTATGTACATGCAAGTCCTCTAGGCTCTAGCAGATAGTTCATTAAAGTTTGCATTGCTGGACTACTGATTTAAGGAATTTTTCATGTTTAGAAAAGTATATTAAGCCTCCTCACCATCAAATGATTTATATGAGTTTCAAAAATAAAAATATCCCAAAATTCACAGGGTGCTACTATAATATATATAAAAGAACATAAAGATAAGTTGCACTCAACATATATAAAAATCAGACAAAATTATTACTTTAATGGAAGATGTTAGTACATAACCACATAGTTATCCTTTTTTCCCCAAGATCAAAAGTGAATTGTTTTATGTTTTCTTATTTTAGATATAGAATAATATAAAACTTAAAACTTATATTTGCTACCTATCTTTTATGATTATCTTTTACAAGATAGTTACCACATGAAATGTCAGAAAAAATATTTTATAAACTATATACAAATTTATTCAATATGGGTTTTTTTGAATAATTTTCCAAACTTGAAATGAATCAATAATTTTGTTGCTTATATTTTAATGAATTCAGACAGTTCTGATGAATGTTACTTTGCATTATTCCTCACTTAAGTGCAACCAGATGATGAAAAAAATTACACATAATTATGCATAAAAGCATAGGAACAAACAATTAATACAATTAAATGCTTTCTTATTTTTCTGATAACAGATTGGGGAAGAAGAAATATGACAGCTTCTATGTGTAAAGATAGTTTATTAAGCTAATATGTTCACCAGTAAGCATATCCAATGATCAATTTATTAATGTTGTGTTTCCCAAACATATAATTAACTCATTAGTACGTAGGGAAAAAGAACTAAGGCGCTATATCCGGCAGTAAAGTTCAGTTTAGGAAGAGGATTAATTGTCAGTTACACTGAAAAGTTAATTCACATATTAAAGGGTTACTTTTTCCAAGCATGTCACTCTCATCGTCCTGCCATTCTGATATGGTTTCTCTAATCCATTATTTTAACCAAACACAAAATACATTTCAACAATGTTAGAGAAGCATATTCTAGCTTAAAAGAAATAACAAATTGTAGTTTGAAAATCTGTTAAGAAAAGACAATGTTTAATGATCCTTTACTCTATGTGCTAAAGTTATTGTCAACCATCTGCTGCTAGGGAGCCATCTCACTATTGTGCACCTACTTTCTCTATTACCAAATTGATTAGAAACTTCAGATCTAATAAAGACCCAATTAAGACAGGATGAACCTGAACAAACATTGCATTAGAGTTTAATACAGTAGAATAATCCCTTTTTTAACTGACATGATCCCAGAAGCAATTTTCACAATTTGACTATTCCCAGCTGTAACCAAACATGATATTTGTTGTCAACTCCATAAAGATCACTGAAATCACTCCTTGTATACCCTTTCCAATTCCTTCTACGATTTGTTTTCTCCATTTCATGTACATTATTTAGACAGAGTAGAGATAGAAATGGAATAAATCATTGGATGTAATAATTGAAACCATAAAATTCTACAAAGTCATTATAATAAAAACAGCATGTTATTGCAACAAAAATAAACATACAGACAAATGGAACTGAATTGAAAGAACAGATATAAAAGTAGACACATATGGTTGACTATGTGATAATGTGTCATATGACTAACCATATGACAAAGGAGCAAAGAATATACATTGGAACAAGGAAAGACTCTTCAATAAATGTTGTTGGGAAAACTGGACTGCAGCATGCAACAACAACAAAAATGAAACTAGACTATCACACACCATATGCAAAAATCAACTCAAAATGGATAAAAGACTCGAATGTAAGACCTGACCATAAAATATGTAGAAAACATAAGCAAAACACCCCATGACATGAACCTCAAAAACATCTTTGAGGATTCTTCTCCAGAAGCAAGGAAAACAAAGGAGAAAACAAACAGCTGGGAATACATCAAACTAAAAAGTTTCTGTATAGAAAAAAAAAAAAGATCATCAAAACAAAGAGACACTCTGTTGAATAGGAGAAAATATTTGCACACCATATGACAGATAAAGGGCTCAGGTCAAAGATCTACATAGAACTTACAGAACTCAACAAAAACAAAGCAAACAATCCAGTCAAAAAATGGGCAAGAGAGCAGCTGAAAAGACACTGCCAACAGGCATATGAAAACAATGTTCAATCTCACTAGTTATCAGGGACATGCAAATCAAAACCATAATGAGATACCACCTCACTCCAGTAAAAACAATCACATCAAAAAACACAGATACACAAATTCTGGAGAGAATGTGGAGATAAAGGAACCTTATCACACTGCTAGAGGAAATATAAACTGGTCCAGCCACCTATGGAAAGTTGTATGGAGTTCCTCAGAACACTAAAAATGGATCTACATTATGAACCAACTACTGCACTCCTAGAAATCTTCCCAAAGGACATAGAAACACTAATTCAAAAGGAAACCTGCACATCTATGTTTATTGCAGCACTATTTGCAATAGCCAAGATGTGGAAACAAACCAATTGCTCCCAAATAGATTAATGGATCAAAAAGTAGTTGCAGTTACACAATGGATTATTACTCAGCCATCAAAAAAGAAAAACTCATGTCATTTGCAGCAACATGGATGGAGCTGGAAGGAAGTATGCTAGCTGAAGTTAGAATAGAAAAGGTAAATGGTCTCATTTATATGTAGAATAGAGAAACCAAACAATAGGTCAAAAAAAAAAGTCAAAATTAGCAAAGTGACCACAGAACTTAGATATACAGCAAGAGAGCCATCCACTGGCCCCTCAGCCCAATTCTAAACTCCCCCACAACACAGGCACATTATCTGAGTGCTAACCAGCTGCTGGACAATGCTCCACCCACTGGGAACTGAAGAAATGGACCAGGGTCCCTGCTCACAAACCAGGAAAAGACTCATTAGACTCTGGTCAAGATAGCAAAGGGGATTCCAAAGACACCAATAAGGGCAGGCAAAAAGTCAGTGTTTATTGTTTAGTGAAAGAGTATGAAAAAGGCACTCCTAAAAGACCTATCTGATCATGAGAGAGAGATTCAATGAGGTGCAGGGTATAAGGTTTTATGTAGGTTTTTTATAGGACTGGGAACTGAGAACAAAGGAATTAAACTTTCTTGGTTGAGAAAGCAAGGATTGTAGACTAGGCTAAAGTTGATTTGTTATTACTAGTTGTGAACATCAATCAGCTACAGCTTAGTAGTTGTGCAAAGCTTATAACCTGGATAATTAATGGAGGCCATGCCCAGCGCTCCAGTATGAACCAGTCTGTTCTTAAGGTCTGATACTATGTTTTCTGGGTCTGAAACTCCCTTTTCTTCCATAGAAACTAACTTAAAAATCTGTAGAAAGATTGCTTGAAAATGACAAAACAAAAAAACAAAAAATACAATGAGGCAAGAAAATTTATGGCAGTGTGCATCCAGCCTAAAGTCAGCAGGTATTTTAATGGCTTATTTATCATCTCTTGAGAATAGTAAAATTTTGTCCTTGAATTCTGTTCTTATCCAGGACACTTTCTATCTCAGATTCATCTCCAGAAACAATATAAACAGTTGGACACATCAAGTGTTTCTACACAGTGAAAGAAAATATCATTGAATAAAAGACACCCTAGTGAATGTGATAAAATATTTGCACACCATACCTATAATTTGCACACCATAACTAAAATCTACAAAGAATTTATGTAGCTCCACAAATATAATTTGTTCAATCAAAAATCGGGCAGAAGTGGAAAATGGGCACTTTTCCAAAGAAAACATACAGATGACCAACAGAGACATGAAAAAAATGTTTAGCATCATTTATCATCAAGGAAATGCAAATCAAACCTAAATGAAAAACCATGTGTACCTGTGAGAATGGTCCGTATCATAAAGATCAGAAACAACAAGTGTTGGTGAGGATGTTTAATAAAAGGAACTACAGTATGATGGGAATATAGACTGTCCCAACCCCTATGGAAATAGTATGGAGATTCTCAAAATATTAGAAATAAATCTCAGATGTGATCTAGTCATTCCACTCCAAGGTATCTACCCAAAGAATGCAAAAACACTAATGCAAAAGGGATTCTACACCCTTATGTTCAGTATAGCACTATTTGCAATAGCCAAAAAAGAACTAAGTGGGGAAAAAGTATCTCAGGACAGACAGTGGATTTGGAAGATATGGTATATATAAACAATGGAATACTACACAGCCACAAATAAAGGATAAACTCTTTGATTTTGCAATAACATGGATGGGACTGTTGGGGTTTATGCTATGAAAAAGAAGTTATAGAGAGAAAGACATATTGCATTGTGTCACTTATATGTGGAATACAGAGAAATGAAATATAGGGTCAGATAAAACCAAGTTAGTTATTAACCCCTAGAAATCTGACAGTAGAAATTAAGGCTACAAAAGTAGTGTTGGGAGGAAGCAGTATAGAGAGCACGATGAACTACTTTGGAAGACTATGGGTTCCTTGGTGTTGGGTTTGGTATGGTAACATGGACCTGAAGGGTGTGTCCCTATACCTCTAAATCATATACAGGATTGTAAATCAATGCAAACTCATGTTAAAAAAATGTAGAGATAGAAATAGAGATGGTAATAGAGATGTAATATGTCTCTTCATTCAGCAATGCTCAGGGTTTATTTTATTCTATTATGGGATGTCTCCCTTACACACCTAACATTACCATTCGATCTTTATTACTTTCACATTTTCTTTACATATCTGTTCCACTTTCTGACTTCTGGCCAAAAATCTTAACATACTTGTGAAAAAAATGATTTAAATTTGCTGTGTTGGAGGAAGGCTACATTCTACCTAAAACTATCTTCATGCCAAGTTGGGTTACCTTATAGAAGTGGTAAAAGTCACTGGATAAATTAGAATTTTGTATTTACAATATTTCCCTTTCTATGTGTCCTGATTTATCTATGTATCCATACTGACACTTCGAGAATTTTTTCACATATGGTTTATTATGTTGCATGAGTTACTTAAACCATGGCCCACACACTTTCAAAAACATACACATCAATTTTCCCTGTGGCACTTGTTAAAATTCTGATTCAAAAGACACTTCTGGCAATTCTTACCCTATAATCCCTATATGCTCAGTTTGTTCTGACTAAGCTTAGTAATTCTTATTTTAATTATTTAAACTTGATGCTTTGAATTAAGAATGCATAAAGATGCTCAAAACACCATCTTATCCCAGGGGAAAATGTGTTTATGTGAAAGACATTCGTACATACTGTATATTTTATATCATTAAATACAAAAAAATTATAAGCACTCCTAGAAACCTATGAACATATTTTCTTAAGAAATGATGGTTAGAGAGATAGATGGATAGAAACTGAACTGATGTCTCTGAATGGATGAAACAGTGTAAACTGAACCTGAAATAGACAAGGATCTCATACGATAGAATACATTAGAATGAGAATGGGAGAATGTTATTTCTGTACTACATTTTTTCCTCAGTATTCAAGTAGATGTATAGTCTATTCTAGCAATTAAAAAAATGTTGAGTATTATTTATTCCAAAGTAAATGTAGGGTAGCCAAATGAACTAGGTTGTATAAAGCAGTTCAGGTATTAAAAAGTTAAAATAGCTTTCACACATTTTATAAAATATTTACATCTTCTTTCCCACTTGGTAAATGCACAGGAAAATCTTTTATAAAATACATATTTTAACATGAGATTTTAGCCTTATTTTTTTCCTACATATACTGCTACTCTTCCATTATGCCTCTAACAATGTCCATTTAATGTGATGAATGTGTTTTTGACCAACGGTGTATTTTTTTTCAAAGTAACAGAAATAATCTGAAATGTCTACTCATTCCAGTGTGCTCTGAATTTACGAAAGCTTGAAGAGCAGTAACGGATGAAGCAAAGGATATTTGTGGAATTGTAAAAGTGAGAATATAGGTTTGGAGGCCACTTGGCTACTGGACTAAATGATGGAGCATAATAATTTAAAAAATGGGACCTCCCCGGTGGTGCAACGGGTTAAGCACAGCACTATGAAGCTATCCAGCCTCTGCAGCACAAGTTTGATCCCTGGCCAGGGAGCTTTCCACACGGCGCAGCAGATCTCTCCTGCCTTGCCTGCTGCTCCCTCAGCAGTGTACTTCAGTCGATCTGCCTGTTCTGCTCCCAGCTCTGTCTCTGGTGAATCCTCTCACTACCCCACACCTCTGGCCTACACCCCAGCTTATATGCATAAACAAATAAATCTTAAAAAAAAATTAATAATGTAATGTGTCCTCCTAAATAAACCAACCCCCATCTTGGATTCATTTTTGGGTATGAAAAATGGAAGCACTACAAGAACTGTGAAAAAAAGTGAAATGCAGTTATAAAATTAATTTTATAACATTGGTTGTGAGATAGACTGTCAAACTCAGTATGAGAAATAATGTTATCTATTGTGAAATTTAAAGTATAGCCGGTAGAAAGAAAATGTCATCCATTTTAAATGTCATAATTTACAAAAAAAAAATAAGGAATTACCTTCATCATTTAAAAAAAAATAGAAGAAAGATGATAGTCCATAAAATGAGAGTTCTATCAGGTATTAATTCAATTGTTTCTTCAACAAATATTTATTAAGCACCCACTATGGGTTAGTCCCTAAACAGATGCTAAGTATGCAAAAATGACTGGGATACAGTTTAATTTCTCAAATAATTTAAGTAAGTTAGGTTAGGAAAAATGTAAACATAAGGAGGCAAATATTGGTATAGATACAAGATAAATATAGATAGAAGACATAGACAATAAATAGATGATAGACAGAATAGACAGACGGACCAATACATACCAAGTCAAAAAGAGGAGCTGAAGTGATTCTTGCATTTAAACAGAGGAAACAGAGCTCAAAAGAGCTTTTTAAGGTGAAATTTGTACTAAATCATAACAGATAAATGTTAGCACATAAGAGCTATGCATTTGAGGGTGAGTCACATGCAAAGCCAGAGATATGTTAAAAACATGACATATTTTAAGCAGATAATTCAATGTGACTAGAATGTAGAATGCAAACAACAATAAAATAATTCTTGTTTCTAATTCTACCTCTGATCTTGAAAAAAATTACTTTATTTGCAACATTCCTGTATTTCTCTGGAAAGTAATGAGGATAAATACACATTAGGGGAGAAACTCTAAGTTTCTTCCTGCTCCCCTTGTTTATCATCTTATTCATTTTAAAATTATCAATAAAAATAGAATATAGAAAGAGTTTGTAAAATGGTTTCAGATGAGGTTTTCTATGTCAAACCAGGAAGATAATCTAAAGTAATCCAATAGGTCACTGAACCCAGTGTATACTGTGACTTGGGGTGCAACTAGAGCACCTCCTGTACATAAAACCAACATTTACCATGACAGAGGTGACACTAAGGAAATTCAACTCTCTACAAAAAAATGGTGGGGGATTAGTGTCTGCTAGAGACTATAGCAAGAAGAAATCAAGAAAATAATTCCATGTAAAATTACACCAAGTAACTAAATAAATACCTAGGAGGAAACTTTAAGTAGGTGAAGGACCTATACAATGAAAACTTTAATACATTGCTAAGAGAAAAAAAGAATAAACAAAGTAACAAAATAATATCCCTTGCATATGAATTACATGAATTGCCATTGTAAAAATGGCCATCTCACCCAGAACAATGTTTGGATTTAAGACCTTGCTGACCACTTTCAATTTGGCTCTGCCCAATTCAAATTACTATTTACTCAAAGATTTAAAAACCTGTGTGTGTCACAATTTACCTTTAACAACAGTGGCTAGTATATCTTGCTGAGATCGTTATTGTAGCTTGTTTTGTCAATGAATATTATTAATACTCATTTTTAAAATAGCAAAAATTTTAAGATAATATATTTATTGGCAGAAACACATATTAGCTATCTTGGACTAAAAGGGAAAGGGACAGAACAAAATGAAGTCTGTTGGACCTGTGAATAAGTATAGACAAATATATGCTGAGAAAACTATTCAGCTGCAAATTTCAAACATTTTTAGTAGAAAGAAATGAGAATTCACAGAAGAGAATTAAATGTCTGGAATTATGAACCCAAGAGATAT
Source organism: Scalopus aquaticus (assembly GCA_004024925.1). NCBI lineage: Eukaryota > Metazoa > Chordata > Mammalia > Eulipotyphla > Talpidae > Scalopus > Scalopus aquaticus. The sequence goes on along the minus strand of PVIJ01000668.1, from coordinate 93,564 downwards.
ACCTAGAAATATTCTTAGACCATGTAATTGAGCTCTAATTAAAAAAGGGTGCACAAATTGGGCCTCCCTGGTGGCACAACAGGTTAAGCACAGTGCTGTGGAGCTGTCTGCAGCTGTTGGCAGCTTTGTTGTGAGTTCAATGCCTGGCCAGGGAGATTCCCACATGGCGGAGCAGACCTCTCCTGCTTAGCCCACTACTCCCCTCAGCACTGTGTTTCGGTTGATCTGCCTGTTCTGCTCCCCACTCTGTCTCTAGTGAACCCTCTCACTACCCCACACCTCTGGCCTGCACCCCAGCTTGTATGGAAAGATAAATATATCTTAAAAAAAAAAAAGTGGCTGTGGGCCTCCCTGGTGGTGTAAGGGGTTGTCTCAGTATTATCAAGCTATTGCCAGCCATTACAGCCAGGGAGCTAACCCACATGGTGCAGCAGACCTCTCCTGTCTCTCCTGCTGCTCCCCTCAGCAGTGTACTTCAGTCAGTCTTCCTGTTCTGCTCCCCACTCTGTCTCCGGGGAATCCTCTCACCACCCCACACCTCTGGCCTATACCGCAGTTCTTGTATGCATTAATAAATAAAAATAAATCATTTTAAAAATAAATAAAAAGATGACTGCATCATCATGACTGCATTATAAATTTGGTTCTAAGAATCGGTGTCATGGAAATTATAATTTATGAATTTCAAAGCTCTCTTGAAAATGGCAAAGCTATCTTCCATTTCCCTCTTTAGAATACTTAAACTTTGTTACTAGTCATGATGTTTTAAAGAAGCAACGAGTATGTGGAGAGGGCTGACAAGCCCTCCATTAATTTAGCAGGCAAGAGCCAATGCCAGTCACCAGTCATGTGATTTACTTCATTTACTGATCTGCCATTTTGGAGAAATCAAAGGGGTGATTCCATCTGAAGGATTGACTACATGTGCCATTATACAAAATAGTGATTTATAGTCAAAGAAGAATATTTCAATCTAAAGATTACTGAAGATGGCAAAATCATATTTCTTTACTGCTGAGCCTTGTGATGGCATATAACAGAGATCAGCTCAACCTTAGAAAAAAGAAAAGTTTTGCATATATTGATTTTATTTCAGTAGAGCTACAATCCTACTGTAATTTTTGAATCCATGTTTTTAATGTTCATTGAAGACTCACAAATATATTGTGCAAAAGTCAGCTTATATCTTATGTAATTAAAAGATTTTTGTTTCACTAAAGCATAACAGTGCTATAATTATATAACATAAAGATTAAAGTCATGTCTTTAGCTAAATACATACTCTCCATATAATGTAAATAAGGAATTAAAGGCTGAGGATATTTATTGATATGAGGATTATAAACAGAATCTTGACAACTGCATATTAGAATGAAAACAAGTAATCATTCTCTACTGTGGGACACATAACACACAGAAATAAAATAACTGAAAATGCTTTTTTTGTGAACTATAGCTTGCAGGCTCTTTGAAGAAAAATGACTGGGTCTTCTCATTTTTGTATATGTTAAAGTACTTGATAGTTTCTTGTTCAGTTTTTGAAGATAGTCTTCTAAATAAACCTCTCTTTCTAAATATTTGTAATTTTCCCTTTATCCTCTACCTTTAACCTAATCTGTGCACCCTAATTTTCTTACTCTACTGATATTTTAAGCTTGTTTGGGACCAGGACAAAATATATGGTGTTACAGTATAACTGTGCACATATAAACTTACAGCACTCTCACATAAGAAGTTCTAAACTCTTAATGCCTCCCATTTTCTATTTTTGTTGCTATTGGTTGTTAATTAAAAGGTAGTAGACTTTAGTATTATCTAAACTGTTATAGCATATTGTTTGAAAGAAACAGTAAGGGTATAAAGAGTAGAGAAACTTGACTGGCTCTAAAAGGACATTGAGATTTCTCATTATGATAAAAATGCAAGTGTTATACTGAAGTAAAGAAATTTCATTAGCACCCACATTTCTAAACTTACTCTTTTCAACCCAGCTCCATGCTTGAGACACTTGAGTATTTCTTGTACTCACTCTTCTCACTTTCTTGTGTTTCCAGAACTACCTTTAAATTGAATAATGCTACTAGGATGAACTGATTCATTGTCTTATTGTTCTAAAGAAGCACTGCATTTTAGATTTTCTAGATTCAAACTCTAAAAAAGAAAAGAATGATCAAAACAAAAACTGCTGAACGTAATTTAAAAAAGCTAATTAGCAAGTGGTTGTAAATGGGTTTATTTACTTCAGGACCCTTGATTTCTTCCTGTTGTTCTTAATCTTCCTTATACTGATTTCTACACCCATTGAGTTTCATTTCTCTGAAATCAGTGTAAGCACTTAGTCCAGACTGGGCAATCAATGTTGATTAAAATCAACTTTAAATTGATGCAAGAGGTCCACTGCTGCTCCAAGAACCAGCTGTGTAAATCTAAAAGAAAGATAACTGTCAGCTCTTTCCTTAATTATGTATTTCTACATTTTCTTATGCTTACTGCTGTTATAATGACACAGCAGACACTCATGTCTAGAAAAGAAATCACTGGGTAAACACTAAAGGTTATATCTTCAAATCTTACCACCTTGACATGGTGTTTCACATGAGAATTTATCTCTGACATGTTAGCCTGATAGAAGTGATTCGATTTCTTGAGTTAAAGGACAGGATATATGTCACTGTGGTGCTTGTTGAGAATATTCTCTTCCCAAGGTAAACAGTGTAAACATGTTTTTTGTCTTGTGTGGAAAAATGATTCTATTTTCAAGTTCTTCCAAGCTACTAAATTTAACTTCAACTTGATGTTGGTTTTACAGAAAAGACTTAGAGCAGTGAGAGACAAGGTTGTTTCCATTTCTCACGATTGGGCATCCAAATTGGGCATCCGTCTACCTTTGGCTTTCAGGGCTGTGACTAGGGAAGATGCACTATCCCCTTGTCATTTTGTAGTCCTCAGGTGAGTGGCAACCTTCATCTCTTTCCAGGAGAGGTCTCATTTGTGCTGCATAGTTCTCTCCTTTTCTATCCTTAACCAATAGTAAATACCTTTGTTCTTAATACCAAAAAGACGATGTAATGGAAAATTTGTGTTCGTAATTTTAGTTCCATTTCATAATTCATTTTTTTTGGCTTTATGTAATTTATTTTTAAGAAACTTTGTATTTTAGAGTAGTTTTAAGTTCATGGTAAAATGGAGCAGAAAGTATAAAGATTCCACTCCTATGCTTCCTCATATGCACAAGCTCTGCCACAATAATCCCTACTAGAGTGGAATATTTATTACCTTTGATGGACCTACATTGACATATCATTATCACACAAAGTCCGCTGTTTAGAGTTTACTCTTGGGGTTGCATATTTTGTGGGTTTGACAAATGAATACTGACATGTATTCACCATTATATTGTTATACAGAATTATTTCAATGCATAAAAATACACTGCTCTACCTATTTATACCACACTCTCCTCTAACACCTGGAAACAACTGATCTTATAATGGCCTCAATAATTTTGCTTTTACCAAGATGCCATACATTTTGAATACAGAAGCCTTGTAAGGTTGGCTCCTTTAATTTAGGAATAAGCATTTAAGATTTCTCCTTGTCCTTTCACACATACTTAATTATGCTTTGGATGTCACAAATTATATCTGTATACATTACTTTCATATTATCATAAGTTTATGACTATTTCCCTATATACTTTTTGAGACTGAGTGCTTCCAGCTAAGAGAACAGATACCATTGGTTTATGTCAATTTTTTTTAAAAAGTAGATTTACAAGTTAAAATTCTAATTAATACAGACGCTCTAGTTAGTGCATAGCTAACAGGACTTCTTTATCCCTTCATATTTTTTCAAGTGAATTTATGGATTTCTTAAAAATCTATTTGAATTATTCCTTCTAACATTTCTTGTAGAACAGACCTCAATCAAAAAAAATCTTCATTTGTTCACACAGCTTTCTCCTGGTTCCTTAAACATCTTTGTCAATATCTCCTTAGGTCTTTGAACATTTTTGAGAATGTTTATTTAAATTCTTTGCCTAATAATTCCAGTATATGTCCTTCATCAAAACCATTTCTGTTAGTTTCTTCTGTGAATGGGCCATACACTTTTCATTTTTTGCATGATTCATGTTTTTAGCTTAAACTACAATTATGATGATTCTATGTCATGGTTCCCTACTCCTCAGTGTTTCAGTTGAGTTGTAGCTGTTTCTTTAAATGACTTTAATAAAGTGTCTCAAAGTCTATATTTTTTTTGCCAGCTGTGGTCTCTGAGGTATCTGTTAGCATATATATTTTCTTGGGTTATAAGACTAGAGAGAGGGAGGAAGGGGGGGGGGAGAGAGAGAGAGAGAGAGAGAGAGAGAGAGAGAGAGAGAGAGAGAAAGTTTGACATAGTTCCTTAAATATCTGTAGGGGGCAAAAAAGCAAGGAAGGGTAAGAAAATACTTTCCCCACTCTTTGCAGATTGACTCTCCATTTGAATGCACCTTCAATTCTTGGCCAAACCTATTAAAATTCTGCCTCAGTCTTCACTTTTTACTTGCTTAGGGCATAGATTCAGAAATGGATGCTTAAGTTTCTCTCAGAACTTTTCTATATGTATTTCCTACCCTGGTAATACATGTGATTTTCTACATTCCCCAGAATACTTGGGAACATTTGAATAATTTTCCAAAGAATCTTTCTCACCAAATTATTTTCCCAGTGTTGTGAATGCTTCAAAACTAATCATTTCCCCAAAACAGATGCAGGTTTTTTATTTTCTATCCAATATTTTCTGGGAATTGCCAACAATCCTCTCTCCAAGTGAGTTGAGTTATGTAAAACAAAGAAAAGTACTCTGTATCCATCCTTCAGTCAAAACCCTGTTAGTTTTAGAAAAAAAATCTTATAAATGAAGTCTGTTCTGGTTCTTCTGAAACCAGGGACCAAGATCTCACAATGGGAACATGGGCCCTTAATTCTGCTACTACTCTGGGGAATAGGGTGGTTCAGGGCAGACCAAAATACCACAAAGCTTTCCTACCCTATCAAGTTGCCTTTTTCTTAACTTAGCCTTCATTTCATTACTATAAACTTTAAATAATTTTCCATAGTTTTCATAAATGTAACTGTACTAGTGTTTGATCACTAGTTTATATTTCTATGGAGGGATGGGCCCTTGTTGTTGTCTGCTCCCCCATTTTAATTTTGCAAATTCATATAAATAAAATGAATTTAAAGTAGAGTATAATGGAAAAATGAAAATTACTGAAATGTTTGACTAAAAAGAAGAAGTATCTTAGCCTAAAGAATCAAAGCAACAGGATATTTACAGAAATAATCTACTATGAATGTTAAAGGGATAAATTGAAAGATGGTTGGACAACATCTAAAAATGTTGTCACCTATAAAACATTAGGAAATGGAACACCAAGAAAATTACCTGATGAAGCCATACAAAAACGAGATGAGAAAAATGCGCAAGTGATTTAAAAATACAGCCATTTATCTAAAATATACATTATACATATTGCTAAGCAATAGTGACACTAGGAAATATTGAACCAACAATTAGAAGGCAAATTCTAGAAAGTTGCTGACTACTATAAACTAAATTATGTCAACCCACATTTCTATGTTGAAGTCTTAATCTCCAATATGACTATATTTGGAGTTAAGTGTTTTGGGAGAAAGTTGGGGTTTAACAAGGTCATGGAGGGAGTAAGGGGCTCTCCTTATGGGATTATATCCTTGTAATAAAAGACACAAAAGTACTCTCTGTCTTTGGGAAGCAAATCAGTCAGTACCTTGATCTGGAACTTCTATCCTGCTGAGAAGTAAAAATATAAATTTGTGAAATTTAAGAAAGTAAAGTTGTAAGATTGTAAAAATATAAGAAAATAAGTTTGTTGTTAAGTCACCCAGTTTATGGTATTCGGTTAGGGTACCCTAAGTTGAATAAGATGGCCCCCAATGTGGAATTGAAAGTGTCAAATACAAATACCACGCAAAATTTTTCCTAAGATCATGAGTGTTTGCTTAGAGATCCATATATTATAGAATCATGAGGGAGAATGTAAGCAAATATTAGTTTTTTTTTACCTAATAATTTTGTTGTAAAAAAAGACATTGGGGATAAGGAAATGTACTATGAATTATTTTCTATGAAAATAGTAGAAGATATAGTCTAACTAAATAAGAATATATGTAATATTAGTTAGCTAAGAATTTTCAACCTGGCCCAACGTGGGGACATAGCAAACTACACCAGAGGCTTTGAAGTTACTGCCAGACAACAGAGTCCTGCAGATCCCCCAGTAAGAGGTGCAGCACAACACAGGGGAGGCAGCAAAACCCCAGCAAAGCCCATGAAAGCCCTGCCAGGCAACAGCATCCTACAGACCCACTGGTAGGGACTCTGGCCCAGAATGGGGGTAGATGCATAGCCCCAGCAAAAATCCCTGATAGGCACCAGTATCCTACAGATCTGACATTATTGCCCCTAGGCCACCAATGGGTATAAAGCAAGCCCCAGTGAAGGTGAATCATACAGCAGCAGGACCCTGAAAACAAAGTAGAGACAGAAAAACACAATGAACAATCACAGGAGTTCTCATGGAGATGCTACAACAAAAAAGACAATAGATCTCCAGAAGTCAATCACAAAAGTATGGAAGATCGATTCTTCCTGTCAGATACAGAGTTCAAAATGCCAAAATAAAGAAATTCAAACAAAATGGAAGAAAACATAGAAAACACAGAAAATTGGGTAAAAGATATGCAAGAACATTAAAAAACAAAACGAATGCCCTGAGAAATAAAATCCACAAACAGAAGATCAAAACTGAATCTTAAAATAAGAAAATAACAGAGTTGAAGGTTGTAAAAAGATAATGAAGAATTAAACATTATGGAGAAAGCTGTGGATGTAGAATAAGACAAAACAGATAAATGAATCAGTGAATTTGAAGTTGTAAGGTAGAAGAAAGAGAAAAAAGAAAATGAAGAAACATTTCAAGAACTATCTGACTCCATGGGGAATGGCAATAATAGAAAAAGCAAGCGTGTATATGTGTGGAGGGAGAGAAAGAGAGAGAGAGATTGGTGTAGAACAGAGAGGAAGGAGAGAAACATGGGGAGCCCGCTTCCGGTCCTTGGTCTTAGAGACCTTATTATTTTTGCAGGCAGGCTCTTCAGAGACAACGGCAGCCATTACCTTGGATCTTTGAAGGATTCAGCTTGGAAGAAATAGATTTGTGGCTGCACAGTCCCCCCTTCCCCCAGCAATTATCAGTCATCCCTCCAGGAACAACTTCCAACCCTGGACACATCCATCAGCACTTCAGGAACCTGCTCAGGCCCTAGATCGAGATTTGCAGGGCCTTACCTGACACCAGTGATCCTCAGCTGCCCCAAGGGATGCACCCCTGAACCAGCCACACTCACCAGTGCCTTGGGGACCTGCACAGAGCACAGTCAGGGCTGCACAGGCCCTACCTGACACCAGCAATCCTCAGAGGCTGTGCAATGAGGGAGTGAGACTGAGGTCAAGTGCGAACATAAGAAAAAGTGTGTTTGTAGCCAAGGTGCAGGGTCTGGAAATTTAAGAGAAAATATCAAGCATAAAATAGGGATTCTGTGTAAAGAGACCCAAAAGGATTCTTGCTGAAACAGGCCAAGGTGATCAGATATCACCTAAAGGATGTTAGAAAATGAGCAATCTGATCAGATATCAAGGGTGATGAGTTATACAGATTATGGGATTCTGGCTAAACTGACAAACTCTTGTTAAAATTGAACAGTATCGAGGTGAATAGAAAAGTCAACAATTTGAGGTCTGCTTGAAAGTAACTCAAAAGATTCTGATTAGAATCCGGCCAAGGAGAGAAACATCAGTAGAAAAAAAAGGAGGAAAGTTAGATATGATCATAAAGCATTTTTCATAAATGACATTTATGAGGTGTATAATCCTCCCAGAAGTTATAAACTGCTTTGAAGGGATAAAAATCCAAATGGAGTGATTTTCAATATGAAGATATTTGTAGCACCATCATTTTGTGATTTGTGTTTTGGTAGCAAAAATTCCCAGTGAACTTGCACCTGCCAAATTGCATACAGCAAAACATATTCAGCATGCCATTCCATGTGCATAAATCATCAGGTTATACATTTCAGTAACTTCACATTTTAAAGATAATGTTGATAATATCATAAGTGTCTTCAAAGGTATAAAAAACTGACATGGAATTCTGGGTGCTGAAAAGTTCTGCATGCATGTTTGCATTTTTTATCAACAGATTTTCTACCAGTTACTTCTACCACTAAAAACTTTTTTTAAATTGTTGGAAATTCGTGTTACTTATTTGAGTTATATTTCCCACCAGAATATAACATTTTTCTTGATATGAAACATGTATCTCTAGTAGGAGCCATACTAAATCTAAAGATATTTTCCATGATTCTGAGATCTGTCTTCTATTACAACACAGATACTATGGAAGTAGAGAGCTACTATTGCATTTTTGCCAAGTTTTTTTGAAGTATGCGGAAGCATAGCCCTTAGGAAAAAGTGGATTACATGCTCTTTTGTCTGTACTCTTATTTAACTCAACCCACTTATCAGATGAACACCATACTCACTGTAGGCATTACAGATATTTGCCTTTCTCAAAGTTGTGAAATTGACCCAGCTGGCTTGAGTATTTATTGAATATTATAACATCATTCCAGATTATGAATACATTTTCTTGATATTTTTCATGGTCAGTATTTTTTTTTAATTTTTGCATTGCAGAGGAATATTAAAACCAGATATAATCCTATTGCTAGTGCCCATTGCTGGCACATGGGAATTCAACATAACAGCTGGTCATGTAGTCTGTACCACCCCACCGCTGGCAGTTATCACCAGTACATGGAGGCACAGTTGAACCTAAAGCCTCTGGCTGCAGGAGTTGTACCACCCTGAGCCCCAGTGGCCATAGCGAGTGCTGGAGCCAGGCATTCATTTACTGGCTGTGTGAGCAAGAACTGGGCCACGTCTGATCTCCAGCTGCCAGGGGCAGGAGCTAGGACTCCCCTGGCTTCCAGTTACCAGCCAGAGAAACACAGCATCCAGTTGTCAGCTTTGTGAACAAAAATCAATCTGATCCTGGTCCCTAGTTACCAACAGAGAAAGCTCACTGGCTGTCAGACACCAGCTTTGAGAGATAGATACAAACACTTCCCTACCAACAGCCACCATCTGTGGCGGCCCAAGTACCATTCAGAGAACCAACAACAGGTTTTGGATGCTACTTGGATGGGGCTCGTGGAAAAGCAACTAGAGGGAACAGTTCTGAAAGACAGTCTTAAAGGTAGCAGTAGAATTGATTATCCCTTGGAAAAAAGAGACCTGCACAGACTTCAACAGGTTAAACACAAAAGAGTTACAGGGTAAATTAAATTACACAGAAACTACAAGTGAAGTGATAACTGCTGCCAACATCAGTACCAATCCAAATAGTAAATAATGGGATAAATAAAAAAGCACAATGAACAGCAACCTGAGCACTCAGGGGAAACTACATCACACAGAAAGATTAAATCTCCCAATCAGGACCCAATCACATAGAATATCTGTTCTTCCTATAAGTACAGAATTCAAAATTATCACAACAAGTAGAACATCATTACCATGATTAAAAAAAAAATTCCCAAACCTGGAGAAGGAAATAAATACACAAATATGAACTAAAAGAATACAATTATACCTAAAAATTTGAGACCTACGTTAAGACACAGTATTAAATTTCTATGATATTGAGACAAAGAATACTGAAACTTGAGAAGGGAAACTGATAACACTGATCAACAAATTTTTACGAAGTCATGTTACTGAAATAAAATTAGTCATTTCCTATCAATTTGTATGTGATCAGCATGAATATGACAGTCATATTCTAATTTTGGTTCTAGTATTTTGTAATCAGCAATAAATTGATGTTTACATCACAAAATGCATGTCAATAGTAATAGGCCTATGGTTAATACCTGTGAAAAAATCAAGTCAAGACTACTTCATAGATTTCTTCGCTTGTCTCTTATACAGCTGTTCAGGAGCATCTCTGGGGAGTGTACAGCAGTAGTCAGCCAGCATTGTAGTGGACCATTTTCCCTGCTATCTTTGTTCCATTGATCTTGATGAAAACATTTCCCATGTTCATCACTAACCATACCAGTTTTCAGGGAAGAAATCCAGATGGGAATGAAGGAAGTGGATGTGTAGAGACGTATTGCAGCCAAGTTTCTGATACTGCATCAGCATGTCTTCTACTAGTTCCTTGTAGTTTTCTGCCCTAACATTCCCCAAAAAGTTTGTAGACACTAGGTGAAAAGCATCTATGCTTGTTTCGCACCACCCTTAAGTAAGTTGTTGAACCAGTCATCTTGAAGACCTCTCGAATCTGAGGACCCACAAAAACTCCCTTTTTAATCTTTGCTTCACTTTTGATATAAAGTAAGTGTGACATCTTCTTCCAGAAGATTCCATTGTTGGAGTCTTGGTCCTAGCAATTCTGCCTTGCTCTTGGATAAGTCCAAATCACAAACCAGGTCATTTAGTTCTTCCTGTGTTAGTCTGGTGGGGTTGATGATAAATCACAGTGAAAATATGGATCACTGCATGCTGATGGAACAGAACAGATTGCCTCACCCTTGTCCTCATCAGCTGAATCAAGAGAATATTCTGCTGGAGGTTCTGGAATAGGAAGTCCCTCACCAAATGGAAATGGTCTCAATGCAGACGGAATGTTTGGGTAGACTATTCTTGACTTCTTTTGCTTTGTTATTCTGCCAGAAAGAGGAGGAACAAAGTAGAAGTAACAGTCTTTTATGTGGTTGCTTGGCTCTCTCCACACCACGGGGACTGCAAACGGTATTGATGGTCTTTTGCCATTTAACCACTGTGAAAGCTGTGTTGTACATGTAGCACAGCATATATGCAGGGCCCAAGGCTTGTCTTGGTCATCAACCTTGCATCCAAAGTAAAGATGATAAGCCTTCTTCAGTTGAGAAATCATCCTTTTCTTCTGGTTGGCAAATGTCACTTCCCCACAAAGAGAGCAGAAATTATCCACGCTATTAATGCGCTTTCGAGGCATTACTGTTCTGTATTGTGCCTAAATGGATAAAATCATAACAGTTCTATGTCACAGCAGCTTAACCTGTCTAGCACAAAGTCTGAAATATTTTCAATGCTCAACCTTTCCGACAGGGCTTTCTATAGTGCACTGCTGACGTCAACTTACTTCAGCAGCCGCCCAGCAGTAGTATGCATTGCATCAGAAAATGATGTAATCAACTCTGGATGATGTGTGCATGATGCTATTATGCAATGTGATGCAATATTACATAATTCTAGGCTGATTTAGGGTATTGTTGCAGTCCTACTGGATAAATTTACACAGTGAAACATATAAAATAAATTATATGAAATATCTTCAAAACAAGAGCTAATAAAAAAATTTCAGGGTTATATTCATGTTCAACACACCAAGATACTACAGAAATTAGGGCCTTTTTAAGTCAGTAACGATCTCAATGTTGACCAGTGCAACCTATAAATGAACTCTAATTAGGCTACAATGGATTTCTCTGAAGAGACATTAAGAACAAGGTAAAATGGAATGACATGTTCAAAGTAATTAAACATAAAAATGGCCAACGTATGGCCTCGCTGGTGGCTCAGAGGGTTAAGTCTCAGCACTATCAAGCTATCCACACCCACTGCAGCACAAGTTCGATTCCCAGCCAGGGAGCTTCCTGCATGGTGCAGCAGACCTCTCCTGCCTCACCCACTGCTCCCCTCAGCGGTGTGTTTCAGTAGATCCACCTGTTCTGCTCCCCACTCTGTCTCTGGTGAATCCCCTCACCACCCCACACCTCGACCTACACTCTAGTTCTTGTATACATAAATAAATAAATCTTTTTAAAAAATGGCCAACCAAGTTTACTGTATACTGCAAAGCTCTCCATCAAATATCTGATAGAAATAAAGCCTTCTCAGAGATACAGAAACAAAAGTACCCTGCCTCCAAGAAATACTGAAAGGAGCTCTTATATCTAAACTAAAGATAGGGATATACACAGATTGAACATTGACATAGAACCACAGAATTAAGGATACAATGGCAATATCAAACTTCCATGTATCAATATTCATTTCAAATGTAATTTAATTGAACTCATCAGTTAATAGACAGAGAGTATCTGCTGAGATTAGGAAACAAAATCCAACTTGCACTTGTCCTCAAGAAATGCACTGGAGATCCATAGACAGACAGATTCAGAGCAAAGAGACACAAAATTATCCTACAGGTGAATAAGACCCAAAGAAGTCAGGAACAGCCATGCATGTTTCAGATAAAATATATTTCCAACTTAAAAAGGCAACAAAGACAGGGATAGACAATATATAATGGTTTCTTAATCATTCAAGAGAACAATATATTGGTAAGATATAACACTAATCAATGTAAACTTACTAAATGAAGGAGCACAAAAATATATGGAGCATTTACTCTCAAATTTGTAAGCAGACATAGGAAACAAACACATTTGTGGCAGGGCAATATAACACCCTACTCTCACCACTGGACAGATCAACCAGATAGAAAATAAATAGGAGCACAGTAACCTTAAAAAAAGAATTAGGCAGCAAAGCGCAGTAGAGACCAGCAGGGATTGCAGGGGTTGGGGGGGAGAATTAGACCAAATGGGAATAATCAACATCTGTAGGGACCAGCACACTCCAAAATGTTAAGTATACATTTTCTCAAATACACATGGGGTATTCTCCACAAGACAAATATCAACAAACTCATAAAGGTCAGACCAACCACCTTCTCTAACCATTAAAAAAAAAAATCAAACTAGAAATCTACCAGACAAAGTAGAGAAAACCTCTTATACATTGATACTGAACAACAACTATTGAAAGACTACTGGTCTAGTGAGGAAATCAAAGAGGAAATATTTTATCCCAAGGCAAATGGCTTCACGGACACAACCTTTCAGAAAATATGGAACACAGCAGCAGCAGTACTAAGAATTATGCAACAATACAGGCACACTTTTTTTTCCAAAAAAACAAGAACTCAAATAAATAACCTTATATCTTAATTTAAGGAACTAGAAAAAGAATAAAACCGCAAACAGGAGATTAAATATCAAATATTAGAGCAAAAATTAATGAAAAATAATTGAAAAGGAAGTCTAAAAAAACAATGAAACCAAAAGCTGGTTCTTTGAATAAGAAACAAGTGGACATCTAGGTATGTTCATTAAGAAAATGGCGGGTGGACGCAAATAAATAATATCGGAAATAAAGGAGGAGTAGTCATATGCTAACAAGTTCAACAACCTGAAAGAGATGGACAAATTTCTAGAATTATACAATCGTTCAAAACTAAATAAGGAAGAAACAGAAAACCTGAATATACCAATCCCAAGCAAGGGATTTGAAGCAGCAAACAAAATTTCTTCCCCCCTCAAAAAAAATCTCCAGACTATTTTCATGATTGAGTTCTATCAGACCATCAAAGATGAACTAATACCTATCCTGCTCAAACTCTTTCAAAAAATTGAGAAATTTGAAAATCTTCCAAGTATATATTATTATGCCAACATTTCCCTAATACAACCAAAGACAATACAAAAAAAAAAAGAAAATTACAGATGAATTTCTCTAATGAGCACAGATGTAAAATTCCTCAAAATCTTAGCAAACCTAATTCAACAAAGTATTAAAAGGCTTATATACATTAACAAAGTGAAGTTTATATCAGGGACACAAGGTGGTTCATCCTCCAAAAATCAATCGATGTAATTCACCACATCAATAAAAAGGGGGAAAAAACCCCACATGATCATATCAATATACGCAGAGAGAGCATTTGGTAATATTCAACATACATTTATGATGATGTCGCAGCACGAAAACACCAGGAACACAAGTTCTCCATGGAGCTGTGCAGACAGGTCTAAGCGAGGAGTTCTGGAGTCCTGGGTGGCATTTTAAGCTTTTAATAATCTTTCTTAGCGAGGCAACCAGGTACAGGGCCGGCAATGAGGGCCCAGGCCAGGAGGCTGGTAGGCCTCCTAGTCCCCAGGGAATCTTCACTCTTTCTGGGCTCTCTGGCATTCTCTCCTGGCCTCTCTAGTACACCCCCAACAGTCCTCTGCTCCACGCTCTGCCCTTTAAGACCTGCTGCCTCTGCTGCTTTTGCTTATAAGCCTAGTCTCTGGCTCAAGCGTGACCACTCATGCAGGCCCACACCCTACCCAGGTACCTGGAATCAGGCACACGTGTAGGCCTGCAGAGGTCTATCATTGATGGGAGGGCAGAAAAATCTGATCATTGTTCCACTGAATAACTATCTTTATTTTCAATTGTTAATAAACTGGAAGTTTTCTCACTAAGATCAGGTATAAGGGTGGTGCCAGCACAGGGCAGGTTCACTATAAATTTGGCAGATAGATAGAGAGAATCCTGAACCCCTCAGTGGATTTTTCAGGCTTTAATGCTCTCTCAGGGAACTAGGTAGACAGGCACCCCAGGCAGGGAGGCTGGCATGCAAGGAGGCAGGCACAAGCTGGACAGGAGGGGCTGCAGGCAGACAATTGAGCCTCCCAGTACCCCACATGTCTTTACACCCCTCTCTGGGTGCTCTGGGGTTCTCTCTCACACATCATCTAGTGTTCTTGACTCTTCTGTAGTCACACAGCTTATCCTCCTTACTGCCGCTGCTTTTAGCCCAGCCTCCAGGCTCAGGTGTGCCCACTTACACATGCCCACACTCATGTCCACTTGTCCACAATCAGGCAAGTGTGCCCCGCACCCACTCTCCCAAGCGCCTGCTGCATTAACACAATTAAAGCCACAGGTGATAGCCATAGAGGCTAGTGGTGTCAAAGCGTGATTAATTCATTTACCCTACAGTAAGGATGTCTGTTATATTTACTGGAAATCTTAGAGCAATTAGGAAAAGATGGATATAAAGTGAATCCCAAAATGCACATAGTAATAAAGATATCATTACTTGCAGATGACATAATGATATACATAGAAAACCTTAAAGAGTGCACTGAGAAACTACCTGAAATAACTAGTCATTTCAGCAATGTGGCAAGTAATAAAATCAATACACAAAATACACACACAAAAAATCTATACACAAAAATCAATTGCCTTTCTATTTGCAACAATAAGCTAGAGGAGGAAGAAATTAAGAAAATGATTCTATTCACAGTTACATTAAAACAATAGTAAATAAATGCCTTGAAGTAAACTTGAGAACAGGTATGATGGGCCTATATATATATACATAAACCATAAATCATATTACAAACTATATATATAAACTATATATACATTAACAATAAAAAACTATATAACATATATAACTGCATATAGCTATAAATTAACTATAATATATATAAACTATATGTATATTGACTATAAGCATTGTTAAAATAAATATCAGAAGAATCAAAGAAATGGAAAGATATTCCCTCTTCATGGTGTCACTTACATGCTTAATACAGAAAATCCAAACAAAGGATCAGGGAAAAAATAGCTAAAAAAGGAACACTTCAAAGCTGACTCTTGTACTGAGGCAAACAGAGGGCGAGGGAAACAGATGGAACAACACATAAGTGTGAAATCCTACATTTCTAAAATACAAACATGATATCATTCAAGTTGCTTCAGAAATAAATAAAAGTGTTCCTAACAGGTAATGTTGCCAAACTGACTCTTCAGAGGTGGAAGTATGTATGTTTAAAAAATAAATGCAGTCAATTGAAAACAAATAAACATAAAACAAATACACAGAAAACACACACACACACACACATATATATGCATAATTGGCTTTATTAAATTATTTATGATTATGCAAAATCTCCCTAACAGACTAGAAGGATGTTCCACATGTTTGCACAAAATGGAGGATTTTTTTTTAAGATTTATTTATTTATACATACAAGCTGGGGTACAATCCAGAGGCATGGGGCGGCGGGAGGGTTCATCAGAGACAGAGTCGGGAGTAGAACAGGCAGATCAGAAATACACTGCTGAGGGGAGCAGCGGGCGAGGCAGGAGAGGTCTGCTGCACCATGTGGGATTCTCCCCGGCTGGGCGTCGAACTCCCATCATGGGCTGCCAACACCAGGGAGGCCAAAAATGGAGGATTTTGAACATAGGGGTGCATAATATTTTTGTACTGATGTTTTCATATTCTTTGGGTAAGTAACTAGGAATGATATTGCTGGTTCATGTACTAGTTCCATTTTTATTGTTTTAAGGAATCTGCGTATCATTTACCACTCTATTACCATCAGCAGTGAATGACAGTTTCTTTTTGTCCACATTCTCACATCTCTTTTTGATGTGGGCTATCCACACAGGAGTGAGGTGATATTCATCATGGTTTTGATTTTCATTTCTTTTATAAAAAGGCATTTTGTGCAATTTTTCATTTGCCTGTAGACAATAAAATGTCTTCTTTGGATAAGTGTTTGTTTAGGTTTTTTGTCTATTTTTTAATTAAAATAATTTATTTTATGTTTTTGTCTTATTTGAATTGTATTAATTCTTTATATATTTTAGAAATCCACCCCTTGTCAGATCTCTCGTATACTAATATCTTCTCCCCATTCATAGGTTGCCTTTTTGTTGTGGTGGTTTCATTTACTGTACAAAATGCTTTTAGTTTGCTAGAATCTCATTTATTTTTGCTTCTGTTTTACTTACTATTGGAGTTCAGTCACCAAATACATCTCTGAGATTGATAGTCCAGAAATGTATTGCCAATGTTTTCCCTTAAATATTTTAGGTTTTCATATCTTAGATCAAAGACTTCAATCCATTTTGAATTCATTTTTGTATATGTAGCAAAATAACTATCTAGTGTCATTGATTTGATGTGGCTTTCCAACTTTTCCAATAACATTTTTTGACAAGGCTTTCCTTTCTCCATTGTACAGTCTTTGTTCCTTTGCCATAGATTAGCAGTCCATATTTATGCAGTAGTCATAGCATCTTTATTCACAATGATCAAGGCATGAAATCAATACAAATTTCCACTGACTGATGACTGGTTAAAGAAATTTTGGGATATATACTCAATGGAATACTATTCAACTGTTAAACATGATGGAAATAATGTCTTTTGGAACAAGTTGGATGGATCTTGAGGTGATTATTCTATGTGAAGTAAGTCAGAAAGTGAAATAAGTCAGAAAGTGAAATAAGTCAGACAGTTATTTTATTATTTCACTCATTCATGGTATATAAACAGCCAAATAAAATAAAATAATAAAAAAAACAAAACAATACCTTAGTCTCTGATTATTGGGGAGGTGGAGGAGGAACTGATCATGCGAGCTTTGGTAGAAAGTGAATGAAGTCTCTGAACATAGTGAGGTGTTAAGTTGTCCTCTCAATATTATACAGTTATGTAAAAGTATGGCAAATCAATAATCAATAAAATTGATTTAAAATAACAAAATTGGGGATTTTATAGGCAGTTAAACATGGTTATTAGAAAAAAAAAGATTATTTCAGGTAAAGTCACCTTTCCTCAGGGGCAGGCAGGAGGGTCTCATATTTTAAATATATTTGTATCCAGTATCTTTTACAAATGCACATTTCCTTTCCCACATTTTTTTTTAAGCCTTCTTCCTTTCTATTGCACTGAAACTGATATTTCTATCTGTGGAATATATGATGATTATATGGCACTATGTTTTTCTATCATTGATCTAGAGCATAAGTGCTGTCAAAAATTTAGCATGAAAACTCTGCCTGGAATATAGATTAAAATGAACTTTTATTATAAAGAAATAGGAATAAAAATGCTTTTAGATTTGTACAATCAGGTACAACATATGGAATTAGTTGAAAATGTACCTCTATAATAAGTGACAGTATGCTGAGTCACTACCAGAATGGAAAGTGGAAAATATCAGTTGTTATTTCTGTCATTGGTAAAATCTAATGAAAGAATCAAACAAAATTATGTTCACAAAGACTCTTCTGTTGCCTTCAGGTCTAATGATTTTATAAGTATTCAGAGATTTATGAAACCAATTTTACTACAAGTTAATGGTGTGATAGAAGCAACTCTTGAGGAGTCACATTTTGACTTACTTAAACTCTCATAAAATAGTGTGAGAAAGATGAGGCAAAATATGTGATGCAAATGAGTACTGTTAAAGATTTGAACTGTGTCCCTCAAAAATGCATATGTTTAGGTTCTACCCACCAGTACATCAAAATATGACACTATTTGCAAATAATTTTTTTACAGAGGTCATTAGAATAAGTGATAAGCCGATATGAACATAAATGGATGATGATGTGAAAATACTAAGATGAGCATCTACAAGCCCAAGAGAGACACATGAAACAGATCCATTTCTTACTACTTTCAAAACTAATAATGACACCTTATTTTTGGAATTGTAAATTAAAGAACTATGAGACAATAAATTTCTGTTGTTTAATGCATCAGTTGTAGTACTGTTACAACAGCTTTAGGACCAAATAGGGTGTTGTTTACATATAACGCCACACTGTAGTTTGTATCACTGTAGAAAAAATATCTACAAAAATCATAAAATCTAAGGGATGATAATTCAATAAGAGATAATTATACATATAATTTTAAGAGTATTACTATCTGTTTAAAGAACTTTTTTTTGTAAAAAAAAGTAAACTTTAATAATATAGTATGTGACATATTCTGCACCAGAGTGAAAGTAATTCCTTGAAAAATAAATCCTCTTTATAATGGTCCTTTGTTTTCAGTTATTTCTTGACAAATATAAATCCCCTACTATTCCATTCCATTACACATAAGAGGATAATTATGTATTATTGATTATATTTTTTAGAAAGCCACTTTTCAGGCTTTTCTTTTGCATTGAACAACCCTGGGTAATAGTTTCTGAAATTTCCACTGTTCTCCGTAGGCAGGCTCTTTAACATGTTGGCAGTTAAAACAAAAATAACCTGATGAAACATAATACATAAAATGCTAATAGTTTTGTTAGATATGGGTGAAAATAATTGATTTTAATTCGTGAATAATTCACTATGTATAAGTTCAAAAATGAATGTAAAAAGACTGAACATTTCCATTTTAAAACAATATAAAGATTTTATTGTATTAAAATGAATTGTCTACCTTTAACAAATAACATTAAAGAGTAACTGCACGATGAATAACTAGACATGACTCAATTAGAGTACCTCTGTAAGTTAGATGTTGTCATTATCAAAGACCTTTTTGGAGAGACAGATCTACAATGCAATATCTGCTAGTACCAGAGGTCAAAGGTACTGAATGATTAGTGAGTTTGGGTGGTGATCTGCCATTCGGACTAAAATAAACCTCAATTCATCTGTGCTGTTTTATTCACTTTTAATTCACACAATAAAGAATGTTTTCCCCAAGTTTGTTGAAACAATGGGCTATAATATTATAGAGCCGTTTCTTGTTCACTCTTAGGAACTGTTGAATGAAGACAATCTTATTATCATTATTACATTAATATGCTTGTGATCTACATCAAACTAACAGAACATTTCCAATAATGGGAAGACTTTATTTCTATGCTTTCCAATATGATAGCCCTAACCATATGTTGCTACTTGATCAACTAAAGGAAGATTAATGTGGAAACTGAAATGAATTGAATCCACACAGTCAAATAATAGTCAACAAGAGAGCCATGAATGACCAATGGGTAAAGGAGACTAGGATACTGGTTGCTATGGACTACGGTGTGGGGAAATGGGTAGATGGTGGCAAAAGTTTACAAAATTCCAGTTAAAAGATAATAATATCTAGAGATCTAATGTATAATATGGTGATTATAGTCACCAATATATTCATACTGTAAAGTAGCTGAGATTTAGATCTTAAGTATTCTCATCCACACAAAAAAATGGTAGTTACCTAACGTGATGAAGGTGTTTACTAACACTATTATGGTATTTCACAGTAGATAGATATATCAAATTATCACATTGCCACCTTAAATTTATATAATATATGTCAGCTATATCTTTAAAAAACTGGAAGAAAGTGATTCAAAATAAGTCACTTTTAAATCCAATTTAAACTTCCATTTTATACTTTCATGTGGTTACAACACAAAACAAACAGTTGATTGAAATGGTCTTTGGATTTTTATAAACAGATATGGAAGTTACTAAACATGGGAACATAGTTTTGCCACTTAAGTGACGGTGCCTTGTCGTGAAAGGGAGCAGAACAGGTGGATATACTGAAATACACTGCTGAGGGGAGCAGAGGGCAAGATAGGAGAAGTCTGCTATGCCATGTGAGTTAGCTTCCTGGCCAGGGATCGAACTCAGTGCTGCAGTGGCTGCAAATAGTTTCACCGTGCTGAGACTTACCCCCTTATACCACCAGGGAGGCTCAGCACTGAGTTTTAAATCCTAGGACATCAGGGAGGACCCTAAAAGTCTTTTTTTAACAGTCATTTGATATGAATTTTACTTACACTATTGACTCAATATATACATATATGTGTATATACACACATATAAGTATATACATGGATACAACACATGTGTACAACATATATGTATGTGTATATATCCATCAAATAGATAGATAGATAGATAGATAGATAGTTATTTCTTTAAAGTAGTTGCTGAGGACTAGTCATACCTGAATATATGGGATATCTTAACATTATTTAAGAAAAATTAATTTCTCACAATTTACTTTGTCCTTTAACTTCTTTATTCGCAAAATATTTGTATCTGAATATTAAATAAATAAATGTGACAATACATGTGACAATACATGTGAAGTAGTTATTTAAAGATGTAGACCTATGGGGCCTCCCTAGTGGCCTAGGGGTTAATTCTTAGCACTATCACCACTATGGACTGAATTTGATCCCTTGCCAGGGAGCTAACCCACATATGGCACAGCAGACCTCTCCTGTGTTGCCTGCTGCTCCCCTTAGCAGTGTATTTGAGTAAATGTGCCTGTTCTGTTCTCCACTAAGTCTCTGGTGAATCCTCTCACTCTTCCTACCACAAAACTCTGGTCTACACCCCAGTTCCTCTACAGAAAAAAATTAAAAAAAATATCTAGACATATAGACCTATATGTGAGAGGGAATATGGGAGAGGGAATGTAAGGCAATAATGCCACTGATTTCTAACACAGATGGTCTGAAATCTTGAGTTAAATTCAGTCTCCCCTTTTCTCTTGAAATGTTGGTTTTCCTTTTTTTTGTTTCCCAAAAAAAGGTAGTATTTGAGGTCTGCAATGCAGGAAGGATTCTGTATTTTGTGTAATAAGGAACTCAAGTGTTGCTCAGTGTGGTATGAGACAACAAGTGTGAAGCTGGTATTCCATCAACATGAAAAACATGGGCACAAATATATGGTAGGGGATATTAATGGGGATTTTTATTTATGAGGCCAATTACCACAATCGTTTTTTTTTTTCTAGTCTATTATGCTGGTGAATTAGTTAAATCCTTCTTTGGCACAGACATGTCATATTGAGTAGCAAGATATGCTTCCTGTTGAAACCTGGGTACTCAGCCAGATGTCACTTTTCTATTTTACCTTTTATTATTATTGTCATTGAAACCACTTCTTTATGTTGAGATTCTTTGATGTTGAAAACACAAGGTTTTCTATTAACTGAAGCAAATTGAACGCAAACAACTTTTAGGACAATATTCTATCAGTCCTTCTTAATGGAAGGTGTCAATGATATCAGCAATGACAAAAGAGACACTAGTAATTCTATTGTTATATGTGAAAAAGTATTATAATTCTCACGAGTGTGCACTCTGTCATCTGAAGCAGCATGTGGAATTCAGTTATGTTATAGTTTGTGACAGATACAACTTAAGGCAATAGTTGAGAAGGAAAGTAGGAGAAAGTGAGTTTATAATGACAGTGTTCTCCATATTAGGCCAAGATTCAGGGATGAAACCTGACAGTAAACTTGAGTCCCATGAAATAATAGGAAGGTAATCACTGCCTTAAGCACCTACAGAGATAGACAGGTTACTTACCTGGGTCGGATATTAAAATTTAATACTTATATTAAGTGAGGAAAATGGATAGTAAGAGAACAAATATCATTATAAATGGGGCAAAGTTTACTGTCTTCAACCTTGGAGAATCATACCATGTTTCCATATCTCTAGACTTTTTTGAGAAACTGAAAGTCTAGATTTTTAATAAAACCTCCAGATAATGCTCTTTAAGTTATTATCAAATTCAGGAGAAAAATACCTGTGGACTAGTGGCTGCCAGCTTGCTTCCTATGTTGAGACCCTTCTTTCCAATCCCCTACAAATTTATCATTTCAGTAACTGTGTGTACTTCCAAAGATTATGAAATCAGTAACGCAGACATAAACTTACTGAGAATTCAGTTGGTACTTAAATCTAGCATATGCATTGCAATGAAACCTTCATGAACTTTTGAGTGTAGCAGATATAATAAGTGTAAATAAACATCGATTCTTGGCAAAAGTGAGGAAGGGCAAAGGAGGTAAATAGCACTTAGCCAGCAAACATGATTCCTGCAGTAGTCCTGGAGTGCTCTCTGACTTTGTGTTCATACATGTTTTTGGAAATATGCCTTATGAATGTCAAAAATGTGATGTGAGCAGACCCTTAAAACTGTCTTTGAGATATCTGTGGCTATAGTGTGATTAGAACTATGAGATGAGAAACAACATTGAGTTCATCAGATACTATTAAAATTGAAAAAGAACTAATGTCACATTATATAAACCATGTGTGACTCACTTGTAAAACTGAAGTTCTTAATTGAACTTTAAAAGATTTCTATGCTATAATTTGTCTGCCATCAGAAGATAGACTTTGCTATCCACACTTCCTTTATTCTAGTGTCTAAAAGGATACCCATATAGGAATTTAATGGAATATAAAAATTGTTTCATACATACTTGTTTTGGGAATTCACATTATGCAGTATAGATATACTTTATAGAATACTGGGCTCAGGAATATATTCCTATATTCTATATTTATATCTATATTTTAGAGAAGTAATTGGCATGCTGAAAGTTCAAAATAAATATCAGTTGTGTTTATTATGAGTATATCCATCATCTCTTTAGAAATATATTTGATTTACCATTTTGTCCTTTATACTCATTTCAAGTGTAATCAAAATGGCATGGGGAAACTAGCTAGTTAAATAAATCGAAATTTAGTATATTTTTTTCTTACTATTAAATCCTTCCTGATTTGTAAGAAAGTTTTACATCTATCTTCTTTAGCTTAAGAGCTGTTGGATGTAACCATGATTTATGATCTACAATGGAACAGTAGCCAATATCTGAAAACATCTGCACTTGAGCCATCTGTTTATGCCTAAATACCAGATGCTATATATGTTGAAAATTTATATTTACTGAAATTGCCTTAATATATGTACTTAGCCCACTTACAAGGCTGCAGTGAATTAAAAAAAAAAAAAAGCACTGACTAGAACTGTTCCTGTGTCATGGATTAATTAAATACATTGCAAAATATCTCTCAGGATATTAAGCATAATGCCTGTGCAGGAAATGTAATGCCTATGGAAAATGTAATGGGCCATTATCAAAACACCTAGTGGTTTGTGATTGGTAAAACTATTTGGTTTGATGATTAAGTATATTTTTTCCTCAACAGTGAAAAAAAGGTAATATTCTGCATTACCAATAGTTATAGAACTGATGAGAAACCTGAAAACTATTTTTAATGTGTTGATAGGCACTTTGGGTTGGGGAAGGGACAAGATATCTCATCAGATTGATTATAGTTTTAAAAGATAATTATGATGGCAGATGACAATAAATCTTTTTATAGCAAAAAAAAAAAAAACAAAAAAAATAACTATTTAAATATTTAAACCCCCAAACTTTCCCATAAATGTTTGACCAGAATTCATTTTCTCCCATAGTTTCATGAACAGTTGTCCTAAGTCAATGCTAGCTAAGGTGTTGATTTCAAGGTACATATAACTTTCTGCTTAAATTTTAAATAAGTTCACTCTAATCTAAACTTTGAAATCCTCCAAATGCACGATGAAAATGGAGGAAAGGTGGAAATTTGGAGGAGAAATATATTGAATAATGTCTTCTGAGTAGCTATTGTACAAAAGAAATATCTCAAATAAGTAACTGCACCTCACACCTTAAGGAACTAGAAAAGAAGAATAAATAAAACCAAAGCCAATAGAAAAGAAATCATAAAGCAGAGTAAATGAAATAAATATAAAGATATAAATCAAACCAAAAACTAGTAATTTGAAAAAATAGACAAATCAACCAAACCTTTTGTTAGGCTCACAAAGGAAAAAAAAAAAAAAAAGGAGTGATCGCTAATAAATGGAATCAGAAATGAAAGAGCACTTACAATGGACATCTTAGAAATACAGAAGACTATAAGAGACTACTATGAAGACTATGTGCTGATAAATTGGATTTCCTAGAAGAAATGGAAAATCATTTCAAAAATATATAATCTCTAAGAGTGAATCAGGAAGAAATGGAAAAATCTTAAAAGGTCAATTACAAGTAAGGAAATTGAAACATTAATCAAAATTCTCCCATAAAACAAAAGCCCAAGATCAGAGTTTCACCAGTGAGTTCTACTAAACCTTCAAAGATAAATTCATGCCTACCGTTCTCAAGATCTTCCAAAAAATTGAGAAAGATCGAATGTTCCCAAACACATTTTATGTGACAATTTTACTCTCATATCATAAAGACATCACACACACAAAAAAAAAGAAAATTCCAGACCAATATTCCTGAAGAATATAGTTGCAAAATTCCTCAATAAAATTTTTAACAAGTTGAATTCATAACACATTGAAATGATTATCCATCATAACAAGTGGTATTTATTTTAAGGATTCAAGAACTGTTTCACATCCAAAACCTGATCCTTTATAACATCAGCAAAATGAAAGATATAAATCACATGGTTATATCAACACATGCAGGGAATGTATTTTACAAGATTCATCATCCGTTTATTATAAAAGCCCTCCTCAAAAAAAGGGGAAGAAGGATCATACCTCCAGTATTAAAGGTTATATATAACAAAACCATATCCAACATAACACTCAATGGTGAGAAACTGAAAGCTTTTATTTTTTGATCAGATACAAGAAAAAGATGTCAACCACTACTATTTACCACTACTATTCAATGTAGTACTGGAAGTTCTAACTAGGGCAATTAACAATTGGAGGATGCAAAAAGCAACCAAATTTGAAAATAAGAAGTAAAATTATCATTATTTGCAGGTGACACAATAGTCATAAAAAATCCTAAAGGAACCAATAGAAAACTAATTGAAACATTAACACAATAATGAATTGGCAGGTTACAAAAATTACATACAAGGGCCTCCCTGGTGGCACGATGGGTTAAGTCTCAGCACTATGAAGCTATCCACAGCCACTGCAACATGAGCTCGATCACAACCAGGGAGCTTCCCACATGGCGCAACAGACCTCTCCTGTCTCACCCGCTGCATCCCTCATCAGTGTATTCATTGGATCTGCCTGTTTTGCTCCCCACTCTGTCTCTTGTGAATCCTCTCACCCCCCACACTTTTGGCCTACACCCCAGCTTTTATGCATAAATAAATAATCTTTTTAAAAAGTTTAAAATATACAAAAAGTGGTTATTTTTATATATGCAAACAATGAGTTGGAAATGAAAGAGATTAAGGAAACAATCCCATTTACAATATTATGTAAAATAAATTAATACCTAGGAAAAATTGTATCAATGGAAGAGAAAACTCTAAGGCATCATTAAAAGAAATAGAAGACAGAATGGAGAGAAATTCCCTGCTCATGGATTAGAGGGATCAACATTGTTAAAATTGTCCTTTTGTCCAAAGCAATATACAAATTCAATGCAATCACAATAAAAGTTTCAATGGCATCATTCAAATAAATAGAATAAACATTACTGCAGTTTATATAGACCCACAGAAGACTTTGAAAAGCTAATGAAATACTAATCAAAAAAAGGAAATAATATATATGACACTGCCAAGCTTTAAAGTATACAACAAAGTTATAGTAAAAACAACAACAACAACAACAACAAAAAAAACATGGTACTGAAACAAAATAGACACACAGGCCAATGGAATATAACTGAGAGCCCAGAAATAAACTACACTTACATGGACAATTAATTATATACAGCCAAGCATATACATTGGAAAAGGAGAGTATTTTCTCCTTTTGCATATATATCATCCCATACAAATGGTGTGGGAAACTGAACAGTCATGTGAAAAAGAATGAAACTACACCACTGTATCATACCATACATAAAAATGAATTCAAAATTAATCAAAGATTTTATTTAAGACCAGAACCCCATGGTGCGGCAGACCTATCCTGCCTCGCCCGTTGCTCCCCTCAGCAGTGTATTTCTGATCTGCCTGTTCTGCTCCTTACTCTGTCTGTGGTGAACCCTCTCACCACCCTATACCTCTGGCCTGTACCCCAGCTTGTATGTATAAATAAATAAATCTTAAAAAAAATAAGACCAGAACCCATAAAATATATAGAAGAAAACACAAGCAAAACAATCTACAACACTGGGTTCAGTGATATCTTTGAGGACTCCACTCCTAGGGAAGGGAAGCAAAGGAAAAATTAACAAATGGGACGATAGCAAATTAAAAAAACTTTTTCACAGTGAAAGAAACTATCATTAAAACAATAGAACACTATCCTGGATTCAATAAACTATTTGTACATCATGCACATGACAAAGGACTGACACCTAACATCTATAAAGAACTTACACAACCTAAAGAAAAGAAAACAAATAACCTAGTCAAAAAATGGGCAAAAGAGCTAACTGGACACTTCTCCAAAGATGATATATGGATAGTCAACAGACATGAAAAAAAGTGCTTATCTTCATTTATCAACAAATAAATACAAATCCACACCACAATTATATACCACTACAAATGTGTGAGAATTACCCATATCAAAAGAACTAGAAACAATAAGTGTTGGAGAGGTGGTGGTAAAACAGGAACCCTGTACACTGTTGATGGGAATCTACACTACACTACCCCTATGGAAAGCAGTATGGTGGCTTCTCAAAATATTGAAAATAGAAGTACCATGTGATCCAGAAATCCAACCTCTAGATATCTATTCAAATAACGTAAAAACATTTATTTGAATGGATGCATATACTCTTATGTTCATTGCAGTTATTTTCAAAAGCCAAGTTATTGAAACAACCTAAGTCAAAAGATAAATGAGTGAATTAAGATTTAGTATATATACAAAATGGAATACTTATCAGCTATAAGAAAGATGAAGTCTTGTCATTTGGGATGACATGGACTGAATTGGCAGGGACTATACTTAGTGAAATAAATCAGGAGAAATACAAATAGCAGATTATTTCACGTGTATATAGAATACAGAGAACAAAGAAAGAAACAGAGAAACCAAATGAAAACAAACCCTACAAATCTGACTGCAGAACTGAAGCTATGGGGAGAGGAAGATGGTGGTGAGGATTGGTGTGTGGAGGGGACCCCATAAACTATGCTAGAGGACTCCGTTTCATGCTGGTGGCAGTGGTGTGGTAATAAACATCTGAAGAGACCTGAACCTATACTGATAAATTGTATATGATGTTGTAAACAAATATTACCCCAGTAAAAAATAATATATTTATTAAAAGAGATAACTTACTCTCCACATAAAAAATTGTATGGGCCTCCCGGGTGGTGCAGTGGTTAGGTGCTGCACTGTGAAGCTGTTCACGGCGCGAGTTTGATGCCCAGCCGGGGAGATTCCCACATGGCGTGGCAGACCTCTCCTGCCTTGCTCGCTGCTGCTCCCCTCAGCAGTGTGTTTCTTTCAATCTGCCTGTTCTGCTCCCCACTCTGTCTCTGGTGAACCCTCTCGCCGCCCCACACCTCTGGTCTGTACCCCAGCTTGCATGAATAAATAAATAAATCTTTAAAAAAATTATATTGAAAAATTCTCAGAATTATGTGTAAAAATAGATCATCCCTTGTATTTTTCATTGTTGCCTAAAACTTGAGACATTTCTTTTAGTTAGAGAGCTAGCTCCCATTCATCTATAAATACCTATAATGGAACTGATTAACAAAGGTTGCATATTTATAAATACATATATATATAAAGGTGCTGTTGTTGTTCTATATTAGAGGTAGGCAAAATTTTTTTTATGTTTCAGGTTCATTCCCTGGATGTCAAATAAATATAAAGTTAATTTATTTTACCAAGTATGTAATTTAACCTTTACAATGCTCTGGTACAATAGCCTCCAAACTATCACCAAAAATTTGACTGAAGATCAGTTTTTATTCACTTAGTTTATTACGTGTGTATAATTTCATGTGTGTTATTATGAACATGTACATAGTAATATTTTTCTCAGTACTCCAGGTTTAAAGATTTTGACTAAATGGTATTAAAAACTCAAGAAAATATCCTAGAGAAATTTAGTATTATTGCAAGTAAAATTATTGCAAAAAAACAAAAATGAGATTGAAAATCATTTCTTTCAAATCTTACGGATTAAAAATATGGAAGGATTACATATAAAACTACTAACTTTTGTGCATTTAACACTATGTTCAAAAATCCAGGAAACATCACTATTCCTTCCATTCTCTGCAACCCTGGCACATTTTTTGACATTCTATCTCCTCTCAAGTTGTTTACCTGCCAACTGTATAGAGTGCAAAATAACATATTTCTGCCTCGCTGAGAGGCAGCATTGGAGCAGCATGGGATGAGAGAGATTACTCAAAGTCCAAGTGGGCTAGAGCAGTGAGAAGCCTAGAGGGATTACACCAAGATGCACGCCCTATCTAAGGCAGTCTTGTGTATAGCATCAGGTTCCGAGAAGGTGGGCAAGCACACAGGGAATGTATATAAAACTGGCCATAATATCTGTCTGCTGTTTTCAGCAAATACTTGTTTCCCAATATGTTCCTCATACCAGGACTTTTGCCCTTGGTGAGAGTCCTCCTGCCTGATTGCACATTTAGCTGACCAGCAAGAACTCTGGACACTGAGACAATCGCCCCCAAAACAAGGAGGACTGGGGGTATAACAACATGTGACCATAAACTTAAATATGGTTTTCTAGCCTTTTATCAGTTTTGGACTGAGGAATAAAAAGTGCAAATATTTAACTTTTGTATTCCCAGAAAAATATTTTTCCTAGTTGAAATACTTATAAAGATGAAAGAATAATAATTTATTACAATTTACTTTTCTATCTATTAAAATCAATTCAACTAAGAATATGAATGCACATTTCTGCTTTATATAAGCGATTCTTTTAGGAAAACAAAAATTTAAAAAAAAACCTGTATTTCTCGATAGTATCACAGTGAATGGCCTTTCAATTACCAGCAAGTAAGTGGAACTTTTTTGCAATAATTCTGTTTTTAAGTTGTTTGTACTGTCACTGTAATGGCAGCTGAACTTAACACATCATTTGTTTGCAGGAAAATGATGTCTCCCATGCAACAAACTGGCTGATTTCCTGCTTTCTTCCTCTATTAATGTGTTTCTATCTGTACAAAAAATATCCATTAATGTGGCTGCTTTGAACATTTCAATTGTCAGAATTTAGACATTTATAAATTTATCACAAATAAAAACATTTCACCATGTAGAGTTGGATGCAATACAGAAACCTCATTTTAAAGTACTTTATTATAATGTCAGAAACATCATGCTCATTTTTACATCAAGGTAACACATCACTGAGATATTTCAGGAAAAATGATAGTACCATAGTGAGACACATTTAATTCATATTAGAGAAGGTATGTAACTCCAGTTGTCAAAAGTTATATGGTCTTATCATCAACTATTAAATGTCAACAACCATTCTGAGATATTGAGTTGATACATGAGATATCTTCTTTGGTTACTTTTATAACACTGAGTATATTTTTGGTAAACCAATGAGTCTCTTCAGGGGGTACAGAGTATTGGCGCAAATGTTCAGAAGCAAGACCATAAATGCATTGAAAATCATCTCAAGACACTGGCATGGATGGTCTATGAGAACTCATTTTTCTTTTGTCCTTATAAGTTGAACTTAGACAATCTACTGAAATATTTAAACAATTGATCATAAAGTTTTAAAACTGAAAGTGTGCTTAGAAATGTTCTATTTCAGCCAATTGAAAATTTCAGCAAAAAGTGAGTCATGGTGGCAACTTATTGTTCTGGGAATGTCTGGCCAGATGAAAGAAAAACTAATTGATAACTAATTGAGAAAGCGGATCCAACTGGCAAGTGTCAGTTTATCTACTGTGCTATCATAGTGACAGTGACAGGAAGAATATTTTTTTTCTTTTTTAGCCTCAGAGAGACAATCTCCTTGGCGAAAGAGAGTTGGTAAGTAATAGTATTCACATATTAGACATTGTGTAAATGTGCCAAGAAAAATTTAGAAATACACATACACACGTAAGTCATAATCTTGACATCATTAAAATAATTTTCTCTGGTTAGCATTTCCATTTTTATACTTTGAAAATATTTTGGTGAAGGAAAGGTTGTAATATTATCCTTGTAGTTCAAAACAGAAATGCTACTATAATAAATAACTTCCTCTATTTTCACCTGGAATGTTTTTTCCTGATGGCAGACTATCTCCCTTATTATATCAAATTTTAAAGGGGCAAATTAAACTATTTGGTATGAGACTTTGGTTCTTTTGTTTTGTTTCATTTTTTGCCAGTAAGAGATTGTTTATTTTTATTCCCTTCTACCACATTATCCATGCTCATACAACATCTGCCTCCCTTCACCCTTTCCCCTATACGCTCAGGTAATCTTCTCCTTGCCAAGTTCAGATTTTGACTTCTTTTACTGCTTGTGTGCAACTGTTTTTTGTTTGTTTGTGTTTTGGTGTTTATATTCTGCAAATAGGTGAGATCATCCAAAATGGAAAGCTATCACAGGAAGAACACAGGAAAAACAACCATCATTAAAATGGTCATATTATCCAAAGTAATTTATGGATTTACTCAACACCTATTAAAATACCAATGACATTTTTTAAAGAAAATAGAACAATTATCAAATTTATATGGAACCACAAAAGCCCTGAATAGTTAAAACAATCTTGAGAGATGAGAAGAAAAATGGAGCCATCAAACTTCCTGACTTCAAACAATATTACATAATAACAGTAATCAAACAGTATAGTACTGGAACAAAAACAGAAACTCAGACCAATGGAATAGAATAGCCTAAAGATAAATCCATATAAATATGGACAGTTAATTTTTGAGAATATAATTATGGCCATATATTGGAGAAAAGACAGTTTTTGTAATAAACGGTACTGGGAAACTTAGACAGCTATGCACAATAGCAATGATGATAATAATAATAATAATAATAATAATAATAATAATAATAATAATAATAATTAATAGTAATAATAAACCAAGACTCATATCTAACACCATACGCAAAAATTAACTGGAAAAGGATTAAAATTTTAGAATGAAATCATGTAGTACTTGAAAGAAAATATAAGGAAAACTATTGGACATCTACCACAAATACATATCTTTCAATACAAACCCAACAGCAAGGGGAACAAAAACAAAAATAAACAAATGGGACTATATCAAACTTAAAAGATTCTGTACCTGAAAAGAAACCATCACAAAAACAAAAGAGCAACCTACAGAACAGAAACAAAAATATTTGCATAACATACATCTGACAATGGATTCATCTCCAAAATTTTAAATGTACTTGTACAATCCAACAAGAAGCAAACACCCCAATTAAAAAAAAATGCGGCTCCACAGGTGAACAGGTGGTGGGTAACTTATGGGGAACACACAATAATGTAAAAGACATGAATAACAAAAAGAAATAAAATATCTATTTAAAAAAATACACTTCTAAAGAAGACATACAGATAGCCTATAGACTCATGAAAAAATGTTCAACATCACTCATTATGAGAGAAATGCAAATTAAAACTACACTGAGATTCCACCTCACACCTGTGAGAATGGTCCATATAAAAAAGAATGGAGTTAACAAATATTGGCAAGGTTGTGGTGAAAATTCTCACCCATAGTTGGAATGCAAGCTAGTACACTCACTGTGGAAAACAGTACAGAGATTTCTCAAGAAAATAAAGATGGAAATTCCATTTCAGCCAATAATACAACTGTTAGGTATTTATCTAAATAACATGAAAATCTAATATGAAAAGATCTATCTATACCTAAGTATATTACCACACTCTCTACAATTGCCAAATCATGGAACCAACCCAAGTGCCCTTCAAAAGATGAATGATTGGAGAAACCATGGAGCATATATATTCAATGGAATATCACACAGCTGTGAAGATGAAACAGTGACATTTGGAACAAAATGAATAGATTTCGAGGTGATAATGTTGAATGAAATCAGTCAAATATGTATTTTTCTTATTCTATCTGTAGCAGTTACTACAATCATATTCCACAACAAGTAGTCAAGTGAATTCAGTCATGATAAACCTTCATCTTAACATGCCATAAATCCTGTAAATTGTCTATTTCAATTATGTATTATTTGAACTAATATTTCTTATGGATGTAGACATATGGTGTATGAAAATAACTGGAGATAGCATTAAGTTAAAAACATGGACTTGGCATGAGACAGATTTACGTTCAAGGTTGAACTCTTATTTAGAATCTGAGGGTTGTTTTCAAAGTACTTGATGTCTGATCCCACCATTTCATTATAAAAATGAGTAAAATGTATTTTTAAAGAAATTAAAATTTAAGAGATTAATAAAATGTACACAGTACACTCTTAGAATACAATCAATATTAATAATCTTGATAAATATTTAGTGTT
Organism: Scalopus aquaticus; assembly: GCA_004024925.1. Classification (NCBI taxonomy): domain Eukaryota; kingdom Metazoa; phylum Chordata; class Mammalia; order Eulipotyphla; family Talpidae; genus Scalopus; species Scalopus aquaticus. Next base: position 60,561 of record PVIJ01000668.1, on the reverse strand, counting down.
TACCACATGCCAACTGTTATTCTCTGTTTTACATAAAGTAATTTGTTATATCCTAATTTGGATTTTATGAGGCTGATGTTATTATCTCAAAAATGCAGATTTGAAATCTGCTAAAGGTCATGAAATTAATACACATTATAACTAGAGTGCTAACTCAAGCTTTGGCTCTCTATTTCAACCATTGTATCGCAAGCCTCTCCATTCCTTTGTGCCTACTTTTCTACTACTTTTATTTCCTAGATGTAGATGCTACCTAGATGTAGCAGAAAATGTGAAAACTTAGACATTTCCATTAGAAGTAATATATAATACTTGTTTACAAAGAGGTGAAAATCAAGACAGATGATTAAACAAAATAGTTTGGGGAAGAAATTAGATATCCCATTAGATTTTACTGTTAATATCTATAAAAATGAATTTTTTTTAAAGATTTCTAAATATTACCAAAAAAAGTGTGAGTTCTGACCAATAATTCATTCATAGAAAGGAATGAAATATATAGAATAGTTTCAAAGTACAGTGATTAACCTAAAGTTAAACACCTAAATATGCATTATACATTTACTCTTGAGGACAGTTCTACAATGAGGAGACTAAGAATTGAAAGACTATCATGCCCATAGTCACAAAGTTTTTAAGTTTATTATGTCAGAAATTGAGAAAGCCATTCCAAGAGCCTTATTTGTAATTTTGAAACTTTAATTAGTCCTTAGGGAGAGCAAAGGAAATGCAAATTTGCAAGAAATCTTGGAGGAAAAATCAGTGGTATGTGTTGTTTTTATATATGCGATGGGCCACATCACTCTTCTCAGTGGTCGTAGATACCTAATTGCACCTAGGATCTGGAGAAAAACTCATCTGAAACTGCTTTAAATGTAACTCTTAGCAACTCTGAAAAATGTACTAGAAAACTGACACACAAGTTATGTCCAGAGGTTTAGTGTTTAAGACTGCAAGGAGATGCCTGTGTTCTTTGCTAGAAATCATTTGGGAAGAAGGTGTATGTGCACTACCAGGGCAACAGAGAGCACATCTGTCCAACTAACCGAACGCAAATAGATAAATTTTCAAAAGCTGAAAGGAACTTTGATATCAGTTAATCCATTTAGTCTATGCCTATTAAAGAAAACTGAAGCACAAAGATGACAAACACTTTGCCCAAGGTCATTGTTAATTAATGAAAGACTCTACAATAAGAATAAGATCTTCCCTTTCCTCTTAATTTATTGTACCTTCTTTGCTGTTTGATTATCTACTTTTACCATGCTTTGTAAAGTTGCTTGAAAAATTAGGTGTTCCTCTTTTTACATCTGGACTATTTCACATGCAGGACTGCTTCAAGCTGTGTAAGACTGATGTTATCATAATTGCCACTTTTAAAATGGGCAACAATTATTCTGGAGATTTGATATAAATCTGAAAACAGCAGCTGTAGGAATCTCTTGGTGCATTTAGAAGATCATAAAGTAAGAGTGACACAGGGAGCGTTGATTTTAAGCATAGCTCTATGTCTCCCCTACTGCCTATGGAAAGAAGTCCCTGGAGGGTTGTTGAATCTTAGATACCAGGAAAATGATATATGAGAATGGTGACATGTGCTTATGCCGTTTATCTTATAATTCAAACACTCTGAAATACCATTTGTTTATTGTGATTGATTATAGTTCTTGTCAATACATAATTTGGCTACATACCAAATTATTTGAACATTTATATATATTTTTTGTCTTAACTATAATAGTAATTGTCTTTCTCCCACAAAGGAGAAAAAATATCCAAAAAGTAATTATTTCAAACCCAGATAGACCATATATGAGGTTACAAAGCAAACCACACTAAATTTGAAAGGATTGACTTCATGCAAACAATTCTCCAATTTCATTGGAAGTTAGAAGTCAATACTAAACCAAAGAAAAAAAGAAAGGATAGAAGGGAGGGAGGGAGGGAGAATTCAAACTACTAAAATCAGGAATAAAAGAAAATTTTACTAAACTTAAAGAATTAAAAATAATTGTGAGGAGATGCTTAATGATTATAGACAATAAACACTTAACCTAAAGGAATTTAATAAATTCCTAGAACTATACACACAACTAAAACTGACTCAAAAATGAACAGAAAATCTTAATAGAACAAGGAGATTTAAAAAATAATAGATAATTTGGATTTGATCCAAATGAAAAAAAAATGTGCATCAAGGAATACTCAAAAAGAAATAAACCACTGTGAATGGGAGAAAATATGTGCAAATCAGATATTTTTATAAGGAACTTTTACCCAGTATATATAAATAACTACTTCAATTCAACCACACAATGACAAATAATTATAATAGAAGCCAAAAATGTATACAAACATTTCTCCAAAGATGATAATCCAATGGCTAATAAAATATTTAAAATATTGAAAATCATCAGCAATTAATATAATGTGAATAAAAACTACAGTGAGGTAACACTTCAGTCACTAAGATGGTTATAATTAAAAAAATAAAAGTAAATAACTATTGTCAAGGATGTAGAGAAATTAGAACTCTCATACATTGCTGAAAGGAATGAAAGATACTATGTATAGTATGAATAACATTTTGACAATGTCTCAAAGACTTAAATATAGAAAGACCATGTGATCTAGCAATTTACCTAACAAGTCTATATACTTTAAAGAATTCAAACAGGTATTCAAATACAAATACAGGAATATTCATAGCTGTACTACTCACAAAAGTTTCGAGAAGGAAAGAACCTAAATAAGCATTAATGAAAGAGTATATATACAAAAATGTGACATATTCATACAACAGAATACTGTTCAGTCATAAAAATAAATGTAGTTTCTGCATGCTGTAATATACATGCACATTGAAAAATATACAAAGTAAAAGAAACAAGGCATGCAGAATGACATAGTTGTATGATTTTACTTACTTGAAAACTTGAAAATGGAAAAAAAGTATGATTTGTTCAGTTCAGTGAAATATAAACATCACTAAAAAATTAAATTATGAAGACCTATGTAAGTGCAAAGATCATTTGTGATCATGGATTGGAAGACTGAAATACCGTTCTTGTGTCAGTACCTTCTAAATTGTTCTACAGATTTAAAAACAATTCTTACAAAATTTCATCTGGGATTTTGCAGAGATTAATAAATGATCCTAAAATTCATATGGAAATGCGAGGGACCTAAATAGGCCAAACTATCTTAAATAGTAAGGTCAAATTCAGACAATCACATTTTTTTTATTTCAAAATTTATACAAATTTAAAATAGTAAAGACAGAGTGATGTCAGAATTAGGATAGATGGGTAAGTCAATGGAATAGAATCGAGAATAAAAACATAACCACCATCATCCTAATTTTTAAAAATGTTACAGGACCATTTTGGGGGGAGAAATTTTTTTTCAATATATGGCTCTGGATCAACTTCATATATATATATATATACACACACATATATATACATATACATATATATACACATATATACATATACACATACATATATACATACATACACATATATATACATATATATGTATACATATACATATATACATACATATATATATGTATGTAGGCATTCAACTTTTTACATATATATGTAAATCTTACACAAAATTTAACTCAAAATGGATCAAAATCATCTAAATGTAAGTGTTGAAACACATGTGCAAATTTCACTGAACTGGGATTTGACAAGCCCTCTTAGATATGAATCAAGTCACAAGCAATGAAAGAAAGCTGGATAAATTGTACCTTATTAATATTTTTAAGTTTTCGTATTCAAGGATATTGCTAAAAAAGCAAAAAGACAACCAACAGAATGGGAGAATATATTTGTAAATTATCTGTTAAGAGACTTAACATAGACTTTATAAAAAAAAATTTCAACTCAACAATTTCATAAAAAGGGACCCAATTTTACAATAGACATTATTTAAACAGACACCTTCCAAGAAGATACACCAATATCCCATAAAGATATGAAAAGATGTTCAACATTATTGTCTCAGTCATGAAAATCAAAACCAAAATGAGATTCCACTTCACATTGACTAGAATAAATTGACACATTGCACCTCATCAAAATGAATAATTTTTTATGAAATCCTATAATAAAATGATAAAGTAGAAAGTTGCAAATTGTGTGAAAACTTTTTTTAATTGAGGAAGCATTGGTTTAGAGCACCATATATAATTCAGAAGTACATGATCATATTCTTCAATTGTACCACAGCACTCCCACCACAAGGAACACCTAGCACCCCACTGCAGCTCACTGGTACCCCTCATCCCTTTAATCTCCAAGTATAAAATATAAGTATATAGAAGAAATAAAGGAAATAAAACACCAGCGAATCAAAAGAGAACTTAATAGAAACAATAGCTGATCCTTTGGAAAGAGTCAATAAATATGTAATCTCTACTCAGCTTGAGCATTAAAGAAAGTGAAGTAGCACTTCACCAATATTTGTGAACATTTATTTTCTTTTAAGTTATATGTCACTGAGATTATTGAAAGAGAAGCAAAGCACCATCTGACCATAATAAACCGTACCAATCATATTTCATTAATAAACAAATATTTGGATTATTTAGATTCCTATGTGTCAGTTATCTTATAAAAAAACTACTTCTGAAAATAAACCATATGTATTTTTTCCAGAATATTTTGAGTAAAAAATATTGTTTTTCTTCTAAAATTTATGCCTTTTTCCAATTTGCAGATCTTTAATTGATTCAAAACTGAATGATGACAAGTAATGAATATCATATTAATATAATTCAGGTGATTTTCACTGCTCTTTCACCAAGCTCTTCTACTGAGACATTTTTTAGAACCAAGGGGTTTGCCACAATTTTGATTTTTGTAAACAGTCTCAATACAATCCAATGTCCCTATATATAGTTAGCTATGCTGAGCTATGTAGCAGGGAAAATGAATTTTAAAAGTATAGTTAGTGATCTCCATGGAGATAGGTAATGGGAATTGAAGGACTTGTCCCACTTGTGAATTGGAGTATTTAGGAAAAAAAATAGTGTATAAGGAGTGCTTAAATATACACTTAGATAATATTATAGTTTTTTTATATGTGTGTTTATCTGATTGTTGATTTTATGCATTATTCCCCTAGAAATTTCTGTTTTACAATGGGTAAAAACTACAGTTTTAAAATTATATAACAACTCTATAATTATCTAAATTAGAAAAGATTGTATTTAACATCATGAAATAATATACATAATTAACCAGCAGCTGATTTTGACTCTATAATCAAGGTCTAATTTAGATAATAGACTTATAAAGAGTTTAAAGAGATATAATTTTGAAAGATATTTAAGGTTGACTTCATATTTAACATTTTCTCATCAAACAAGATAAGTACTTATGCAAAATATACTCAGGATTCAATGTTTTCCACTCATGACTCTTTGTTTAAAGACAGTAACTTGCCAGCATGAATGGAGCTGACCAAATGATGAATATTCTCATGTAGATATTTACATAGATGTAATCAATTTCCTTGGGCATAAAACATTTACATGTCAAAATAATTTTCACTGTAGAAAATGGAAAATAACAATTTCATAGGCAGCAAAGCAGAATTAAGAAAGCTTTTCTGTTGGTTGATAACTTTATAGTGTCTCCTCTGCCTTTACCAAGGTAAATATTTAAAATTAAAGTTCAATATTATTAATCATCATTGTAATGTTACTTACTCAAGGCTGAAGATACTGATTCATGCTAAGAGGACTAAGGTGATGAATCAGTTCTTCCTAAAGCCTAACCTTTTCCAGGCCAGAGTCAGTTAACACATTCTGCTCCAGGGTAATTATTTACAGCTCCAATTTTGTCATCCTTGTTTGGAAAATAATTTATAAGGACTCTCTAGGTGTAAATTTATCAACTTTGCAATTAACCAAGAAGGCCTCAATTAACAGTGCCAAAATATCTAAGGATTTGTTCCAGAGTTTGGTTCACATTGATTTTTTATTTTATTTTTATGTTAAAGTGCTTCCAAATTTTCTTGGTTGTATTTTCAGAACTCTGTTGTTTCCCCTATTCACAGCAAAAATTCTCACATCAAAGCTAAAAATAAGTTACCTGTATTTACCCAAAATAAGGGTTTAAAATTAAATTTGACATATTTTGAATAGAATCTGCAAAAGAGACTATTGTGAATCAGTGTTTTTAAATAATTTTCCTAATATCAGCCTTCTCCTTTTAAGCTCTGCCTCAGTACTACTGTGATCTGTGACGTTGTTTTAAATGAAAAATGAGTAAATTAATCACTAATTGTAACTCTAATTACTTTCCAGTTACTTTCTGAATTTTCTATAACACCCTACACATATCTATTTTGTGATAAATAGAACATTAAAGTGAGTATTTCTATAAAACTGATCTACTGTAACATGGGGCTGATACCACTGGATCAGCTATATTCTGCAATGTGCTTATGTCCTTGTTCATGAGAGTTTTAGCTGCTGGACTCACCAATGTGGCCCATTCTTTGTACAATTAATCATGTGGGATAACCACAGTGAGAGTTATTCTTCTGAGCTCCCAACGCCACCCATAGTTGGGCCAACACCAGACTTTATGTGACATTATGTCATTGCATATCTCCATCTACCCTAAATTGCCTCCTTCACTGCATCACATGATTTCTGAATAAGCACTATTTGAATAAACCAAGTTCCCTTGAATTTCTTAATCAGACAGTGCTACTCAGGCAATGACCAAAGATACCAATTCACTCACTTAACCCCATTTCTGGGAAACAAATTCAAAATTCAGGTAAACTTTAGATTCTCTCATTTTTAATCTTATCTAAAATTGGTCATCAAATACTCATGTGTTGCTAAAATATATTGATTTGTTTATTCATCTTTATTTTTTGTATTTTTTCTTGTTTCAGATCTAATTTATTTTTATAACTTTCTCAATAATATCTGTTCCAGTCACCATTCACATTCATTGTCAGCAACATTGTTAATTTTATTTTTAATTTTATTAGTCTCAAAAACCTACAGACTTTCCTGTGTTTTTCAAACAAAACATGTTCTCAATATTTTATAATTTGACCACCCAACATATATCAAAATTGCAACTCACCTTTTTATAAAACTTCTGAATTATAAGCCAAACAATATGGTCCTCCTTTGTCTTCATCCATTGAAATTTCATCATTGATGGTCAACTGTATGAAAGTTTCACCATGAATACTGCCCAGATCAACCGAGTCAAAAATAATGTCTTCCTCAATAACACTTGATTGAACTCATGGCACATGCTATTTGATATTCTATTTAGTCTCTTTAGTCTTTTTTTATGGTTTATTTCCCTTGTTAGATCAAAATACATTGTGTCACTCATTGTTTTAGCTTTCATAGCACAGTACCAGTTACCTGTCAATATATAAGTATCTCAGTAGAGATCACAATCTAATTCTGGCATAACATAATTCTGAAATATATGCATCAGACTCCTCAATGGTGAAAAATTCACCAATAAGCTTCTGAATGACTTCTGGTTGTAATCATGAATGGTGATCTTAGAACATCAAATAAAACATGTACTTTCAAATATATTAAAGCAAACAAAGGCACTCACCTGGACAAATTATTAAAAATAGAAGTGCCTGGGCATCATCTTCAGAGGTTTCAATTCAATCACTCTGGAGCAACTGTCCAGGGATTCTAAAGCATCTTAAAGTCAAAACTCCTAAAATATAAGCAAGATTAGTAACATAAGTCCTAATACACTGTTCAGGAATTGTTTTTGATACCACTTCTTGACAATATAAGCCATGGCTTGAGTTGTTGATATTGTTGGGTAACAGAGCATTTTGCTCCAAAATAAGTCAACGTGAAATATTGATTATTTTAAATTAAAGTCCCTTGAGTAACAGTCTATACAATGAAGATATTTTGACCCCCTTTTAGTTTTCTATGTGAAAGATAACTGCCTGTACTAAGAACTAGAGAGACTTCCTTTTTTTTAAAAGTACATCATAATTTATTTATTTTTTTTAAATTTATATCCTTTACATTATTGTGTATCACCCCATAGGTTTCCCACAACCAATTCAGCCGTGAACCATCTCCCCCTCCCCTGCAGAATTTCTTGTATTTGTGGTTCCCTGCTAGTTTTTGCTTTTGTTGTATTTTGCGTGCTATTTTTTCCTTCTGATTTCTCTTTTGGCTCTCTTATAGTCCTCCTATAAGTGATACCATTCAATATTTTTCTTTTTCCTTCTGGCTTATTTCACTAAGCATGATCCCTTCTAGCTCCATCCATGTTGCTGAGAAAGAACTAGAGAAACTTCCTTTTCATCAGTTATAGAGGATATAGTTCCAAAACCAAGTATAAACAAATTGTGCTTAGTCTTTTGCTAGTTTAAAACTCCAGATGAAAACTTTGTCTCATCAGTTCTTCACAAATTTATTTATTTATTTATTTATTTATTTATCTATCTATCTAAAAAATACATAAACTGCTCTGTTCATTACATATATTCATGAGACTTCCTTGGGTGAGAATTTAACCAAAAGAACTTAGGAGGGAAAGAAAAAGTTTTTTACATATATTTAATTATCAGAGACAAGAGAGTCTCATTGAAGCAAGTAGGTTTTTATAGCACATATGTCACAATTACAGCATAGACATATTATGAAAAATACAACTAATGCCCATTTTTATTACACAGTCAAGAGATTGCTGGATAGTCAAATGTGAATTTTTTTACTTTTATTACAAAGGAATATTATAAATAATATAATTTCCTACATTCAAGAAGAAAACATGGAGTGTTTTTTTCTATAAGAAAGATGTAGATTTGATATTTAGCAGCATTCCCCAAGCATTAAGGGATTGTACGCTTTTTGTCCTAAATAAACTATCACAAAATTTCAAGTTAATTTGTGACCCCCATTAAATTTTCTGTTGTATGATATCATGAATAATTTGAGAATGGTAGTGATACAGGGCAACAGGGGCACTGAAACTGGCCCAGGGGCCTGACCAAACAGTTTACTTGTCAACATCTGAGTTCTTCACGTGCGTACATAATTGCAAAACTACTCAGGTTCAGAGAACAGCAATAATGGAATTTATTTAACGAACTAGGGAAAACAAAGAGTTGCTGAGGCCACAATGGGCCTTTACCTCACCCGAAGCAATGTCCAGTGTTTTAAAGTCCTAAACACAAACCCTCTCAAGATGGTGTTTAACCACAAAGGAGGCCTGAAGCAAGTGGCAGCCACAATAGGCCAGATCCAACTCACTAAGACAGAAAAAGACACAACAGGAGATGCTCACCAGAGCTGCTGAGATGGCCCAGCAAAGTACCAGAAAAGCGACACTCAAAACAGCAGCTGCAATGGCCAAACGATCCCACAAATGGCCACATTTTTTACACATCTCAGTGAGGCACCTGCTGCAGGTCTTCACCTTACCTGCCAGGCTGTAACAGGAGCAAAGTTGGGAACAGTTTAGTCATTCACCTACTTGCAAAGCCTCTGAACTTTTCTTCTCTAGTTTGGGTGCTGGAGGCCTTGCCACATCCTTCAGAGGCCAATAGCCTTCTAGAAGATTGGCGTGGTGGGGGCAGGAATCGCTAACCTCAGAATCGCTGAAGATCCAAAAATGCAGACATCCTGAAAGTTCAATCCTGGGGGCTTCTTCTGCAGCCCCTTATGTTTCTTATCAGAGTTTCCACCTCCACCCACAGTTTGTTCGTATATCACCTGTGGCTATCAATCCTCATTAGCAAACCCCTCCAGGGAGCTCCACCTGTAAGTCTTCAGCCATCAGTTGCAATAGGATATCTCTAATGTCCTTTATCGGATGCATCGTGTGCAAAGCTCTTTTCCCAGTTGGTAGGGTGTCTTAGTTTTGGTTAATGTCTCTTTTGCTGTACAGAGGCTTTTTATTTTGATGTAATCCCATCTGTTTATCTTGTCCTTCACTTCCTTCTTTTGGAGAATGTGTCTTTCAAGATTTTGCTGAGATGTATGTCGTGTAGAGTTTTGCCTATATTTTCTTCTATAAATTTTATGGTTTCAGGTCTTACATCCAGATCTTTTATCCATTTTGAGTTGACTTTCACGCAGGGTGTGAGGTAGTAATCTAGATTCCTCATACTGCTAAACATGGAGCTTCTATACGATCCAGCAATACCACTTTTGGGAATCTACCCAAAGGACACAAAAACACTAATCCGAAAGGATACATGCACCCGTATGTTCATTGCGGCACTGTTCACAATAGCAAAGGTATGGAAGCAACCCAGATGTCCAAAAATAGATGACTGGATCAAGAAGATGTGGTACATATGCACAATGGAATACTATTCAGCATTTAAAGAAGATAAACACATGCAATTTGCAGCGACATGGATGGAATTAGAGGGGATCATACTCAGTGAAATAAGCCAGAAAGAAAGAGAAAAATATTGAATGGTTTCACTTATAACAGGACTATAAGGAAACCAAATAGGAGAGAGACACTCAGCAGGGAGAAAGGGGGAGGGGAGGATAAGGGCACAAAATGGAATAGAAAAGAACACAAGAGACCACAGAGATGGATCACGGGTGAATTGGTGATGGGTTACCCAAGGGGAATACAAAATGTAAAAGACAAAAATAACAATAAAAATATATTTTTTAAAAAAGGATATCTCTAATGTACCTGTCAACACCATTTTATTTGTTAAAGATATATTTTATTTATCAATGCATACAAGAACTGGGGTGTAGGCCAGAGGTGTGTGGGGGGAGAAGATTCACCAGAGAGAGAGTGGGGAGCAGAACAGGTGGATTTACCGAAATACACTGCTGAAGGGAGCAGCAGGCAAGACAGGAGTAGTCTGCTACACCTTGTAGGGTAGCTCCCTGACCAGGGATCGAACTCATGTGGTAGTGGCCTGTGCTGATAGCTTGATAGCACTGAGACTTAATGCTTGTGCCACCAGGGAGGCCCACAGCACCACTTTAAATTTTTTTTTCAAATATTTTTCACAGCATCATAAATTTACAAGAGCATGAATTTCCTAGCATGAGTAGGTTTGAATGATGTTTTACTTTGTAGAAGCAAGCTGGAATCTCTTCATGTTTTAGTTTATTGTCCTAAATAATATGCCTGTGGAACAGATTTGAAATGTTATCTTTAGGCATGACATTAAATTAGAAACTTAAAAATAGACCACAAGACACTTAAAAGTATTCTCTTGGTATCATCAAAATTTTCTTTGTTGTATTTGAAGTCTAAAATTTTCTTTTTTTTTAAAGATTTATTTATTTATGCATACAAGCTAGGGTGCAGGCCAGAGGTGTGGGGCGGTGAGAGGGTTCACCAGAGACAGAGTAGGGAGCAGAACAGGCAGATCAACCAAAATTCACTGCTGAGGGGAGCAGCGGGCAAGGCAGGAGAGGTCTGCTGCGCAATGCGGGGATCTCCCTGGCTGGGCATCAAACTCGCGCAGCAGCTGCAGATAGCTCCACAACACTGCCCTTAACCCATTGTGCCACCAGGGAGGACTGAAGTCTAAAATTTTCACCTTTAATTTTTCCTGTGCCATTGTGTTCAGACTCACAGTGCTATTAATATAATTTAGTGAAATTTTATTTTATTTTCTAATTGTGAATCATATTTTACATTGTTTTCCATAACATGGTTGCAAATATTTTATTTTTTAATATATGTTAACTTTTTTTCTTGAAGTAGCATTGGTTTGCTTCATGATGTATTTTAGGAGCATAGGATCTCCCCCACCTGGTGTTACTATACCATACCTACCACCAAAACACCCAAGTCCAACCTCATTATTCATGTTGTGTTACCTCCCCACATTTTTTGCCCATCCTCTTCTCACTCCCCCACTTACAGCCTCCATTCTATAGTCAGCTTTCTATGGTTTGTTGTTAATTTTGCTTTATTTGACCCTGTGTTTGGTATATCTGTATTCTACATGTGACATCATCCATTATTCGTGTTTCTACTTCTGACTAATTTTGCTTGGCATAATCCCCTCCTTCCAGCTAGGTTGTTCCAAATGACAAGAGTTTATCTTTTTGATAGCTGAGTAGTATTCCTTCTTGTACATATGCCACATATTCCTGAGCCACTTGCATGTATTGAGGCAACAACTTAGGTTTGTTAGGAAACAACTAGGTTGTTTCCACAGTTTGGATACTGTAAGTAAATGTTGCCTTGGATGTAGGAGTAAATTTTTCCCTTCAAATCAGTGTTTTAATATTCTTCAGATAGATACTTAGGAGTGGATTGCTGGGCTATATAGTAGATCCACTTTTAATATTTTGAGATTCTTCTATACTGTTTTCCATAGGTAATGAACCAGTCTACATTCCCACAGATTGTGTAAAATGGTTTCTTGTTCTTTACACATTGATCAGAATGTGTTGTTCTGGTCTTTTGATATGAAACATTCTCACAGGTGTTAGGTGGTATTTTATTTTGGTTTTGGTTTGCATTTCTCTGATGATGATTGATGCATATGTTTTAATGTACCTGTTGGTAATTTACATTTTTTTTCTTTGGAGAATTGTCTATTTACCTCTTCTTCCTAGTTTTTGGTTAGGTTATTTGTCTTCTTTTTTTGAGTTATATGAGTTATGTGTAGATCTTGGGTGTCAAACCTTGTAGGTTATATATTTTGCGAACATTTTCTCCTATTCAGTAGGGTTATATTTTGTTTCAGTGACAGTTTCCTTCACTGCAAAGACTTTTACTTAGATATAGTCTAGTTGTTTGTATTTTTTTTCTTATTCCTTGTTGTTGGAGAAGAATCTGCAACGATATCTCTGAAGTCAGTGTCATGTAATGCTGTTGCCTATGTTTTCTTCCATGTGTTTTATGGTTTTGGGTTTTATATCCAAATAATTTATCCATTTTGAACAGATTTTTGTGAATGCTGTGAGATGGAAGTTTAGTTTCATACTTTAGCATGCAGCTTTATAGTTTTCACACCATTTATTGAAGAAACTGGCCTTGTTCCAGTATATATTCTTGGTTCCTTTGTGATAGATTGAATGAAAATACAGGTGTGGGTTTATTTCTGGACTATCAGTTCTATTACTTTGACCTGTGTATCTGTTTTTGTTCCAGTACCCTACTGGTTTTTTTTTGTTTGCTTGTTTGCTTGTTTGTTTGCTTTTTACGGCTTTGTAGAATAGTTCCAATTCTGGGGAGATTTTTTTGTCATTCCACATGATTTTTAGTAACATTTGTCTTCCAAAACAAAATTCCTCCCTTTTAAAATAATCCACCACCTTAAATGAGTCATAGTGAACAAATAACAACAACAAAAATAACTTTCAGAGGAAACCATGTAAGCCAGTCAGAAAATATAATGGTAGAAAGGACATTCTTTAAAGAATGATAAAAATGCAAGTCATTTTGGTACAACAGCGAAAAACACACAAATCATAATACTCAATTGCAACAAGGATGTGTGTATAGTCTAGAACTAAACATTTTCAAAATAAACAATTTATTGTGTAAACTGAAGGTCACAAGTATTGAACTTTAAATTTATTGGTCTAAAATATTATGTGAAATTAATCGAATAACAGCATAAAGGTGTAAACCATATGAGGATACAAAGTTTTAAGATAAATACAGAATTAATGGAGAAAATAGAATGTACGAAAAGGAAAAAAAAATGAAGATGGCTCAAAAGATTAAAAACATTTTTTGAAAAATTTCCTTCTGTGAAGGAAACTCTGGGTCTAAAATTCAAAACATTCTAATTAATCAAGGATGATTATCACACCTCTGAAAAAATTCTGAGTGCACTGCTAGAGAAGAGAATCGTGCCACACTGATAGCAGCAGTCAGTGAATATAATATTTTTTTAATTTCCTTTATCTTGTGTTTACAGTTAATCCATATGATATTTCCTGCAGAATTAAATCCTTTTCTCCAATTTCCATTGATAAGACTTATTTCCTGTATCTGTCTCAAAATCTTCACCACCTCACAACAAAGATCATTAAGTAGACAACCCAAATAACAAGTTATCTTTTTATCTACTCCCTCCTTTTTCTGGTTAAGTGTCTTATACAATTATAACTTATGAATTTGATAAAAAGAATCCTCTTGCAGAACCAATCTGTGATACTGGAGTGTTAGCATGTCAGAGCTACATGAATTAAAGCTCTTATGCAATATAAAGCTTCACTAATAATTTCAAAGCCAGACTCATTCAAGAGGCAACAGAAAATGCCAGGTGAGATGTGGAATTGGTAGCAAAGGGTTACACCACATCCTTCCTTTCTGAATCAGACGTTCTCTAAGTCAGGTTGATAGATTGAATTTCTAACTTGTGAGGTTGTTATACTTACAGAAAAGGGACAGTCTTAATCACTAGACATCTTTGTTTTCTAATCAATAAATTACATGATTTATGGATGTTTTCCAGGGAACCAAACCCCAATCATCCATCTCGCCCAGGCATACTTGCCATAGTAATGCTATACCATTAGGCACATTTTATGAAACCTTTGCACAGATAAGATCTCTGTTACTAACAAAAATTACTTGGTTTATTTGTCAGGAGATGTATTATTTGTATATTTAAAAGAGGCTAGATAAATCAGCAGCCTTCTCTCTTTCTCAGTAAGGGCTGTCTCTCTTCCCCTCCCATTGTAACAGGAGAGAAATAATAAACTATCAGCTTTCACTTTTCCTTGTCAATATTAAAAAGAAATACATTATGGAGATGATGTCAACATCATGGTAGTGCAAGTTCTCATTCTTTTGTGTCCTCTCCCTCAACAACACACACTCAGCATTCACCCACAAACAAAAGTTCCATTTTATGTAGAAGTTGCGGGATCTAACACCATATAGCAAAGAACCTGGGAGAGAGCACAACCACCAGCAAATGTTGGTAACAGGAAGGTAGATCTTGTCAGACTGTGTCCCTGAAGTTACTTATTAAATGGTTCCAGTGTCTCTCAACTAGGGTCTGAGAGCCCTGGGAAAACACATAGGTGGTCACCCACAGACACAAGGGTGACTTCATAGAAATTCAGGTTTCCGGAAAGTTTCTGAAACTCTATTGGGGCGAATATTACAAGTTTGGAGCCACTGCAGTGAATAAGAACAGCTTGATTGTGTGTGTAGCTGTTCCCCAAGAAGGAAATGCTAAAGGTCAAGCATGAATTTCTCAGCAGGCAATTTGTCCCTCTGTGGAAGAGAAAACAGCTGAGGGGGCCTCCCTGGTGGTTCAGGGATTAAGTCTCAGCACCATAACTGCTAGAGCCTGAGTTCGACCCCTGGCCAGGGAACTAACCACATGTGGTACAGCAGACCTCTCCTCTCTGGCCCGCTGGTTCCCTCAGCAGTGTATTTCAGTAGATTCGCCTGTTCTGCTCTCAACTGGTGAATCCTCTCTCACCGCCCCCACCCCCAAACCCCCAAACCTCTGGCCTACACTCTAGTTCTCCTACACACACACACACACACACACACACACACACACACACACCCCCCAGGTGAATGAAGACCCAGTGCCTGATGCTGCTCAAGAGACACATTTCTTCTCTTGCAGAAAAGTATCCAGAGATATTATGTATCTTTGTCATTATGCTCTGGTGCATAGTGTGTTTTTAGTTAACACTACTATATCACTAATTTGTATATTACTAAGTGAACAGATT
This sequence comes from Scalopus aquaticus, assembly GCA_004024925.1. Taxonomy (NCBI): domain Eukaryota; kingdom Metazoa; phylum Chordata; class Mammalia; order Eulipotyphla; family Talpidae; genus Scalopus; species Scalopus aquaticus. The sequence goes on along the minus strand of PVIJ01000668.1, from coordinate 44,867 downwards.
TTAAATGTTCTCACCACAAAAAAATGAAATGGTAATTATGTGACATTTGGAGGTATTAGCTATGCTAATTCCATGGTCTTAATAATATTGCAATATAAAAATGTATAAAATCAACACATGTCATATCCTGTATTTATGCTTTATACGTCAAGTTTGTCTCAGTTATGAAAAAAATATTGTAAATTATGTAACACTTGATATAGCTGACTACCCATCTTAGTTACCCTATAAATATTGTTTTGTATATGTTTTCAGACAAAATCTTTACTATCATTGTATTGTCTCTGCAATTGTAATGCAGTACTAGAGAGTAATAAATATTATCTTAAATTTTATTTGCCCTTTTCATCAACAACCTTCATCCATTCATGCTTAACCATGCCATAGTTGTGTTTCTCTGGTCTTTCCCAGCGGAGTCTCGAAATGTTTGTTCAGGTCTGCAAAAAAAAAAAAAAAAAAAAAAACACCTTGTTAGTCCAGGAACATTCAATTTTTTCGATTATTTTTCAAAAAGAAAGAAAACTTTTTATATGAATGTGTATTAATATATTGTGACATTACTCTTTCCAAGGACATTATTTTTTTTCTGAAAATTCTACTTTCTCATCTTAGTATTCAATATTGAGCACAATATTCTCTATTTCCAGCAGTTAGAATATTTTGTAACTTCAACCTCCAATTTTATTGTTTTTTATTATTAAATATGTTTTACTTTTCTTTCATCCTAAATGAATTATTCCCCAGAACCCACATTACCTCTACATTTGGGTAGAATATCTTATTATTATTATACCTGCTTTCCCTATGAATGTCTGCTTAAGCAATGCCTCTTTTACCATTTCCTTCGATAGTGCTCTTTCCTTCTCTAGGACTTTTCTGAATCTAAAATGCAATAAAGCTTCTTGTTTTAGTCAACTAAATTTATAGTTGATACCTGATGTTTCAGTTCTGATTTCTGTTACAAGCAAAGGAAAATAATAATTGCTTATCATGTTTGGAATGCATTTTGGGTTTTCAAGATATTTATTTTCACAGGCACCTTTACAACAATTTGGGTATCTTTGCGTATTTATACCTTTTCTATTATTGTTTTATCGATGTCATAAGTGAGGCCCAGAAAGATTAGGTGACATTTTGATGGCCTTATAAACCTCTGAGATATTGTTGCTCTATGTACACTCCAATGTACTGCCCTTCCAACCAAAATGACAGACTTTTTTTTTTTTTTATAAGAATACATAGTACGCAGACACTTTCTTCTATTTAGACTGGATCCATGTCAAGGTTGCTTCCACGATTATCATTCCAATTGTAGCTAAAGAGAATGAGAAAAAAATATGCCAGAAATTGTTACTATTTAAATTATTTGTAATTTTTCCTTGGTCTTTCCATTTTCTCCCTTCATTCATCCCTTTTTTTCCTTTCTCATGAGGAGTGGTGGAGAAAAATATGGGCATCAAAAGTCTCTGTGGTGGTCTGCACATTGCTTTCTTCCTTGGATTCCTGGAAACTCAGTTTTAAACAAGTCATAATGGGGCCTGGTGGCACAGCAGTTAAGCGCTGTGGAGCTGTTGGCAGCGGAGACGCGAGTTCAGTGCCAGCTGGGGAGATTCCCACATGGCGCAGCAGACCTCTCCTGCCTCGCCCGCTGCTCCCCTCAGCAGTGTATGTCTGTTGATCTGCCTGTTCTGCTGCCCACTCTGTCTCTGGTGAACCCTCTCACTGCCCCACGCTTCTGGCCTGTACTCCTGCTTGTATGCATAAGTAAATAAATCTGTAAAAAATAAAAATAAAATAAACAATTCATAATGTTTTGGGCTCTTTGATAGAGAAGTTTCAGAGGATTTGGGTCTGCTTTTCTGATGTGGTGATAACATCCATAGGGCACACTGCACTGGAACCCATGGCTTCAATTCTTTAAGATACTTGATCTTAGACTTTATTATATGTTTAGCATTTTCCATCTGTTAGATTGTAGCAACTTACTACATTTGTAAAGGTTTCAGATAATGAAACAGTTGGCAGCATGATGCCCTTCTCCTTTGTACATTTCAGGAAAAGGTCATAATATGAGAGATCATTTAGGTAATATAAATAGAATTGAATTTACCTGATTTTAAAATTTAGCATTTCCAAAAATATAAATGAGTAAAATGCTTTCATGACCTGTATTAATGCCCCAATATATCAGTTAATCACATCATTGCTTCTCTTCTTATATTTAGAGATGGCTTTACATCTTATCATTTTAATAACTGTTTTCCCTCTTTTATGTTTGAATAAACAAGAGTAGAAGAATAGGCCAGGGAAATTTTGAGTGATTACAAATAGATAAAAAAGATAAAATCATTGATACAAGCAGAAAGTTATTGTGAATAGAACAATATAAGTCAAATTGTTTCAAAACAAAAATTCTTCTCCCTAGCTGGCCAATGACATTTCAAAAATTATCAGCAAATCAGGTTCTAATACTCTTTTCAGCCCTATAGAAAAATATACATTAGTGTCACAATTAGAGTTTGATGATCATGAAAAAAATCTTCATTGATTTCTTAAAATCTGAGAAAGAATTGATTTTGCAATAATTTGCATTTTTTATGTTAATAAATAAACTGAAGTATATACAATTTCATTTTGAGTCATAATGAAATTTGGTTTTGTTTCTGTATCTGTTGCAATTTTCTTCTGTAGATTTTTCTAATGAGAAGATCACTAAACTTCTAAGTGTACAATAAATTTAAATCTCTACAATTCTATATGTATATATATATGTATTTATATATATGACAGAGACCACCTTGATCTTAACAAGTAGCCACATTGTAAAGAGAGTATGAGAAATACATAACATAAAAAGATATTTTAAAATTTGTTTTCATAATAAGTAATTTGAAACTCGAGGTCACCACCTAGCTCAGCAATGTTATCGCTCTTCATTATCAGAATTATGTTATTGACCAGGAGAGGTATGCAAGCATAGAAATTTCCAATTCACTCTACTTTTAGGCAAAGACCTTGAAAATTTTGAGGAAAACAAAAAAGTGCACAAAGACATTGATTTATGATTTAGTTTTCTGAACATAGATCCTGATGTTGTTCTACTGTCTCCCTAGGATTTTAGACAGTAATCCTGGAATCAAAGCAAACTTCCTCTAATTATCCCTATTATAGAGCAAATAATGTAAGAGTTTAAGAAGCTATTGAAAGTGGTTACAATGAGTACTGTGTCTTATTCTATTACGCTTCACTAATTGGTCATCATTATTGCTTCTTTCATAAATTTATGAAACAAATCTGTAAAGTCATTGAAGAAAATTTTACAAGACTTAAAAACAATGTAAAAAAGGATTAATGGTCAAGAAAAACTGAGATAATTAGAATGGTATATACATAAATTCTTTATTATTCTACCATGTAGGATGTAATTAGAGGCTTAAGAGATTGGCCATCATAAAGACCTACTACAAATTCTGTTAACCAACTGCCAAACTAAATTTTTCTATATAAAAGGTGAGTTGCAATCTGCCCTGTTATTTTCCTTCAATGGGATTTCAAAAGTATACCCTCCTATTAGGTCTGTCTAGATCCTGATTGTCTTCCACAAGTTTTTATATTTGGACAAATAATAATTTTATGCCATTACTGAGTGAATATACATTCACAAGTATACATGGCTTTTATGACTATGGAGAGAGAAAGTGTTATTATCAATTCATTTTTATAGTTGAGCAAAATCTACATTTATAGATAATGGATATTATTCAATTAAATCACATAGCTGGTAAGTGGTAAAATTAAAACACAAATCTATGGTTTCCAGGTTCACTTCTCATTTTCTTTTCATTGCTCTATTAATTTTCCCAGATAAAAAAAGTATGGTTCTGTTGTACTTGAGCTTATGTAAAAAATTACATTTGTCAAGATTCAACAAGAAATTTTCAATTGATCAGGAAAATGGTTTACTTTGCAACATTTTAAAATAAATTTTAGTGAATGTAGTTATTTAAAAATATATTTAAAATGCTCTGTCACTGTTAGCACTGAGCTCTTCAATTACTCATGTAAAGAATAAATCAGAGAGAACCCTAAAATGGCCTTGATATTATGGCCTACTCAACAAAATTCATTCTATTAATGTATTTAAGTCAAATTATTACTTTGCCATTTTAACTTAAGTAAATAAAAAAAGATAATATATGAAAAGAATTATGTAACCAAAGAGAAACAACATTAAAATCTTCAGATTAGGTACATATTAGAGATGGTTGAAACCAGAACCTGAAAAACAAGATAATTGAACATAAAAATGGCAGTTGGAGCTGAAAGAAAAATGAAATAAAAAAGGACAAATTAGTAGGTGGAAGTGCATGTTGTTTTTTCATTAACTATTGTGATTCATAGAGCTCTCTTGATAATTTCTCAGGAAAACAGTTATTTGGGGCAATTAGTCAGTTGACTATTTAGGATATAAATAAAGAACTAAGGGACGACAAGGGTTGAAGTGTACCCATTTTAGGGTCATTAATCTCACATACATCCTTCCACACATATCACTTCAGCAGGGTCTACTACATAAATCTGAATTAAAATAGGCACTAAGTTCAATAAAGATGTTTGTATACATACATTCTACTTAAAATATGTGTGTTTGTGGCAAGATTGGAAAGGCCAAATAGTTGTAAGAGTCCCTTGAGTCTTCCAGGTGTTTTAGTATTTTTTGGACATATGTTGCAGAATTCTATAAATACTTTTGAACCATATGAAAGCCGTTGATAAAGGTGACTTTCTTCCTAGGAAGGGTTTTTCTCCCAGGGAAGGGAACAAGGGACTGTGCAAAGAGAGGTCAAATTATTCGGTTACTTATTAGAGAATCGGGAGGCAGAAGCAAAAACAATTTCTTCTTAACATTCTTCAGGGGAAGACAAAAATCATCATTTTCATTAAAATATTTTCAAATGGTTTGATTTTTTTTCACAAATTTTTTCCAGCTGTTTCATAGTCTCCTAAAAGAATATGCTTGACTAGCATAGATGATAAATACTTTTTACTTGGAAAGAACTCTATGCTATTAAGTATCTTTCTATAAAACTATAAAAAGAAATGATTTTATTTGAGCTAAGTCAAATATGAGTCTATATTCTCAAAAATATATACAGTTGTACATTGGAAAAAAATTGCTGTTATGTGCTGAAAATTGCACCTGTGAATATTTAAAAATTTAGTGACTTTGTGCCATTATCTATTTCTACCTACCTTGGAAATATAGCATCAGATAACCATCATGAGTTATGCCTTGAATAATATTATTTCTCAATGGTAACATATGATCAAAATTCAATATTTAGAAAATATTTAAAAGTATAAATTATCATGCACGTAAAGAGATCATTACAAATATACATTTGAACTGCATTACTACTAATGCTTATATGTAAAATTGATAATTTTAAGAGATATTTATTACCTAACTCTGTGTCTGTCAACAATAGATGAACTTTGCTATTTTTTTTTCTGTTTTTCTTTTTGGTGTCAAAAACACCAAAACTAACTTCTAATTAACTTTGTGGCTTCAGCCTTAATGTTAGAGTGTGGAGATGTTTATATCTCTGACATCATAATAATTGTTGAAATAAAAACATTTAATAATATTCCCCTTCCCTAAATTCTTTTTTTTTAAAGATTTATTTATTTATGCATACAAGTTGGTGTACAGACCAGAGGTGTGGGGCTGCGAGGGAGTTCACCAGAGACAGAGTGGGGAGCAGAACAGGCAGATGAACAGAAACACACTGCTGAGGGGAGCAGCGGATGAGACAGGAGAGGTCTACTGCGCCATTTGGGAATCTCTGCAGCCAGGCATCGAACCCACATCGCTGCATCCAGCTGACAACTCCACAGTGAAGCGCTTAAACACTGCACCCCCGGGAGGCCCCACCTTCCCTAAATTCTTGATAATTCTTTTGTAATCTGTTCTGTATTTTGCTCTTGTCCCTAGGGATATAAAGTTAGGTAGCATTGCTTAAAGCAACACTCCCAAGTCTACCTTATTTCCTATTCTTTCTCAGTGATTCACTTGTTACTTCATCAAGTAATCATTTTTATTTGCTTCTTATTTACTCAGAGTTTTAAATTTGGATACAAAATACACATATTGTTAAGAACACTAATAGGTGCAGCAAAAATTATGGAGTCCCTGTGAAATTAATTTATAAAATATCTGCTTAAAAAGATTGAACATGTTTCCTGATTCCAGGTATCTCAGGGTATATAAAATACTAACAAGAAATATGTTTTCCAAGGGGAATGTCAGTATGCAAAGTATTCATTAAAATTTTGGGAGCAGTTAAAAGCAGGAAATGAGAACCCTGATCTGGGAATTTGTAGACCAGTTATTTTGAGATCATCGTTGTTCCTTACACTCAATTAACAGAATTCAACACATTTTGTTCTCTAAATAGAATTTTGGTCAGATAAAATGTATGTGTAAAAAAAGTAGGTTCTATCATCAAAAAATGAACATGGTTATGGATTGAAGTTAATCAAATTAATATAGTTCTGAATTGAGATTACTTAATTGTACTGAGAAATATACAGCATTCTAGATCATTTCTACAAATAAAAAAAGAGATATTAAGCAACTTGTCCCCTTAAACAATGCAGTAAAGACATAAATTATAAATGATATTACTTTTGGTTGAATAGATAGTGCTTGATTCCAAAATTTAAATGTTATGATAATATATGTAATCTTCAGGAGTATTTGTATGAGGTTAGTAAATTCATGATACTGAGATTCCATAAATGTATCATTTTTAGTAATTGTGAAATTATAACCTAACTATTCATTTCTGGGGTATTGTTTTTAGCATTTGCTTCTTGAAAAGTACACACAGAGAAGCTTATTTTTTTTTAAGTTTTATTTATTTATGCATACAAGCTGGGGTATAGGTCAGAGGCATGGGGTGGCAAGAGGGTTCACCAGACACAGAGTGAGGCGCAGGACAGGCAGATCATTGGAAACACACTGCTGAGGGGAGCAGTGCGCGAAGCAGGAGATGTCCACCTCCCATGTGGAAATCTCCCTGGCTGGGTGTCGAACACGCGTCACCGCTGCCAACAGCTCCACAGTGGCAGTGCTTAATCGCTGTGCCACCCAGGGAGGCCCAAGAAGTTTATTTATTTTAAGAAAAGCTCACACTGACTGTTGAAAGAAATAGAAGAAGACACAAGAAGATGGAAAGGCATCCCTTGCTCATGGATTGGAGGGATTAACATTACCAAAATGGCAATCCTACCAAAAGCAATTTACAGATTCAACGCTATTCCAATAAAAATCTCAATGACATTCTTCAAAGAAATAGATTGACTATTGATGAAATTCATATGGAACCACAAAAAAACCTCATATAGCTAAAACCCTCCTAACTAAAAAGAAAGAAAACAGAGGAATTTCACTCCCTGTCTTCAAACTATACTACAAAGCCATAATAATTAAAACAGCAAGGTACTGGAACAAAAACACACACAAAGACCAATGGAACCGAATAGAATACCCAGAATTAAAGCCGCATATCTATGAACAACTAATCTTTGACAAAGGAGCAAAGAAAATGCAGTGGAACAAGGGCAGTCTATTCAATAAATGATGCTGGGAAAACTGGACAGTCACATGCAAAAAAAATGAAGCTAGACTACTACCTCACACCCTGCACAAAAGCCAACTCAAAATGGATAAAAGATTTGGACGTAAGACCTGAAACCATAAAATTTATAGAAGAAAATATAGGCAAAACTCTGCATGGCATATATCTCAGCAAAATCTTGAAAGACACATCCCCCAAAGTGAAGGAAGTGAAGGACAAGATAAACAGATGGGATTACATCAAAATAAAAAGTTTCTGTACAGCAAAAGAGACATTAACCAAAACTAACAGACACTCTACCAACTGGGAAAAGATCTTTACACATGATATTTCCAATAAAGGACTGATAATAAAAATTTACCAGGAACTCACACAACTCAACAAAAACAAAGCCAATAACCCAGTCAAAAAAATGGGCAGAAGAGCTAAAAAGACACTTCTCCAAAGAAGAAAAGCAAATGGCCAACAGATACATGAAAAAATGTTCAACATCACTTATAGTCAAGGAAATGCAAATCAAAACCACAATGAGATACCACCTCACATCTGTGAAGATGGCACACATTAAAAATACAGGCAACAACAAATGCTGGAAAGGATGTGGAGAAAAAGGAACTCTTCTACACTGCTGGTGGGAATGTGAACTGGTCCAACCGCTATGGGAAGCTATATGGCGGTTCCTCAAACTGCTAAACATGGAGCTTCCAAATGACCCAGCAATACCACTTTTGGGAATCTACCCAAAGGACACAAAAACACTAATCCAAAAGGATACATGCACCCGTATGTTCATTGTGGCACTGTTCACAATAGCAAAGGTATGGAAGCAACCCAGATGTCCAAAAATAGATGATTGGATCAAGAAAATGTGGTACATATGCACAATGGAATACTATTCAGCATTTAAAGAAGATAAACACATGCAATTTGCAGCAACATGGATGGAATTAGAGGGGATCATACTCAGTGAAATAAGCCAGAAAGAAAGAGAAAAATATCGAATGGTTTCACTTATAACAAGACTATAAGGAAACCAAATAGGAGAGAGACACTCAGCGGGTGAGGGGAGGGCAGGATAAGGGCACAAAATGGAGTAAAAAAGAACACAAGGGACCATGGAGCTGGATCATGGGTGAATTGGTGGCAGATTACCCAAGGGGAATACAAAATGTAAAAGACATATGTAACTATATAACTATATTTATATATATATATATATATATATATATGTGTGTGTGTGTGTGTGTGTGTGTGTGTGTGTGTGTGTGTGTGTATAAAAGAAAAGCTCACACTGAGAATTTTTTTGACACTGTCATAGTAGTGATTACTTTTTTTTTGAACTACAGAAGAAAGAAAAATGCTATGGCATAATTTTTTAGATATGATATTATTTTCTTTGACCAATTTCTGTTTTTTTTAATATATGTTTTTTGTTGTTATTTATGTCTTTTACATTTTGTATTCCCCTTGGGTAGCCCACCACCAATTCACCTGTGATCCATCTCCATGGTCCCTTGTGTTCTTTTCTATTCCATTTTGTGCCCTTACCCTCCACTCCCCTCACCCCAGTCCAAACACCCCCCACCCCCCCCGCTGAGTGTCTCTTTCCAATTTCTGTTTATAAGTGGCATAAAGTGCGTAGCATAGGATGTTCTCACTTCTAGAGCTCAGTCTGTGACTCTACCCCTAGGTGGAGCTCTGGTTTCTTATTGAGCCAGGAGTTGCCCTGAGAACATCATACAGAAAGAAAAAAAATTACCAAAATGAATGAATAACTGTAAACAAGTTAGTCTAAAGATCTCTCAAATATTAACATTTTCATATAGTTATGTTGCTGCTGGATTGAGCTGAGTATTACAGGTACATGTCTAATATTTTTCTCCTATGTAAGGCCTTTCATAGAGAGATTCATGTAAGAATATCTTATTTATAATTTTATACTCCAAAGTGCTCTATTGGAAAGTCTATACTGAAATACATGAAAACAGTGTTCTAAAAAACTAAATATGTTAACTCCAACATAGTACGTTGTGCACCTGCACCCTTTGTCCTTTCCCCTGACTCACCCCCTCTCTTCGGTAGCCTCAATTCTACAGTTAGATTTCTAGGGTTTGTTTGTAATATATATGTGAAGAGGTGTGAACTTGGGCCTCTGAATCATATACAGTGTTGCAAACCAGCATTACCTCAATAAATAATGATATATCAATAATTAAGTAAAATCATAAGGCTACCTTTAAAAAAACTGACCTAGGTGATTGTTGAATACATAAGGACAAATTGAATATTGAATCTAATATTGCATGTTGGGTTGTGTATATTATTTTTGTTAACATTAAAATCATCTATAATTATTCAATATAGGATATAGGCTATAACATATATCTATCTATCTATATATATAGCATATATCTGATCATCTATTAAATATAAATATATAGAATTATGTTAGATAATATATAATAGATGTGTTTAATTTATTAGATTATATATTAGAGATATAAAGATACATTCTAAATGTACATAAATTTAAAGGAAATGTTCTATTATTGCAGAAATACTTTAAAATACATACCACCAACCACCTTCCTGATTACTACAGAGTCAAAGATGACAATGTAAGACTCTGCCATCAAAGATTTTATTGTCTTATAAATGAGCAGAAGTTCTTAAGACAGATCTGATTTAAAGTGAAGTAATTGAAAGTGAAGAAAGTTTTGAAAATGGACGAAGAGGTGGTTATGACATTTTAGAGGGAATGAAAGTGGAAAAAATATATATAAGAGCACATTAGATATTACCACATATTGTGGTCCATGTTCAAAATAGTTTAGTCAAGTATGGATTAATCACGTGATAGACCTTCCAGGAAGCTTGAAACAAAACAATGATAGTTCCTTTGTTCAAGCAAGTATTACCGAAAAGGTAATCAAATTGTGAGCCTACTTCTGACCACACAATGAAGCAGAGCCCAGAGTACACATCCATTTGCTCACAGAGATGGAATTGCAAGTAAAGTTGTCATTTTACTGTGTGTGATTTGTTATAGGCTATTTGAAAATCAGTACAAATTTCACATGAAGATTACAAAATGTCAAACCCTCACATCGCCTACAGGGATAATGTTACAGCTTTTTTCTAGCTTGAACAGCATTATTGATGAACCAAATATGTTGAATGCATAAAATTCATGTTTTATTTTCTCCAAATGTAAGCTATGAATTGTCTGTGATGTTCAGATAATTTATGATTCAAATTTTTATATGGTGACTCAGCTTAGGGTAAAAGAAAGTTAGGGATAGCCAATGCCTATTTTCATTCTTAGGAAACAGTAAGACTTCCTTTGATGTCCTGACAGTCAGCTTTTCAGAAATCACTATTTTTGAGTTTGTCTATCCATGTGTTTCAAACATATAGAGTTGGCATCTTTATAATATTGTAATGGCTTGTATATTTAACACACAATCAATGTCTTGTTGTTATCTAAAAGTATTATTCTTTTCACAAATTTAGTTCATACTTTAATATGTAGCCTTGCATATATGAATAGCAAAATTATAGAATGATTTCTATATCAAATTTTTATGACAAGATATTTCCAACTCTCTAAGTGCATATTTTATAGCTCCTCAATATATTTAAATTATCTCAGTAGAAAACATTATTTATATTAGTAAAGTAGTGCTATATGTCTCAATGAATGATGACATCAAATTCATACTCACAATCTCCTACATCAAATTTAAAGAAAAGTAATAATTACTTAAAATTGCTATTTACACACCATAATTGCATCAGAGAGGGTTTACTCAGAAACCAATAGGATATCTAAGAGGAATTTGCTTCAGAGAATTGTGTTATACAGTTGCAGGGGGTTAAATAGTATTTCTAAAGCTGTTGTCTGTGATAGTGAAGCTTGGCAAGGACTATCAGGAACAGAGGACCACTGACCAGGCTGGCTTCAGTCAGTAGCAGAAACTCAAAGGCGATGAGTTAAATCACCATCTATTTTTATTGCCTTTGACCTGACAAGGTTAACCTGAAGTAGAACCCTCCAGGGCCCGTCACCATGAAATGAAACACACACATTACCCACTAGTTAGAGAAACTGAAAGAGGATCTAAGTAACATAGAGGAATTATAGGCCCATTGCTGCTTCACTTGAATAAGCAAATACACAATGGGCATGAGTAGGCACGTTTGAGCACGTATTGGGTGCATAAAACAACTATTGCATCTTCTGTCCTACAGATCCAGAAAGGATTTTTTCCTGTGCACTCCCCGAAATAAAAAATATTCAAAGAATGGACTTTGGAATCAAGTTGACCCATTTCAAAACCATTACCATGATTATGATATTTGACAAATTTATATACCCTCTTGCAAAGTACCTGCAATAATCTTTCTAAATAATGACCTCTTCTACTGATTAATGCTCAGTCTACATTTTCTATAGTTTAGCCAATTCTAGTTATGATTCTTGTAATGCCTGCATCACTAATTTCTATGTTCTATTATACAGGGTGGAAAACAGTTAAAAGGAAATATAAGAAAAGAATTATATTCAGGTTTCATAACAATTATTTTTTCTGAAAATGAGATTTGGAATGAATTCCTGGTCTCAATAGAAGAAGCAACTCATTAAAATTGTATGATTAATCACCTGTTTATTATTCATTATTCTGAAATAATAATTTATTTCCCCTTGTTATTCAATGTATTTTAAAATTAAATCTGTTATGTAGAGATAATTGTGGCATTACATGCAGTTTTAAAAAATATCGACAGATTCCACATAAGCTTGGCCCAGTTTCCCAAAATGTTAAAGGCTTCTAAAACTATTGTAACTTGTTACAATCTTTATATTGATACTGCCCACATTCAGACCATTTACATCACCAAGTGTCCCCCAGGTTGCCCTTTTATAATCATATCCACTTTGTTTCCCTCAGTCCCTCCTTAGTCCTAGGCACAGATTGTTTCCATATTTATGCTTTTACATACCTTATTCTTCCATTTATATAAAATTCTTGACATAAAATTCTTGACATTTGGGGGATTAGATTTTTTCATTCAGAATAAATCTCCAAAGATTCATACAGACTATTGTGTGTATCATTAATTTGTTCTTCTTGGTTGGTTAGAAGCAGTCAGTGATATAGATGCAAAACAGTTTAATACACACATTGAAAGACATCTACATTGTTTCCTGTTTGGACTATTACAAATACAGCTGCTATGAACATTCCTCTATAGTTTTTTTTTTGTGTGATTTATTTCTGTTGAAGTCCTCTACAAGTTCCCTGGGACTTGACTTGGATGGTTAGTTTTTAAAGAGAATAATATATACTTTTCTGAATGGTTTTACATTCGTATTCCCATTCCCATCAAAGCTGTATAAAAAAACTAATTTACCTGATTCCTTTTCAACATTTGTTGTTATCACATTTTAGTCATTCTGGTAGGTGTTTAGTGATATCTCAACAATTTTTATGTGTGTCTTCTAATCATTTTACATATATTTAAGCTGTGACATACAATTATAACTATTTCTTCATCCTTCAAGTATATATGCAGAACTGAAGAGAACTCCAGTCATTACCTATATTTTTGCTTAGCATATTATTTCTTCCTTCATATTGGTTATAATTTCCTTCCTTTATTATTTCTTTTCGGTTAAAGAACTTCCTTTAGCCATTATATTATTGTTGGTCTGCTCATAATACACTATTTTACTTTCCTGGATTTTTGGCATGTCTTGATTTCTTCTTCATTCCTGTAGGGCAAGTTTTCTGGGCACAAGATTCTGCGTTGTAGTCTTTCTTAAAAGTACTGTGCCCCTTCATTCTAGTCTCCAAGCTTTCAGATGAGAAATTTGCTTTCATTCTTTTATTATTTTTCCCTATATGGTGATGTTTTTCTCCACCTACTTTCAATATTTTTTCTTTGTGTTTATCTTCATAATCTTAATTATAACCGTGTCACTCATGGATTTCTTTGATGTTATCCAAACATTTCTCTGGGTTTTATCTACAAGTTGACAACTTTTGCCAAATTTGGGACGTTTCAGTTATTTTTTTCTTGAAGCTCATTTCTAGCTCTAGCCTTTTTCTTTTTCATAGTACAAATGTCAGAACTTTTATTACAGTCTTACAGGCCTCCATAGTCTATTCACATTTTACTTGTATGTCTTTTGCTTTTTTTTGTTTTCAAATAAATACTGCTCAAATCAATGATCTTTTTTAATCTGTCGCCTATATTCTTCTGTTTAGCCCATTCAGAGACTTTTTTTTTTTAATTTTAGATTACAGTGCTAAAATTCCCTTTTTTTTCTTTTTATGTATTCTGTTTCTTTATTGGAATTTTTATTTTTGAGACTTTTTATTTGATTTATTTATGTTCATAATTGCTCACTGAAACTTTAGAAAGATCATAGTTACTATAACCTGTAGGCAAATACTACATCACTTACTGATTATCTTTTTTTTTTCATGCAGTTTGAGATATTCCAGATTATTTGCATGTAGAATAATTTTTTATGGATTTTCATCTTATGAGATTGTGGGTTTTATGTAAACTTGTGATTAAGTTGGCTTTATCTGATGTAGTTTTGGCAGTAGCACATCTTTTGCCGGGTAGTTGTTGAAGATCTTTAACACTCAAGGTTGGGAATCTACTGCTATGAGTGTATAGAAGTTCTGAATCCCTGTGTGGACTCCACTAACTGTGGTGAGTAGAGCACCTTTATTCCTGGGTGACAGTGAAGTTCTGGCTATCCACTAGGGCCTTGTTAAATCACCCCAGAAGGAAAGGGGAGGAGTGACTCAACATATGGCTGGAAATCCAAGTTCTTCACATGGTTTCCAGTTATACCAGGTAGCAGGTAGGCCTTGTATCAACCACTAGGGGTAAAAGTTTAAGTCATCTGTTTGAAGTTCTGTGACATTACTCCAGAGATGATGTTGGAGTACCTCACTACAACCTCCAAAGAGTGGAAATATAGTTTACCCACTAGACTTTACTGACATATGTGGGGATGGAGCTACTGTGTGTTCTATGGTGTTTGACTTTAAAGTTCTTTTTTTGAGAAAAGAATGGAGGGCAAACCAGGTGAGATTTTATTAGACCTCTGTACAAGAGGAAACCAGTGCCAGAATGGAGAATTTTACCTTGGCTCCTTGAAGGGAGTTAGGGGGAAATTCATAAAGGACATGTCCATGAAATGGGGTGGGGGAACAGAGCAGTGTCACAGCTTGTTCCAGGGGGTTTTTACTCTTGCCTGCGCAGGCAGGTTACATTGCAAATATGCATGTGAGACTCTCAGGTAATAGTGAAATAACCATTAGTTAGAATATCACATTTGTGTTAGTTTCTAGTATGATGTTTTCAATCAGTTTGGTGGGATAAATTGTTTGGATGGGATGTTGAGACAGGGCTAGCCTAAGTGTTCAAACAACACTTGAGGCAGCTCCTTTGAGCCCACAGTTTCTCTTACCTAGACTGTCTCATTCCCCATTTAGAAATTAAAACCCTTCGATTATGCTCAGTGAAATAAGTCAGAAGGAAAAAGAAAAATACCGGATGGTTTTACTTATAGGTAGAATATAGGGGAACCAAATAAGGGATCAGGGGAAAAAAATAATAACAAAAAAACCCACACCAAAACAAAACAAAAATAAACTGACAATTATAAATCAGAGACATTCTGCAGGGGAGGGGGAAAGAGAGGCATCAAAACAAGGGCAGGAAGAGCACAAGGGAATATGGTGATGGTGCACAAGTGAATTGGTGATGGAAATTCTAGGGCGACTACACCTGGGAAAAGAAAGCAAACATTGTACAAAAATGAACAATGATGTAAAATATATATAAGTAAAAAATAATATAAAATAAATTAAAATAACTATTTTATGTCTTCTGAAAAATAAAAAAAGAAATTTAAACCCTTCATCTTAAAGAGATTTGGGTCAGAAGTTCTCTTCTGTAGCTATTTCCTGCTGATTAGGATCTTTGTTCGTTCCTAATTCATAGAATATTAAAAGTCTCTTGCTACCTGTTTTAATGAACACGAGGAACAGCTGCCATTCTGTGTAGGGAAGGGTTGGAAATCTTACATCAACATCAACTCTATGTGGAAACTGTTGCAAACCTGAAAAATAAAAATGTTGTCAATAGATTAAACCAATAGTATTCAAATCCTATTGTGGGACATAAAGCTCACTTTCCATTGGCTTAAGGCTCAAGAAAAAAAAAATAGTAGTTCTTATCTAGAAGATTTCTGTCCCAGTCCTACTTAAGAGAGTACGTGGTTTTTTGTTTTGTTTTTGTTTTTGTTTTTATTTTTTTTTGGCTGTACCTGTTGGTATTTCTGTGTTGCCACCTTCAAATATGAACAATACAAGGAAAAAATTAAAACTAGGGAACTCACTGTTATGTCATTCATTGGCTTTTTTCCACGATTTCTACTTGACCAATTTGAAATGAAGATTTGCATAACTTAAAAAATAAATAGTTAAAAGTGATTAAACAATAAACTGAACGGTATAATGAAGCAGTACTTATTGCTATAGTTTCCTCAAAGTGAATATGCATGAGTGACATTAGGACACAAAATTTTGCTGGTTTACAATTAAGGTAGGTTGAAACCAAATGGTTGCTGAATTAAAGAAAAAAAATTTTAAAGGTATCTGTCAATTTGCTTCATTCACCATACATACACACACACACTCACACACACACACATTCATACACACAACTATACAAACACACCTGCTGCTGAGCTCCAAGGTCCATCTTTTTTTTTCCCATTAAAGTTAATGTCTATATTCCCTACCATATAAATTTCTACAGAATAATAATAGTTTTAACTTTAGGTATTTATTTTATTCTGATGTTTTACTTTTCAAAGCATGCAATGATAAATGACACATTAATTATAAGTACTGAACAACAAATAATTTCTAAAATTTGGGTATTAACATGAACAGTTGGAAATATTCAAGAGAATGGTGAAATTTGAGATTAACTAAACATCAGAGCTTTTGAAAGTTATGAAATTATGTATGAATGTAGAACCAAAAATGACACTTTAATAGAAATAATAGAATTATTACACTAAGGATCTTCAAACTTTATAAATCTTAATCCGTGAGTAAAATGATAGATCAAATATTGTCTACAACTTGAAATAATCGTCAAAATCCCAATATTTGAAAGTGTTTATTGGGCGTATAAGATCATTTAAAATTAATTCTATAGTCTCTCTTATTCTAATATTTTCTGGTTATACTTTAAGAATTTAATGTTTTCAAAATTGCTTTGTTCAAAATCACCTTAAAATAATCAGTATAATTTAGGAAATTCATATGTACTTCTCAATCAGATGAATTTTGAAGTTATCTTATTTTCACTTAATGTCAGCTAAAGACAGATATTTAAAAGAACAAGTAAATCATTTGATAGTGTATTTATATTAAATCAATTCAAAGAAATTCAATTTATGAAGATTTTCTTTCAAACTCTGCAAATAAAGTGAAGGAAAATTTAGATTATACAAATAGAAGGAAATATTTTTAGTAGATAAATTTGTTAAAATAAAATCTTGAAAAATTTCACACCAGAAATACATTTACATAAAAAGAATATTTAAGCAAATTTATTTTACTCAGAATACCACCTATGTCTTGATTAGATTCTCTTACTGAAATGAAAACATATTCCTAAACCTATTCTGATTTCCATGAATTTAGTTCATATTCATTTCAATTATTATATCTAAGTTGAATATGTTTTAATCTTTAGATATGCAAACCATTTTTCACAAATGTACCAAATTCTATTAACTTCCCTAAATATATTTCCATACTTAGTTTGTTTAGTTTATATATACCTATAATAATATCCGAAAACTCATGAAAATCACATATTTTGCTTTTAGTTTTTTTCAGTGTATCCATCTTCTACATACCAGAAGATTAAAGAAAATATACAAAACAACAAAAATAATTTTTATGGAGACAAAAAGGAGCTAGTCAAAGACTTCCATAATTTCAGTTGTCTTGTAATAGCATCCACGGCTCACCTTTGGCCTGCACAATTTTTTTATTGCTGTATTTTGATGTATGCATTTTACATATATTCCACAGTTCTTCATTCTTGCAATAATATAACATAATGAACATTTTATGAACATTGTAAGTTGAGGAAATTAAAGCTCAGCAATTTAAGTGGGAATGGTTTAGTAAATCAAAGACTTAATTCCAGGTTTGGTTTACTCTGAATGCCACTTCTCCATCAGCTATTCAGTAGTAATACTTAAGTACTTTTACTAATTTTTTTCTTTTGGGGGCAGTTCCTGTTTGTTGACCTGAATCCTGAGCAACATATATAGAGCATGGAAAAAATGTGTGAGTGTGTATGTGTGTGTATGTATGTCTCTCTCTGTGTGTATAGTTTCAATGTCAGTGTTGTTCTAAACTAGAAAGAGGAAACTGCTACTTCTGCTATTAATGCAACCACCAAAATTACCACAAATTCGTGCAGCTTCTGACTAGTCTCCAGAACGTGGAAAATTTCATCTCGTCAACTCCTACATCCAGCCCTGCTTTAGCTGTATAAGACATAGGAACTGATGACATAGGAACAGATAGAACAGTCTGAGCTTTCTTTCAACTTCCAACTTTGTTAGAATAAATTCCATTGGCAAAACCTATATCAAGAATCAGGCACCTTAGACAGAAAGAAATTTGAGAAATGCAACCTTTATATACTCACCGACATCTAAAAAACAGACATAAATGGAGAAGCTGAATTTTAATGATCCTTACTGAGCACAATATGTTAATGTATATTTTTAGCTGATTTCATAGTCCTGGAGGACAGCAAACACAAGTATAACATACATTTTGGTACCACATTAATATTCAATTTACTTTGTTGAATAATATAAATATAAACATTAAGACTGTATGACAGAGAGAGAATTTGAGACTGGCATGTATGCTCTGTATTTGATTCTGTGTGTGTGTGTGTGTGTGTGTGTGTGTGTGTGTGTGTGTGATGCTGAAACATGGAAGGAAAAAGTCTTTGCATATGCCCACAGAGAAGCAGGAAAACATCTGATTATTTATGCGCTTCATATATTTAAATGCTAGGGCATAATTAGTTTTTGAAGAAAAGTCAAACTTCAATCAGTAAAGGAAAGTTTTAAAAGTGAACAATCTATTGGGATTTGGAGGTATAATAAGTTGATCTAAATGTGTTATTTCAGATTCAACAATGTTTGAATGTGCTCTCCATTATGTAGCACTGCTATAGATGTCATTGAAAATGAACAGTAATGCCATCATTTTTCTGGAGATGCTTCATTTTTTGGTGACCTTGTAACCGTTTGCTTAAGCCAAAGACTGATAGGTGGCACCCACTGGAGGGGAGTGCTGGAGGTTGGATCCCTTCAGGGAAAATGCAAACAAAGTATCACATTTGGGGTGGAGACTGATAAGAAGTAGAAAGGACTGAAGAAGCAGCCCCCAGCATTCAGTGTTTGGGATTCAGCATTCAGGATTTCAATGTTCTCAGATCTTCAGCAATTCTGGGGTCAGCAATTTCTGCCCCCAACATGCTGATCTTCAAGAAGGCTGTTGAGGGCCTCTGAAGCACATGCAGAGCCCTTTGCAGCCAACCTCACAGAGAAAAAGTTCAGAGGCTCTGCAAGTAGCCAAGTGACTGAAACTGTTCCCTTTTTATTGCAGCTGTTACTGCCTGACAGGGAAAGCGGAAACGCTGAACCAGGCCCCTCACTGAGCTGTGTGAGTGTGAGAGTTTCTTGGGTCTTTCTGCGGGCTGAAGCTGCTGTTTTGAGTGCCACTTGTCTGGAAGCTCCAGTGAGCATCTCCTGTTGTATCTTCTGCTGTCTTCAAGAGTTGGATCTGGCCTATAGTCTGGTTGCCATATGGTCCAGGCCCTCAGTGGCGGGAAGATGCCATCTTCCCATTGGTGTATGGGACTTTAAAACACTGGACACTGCTTCGGGTGAGGTAAATGACCATTTTTGGCCTCAGTAACATTTGTTTTTCCCTGGTTTGTTAAATAAATCTCATTATTGTTGTTCTCTGAACCTGAGTAGTCTTACAATTGTGCATATGAGTAAAGAACTAGGTGCAAACTATTAGGAAAATAGTACAATTCTATCCTCAAACTACTGTTCTACTCTCTGAGTTAGAAGATTTAGACTATGTCACCCACAAACCCAATCTTAGGAAAATACTTGAAAAACTACTGTAGTTAAAAGTTAAATGGTTCGGGCCTCCCCGGTGGCGCAGTGGTTAAGCACTGCGCTGTGGAGCTGTCGGCAGCGGTGACGCGAGTTCGAAGCCCGGCCAGGGAGAATCCCACATGGTGAGGCAGACCTCTCCTGCCTCGCCCGCTGCTCCCCTCAGCAGTGTATTTCTGATCTGCCTGTTCTGCTCCCCGCTCTGTCTCTGGTGAACCCTCTTGCCGCCCCACACCTCTGGCCTGTACCCCAGCTTGTATGTATAAATAAAAAATAAATCTTAAAAAAAAAATGTTAAATGGTTCAGAGAATAGGCCTCGTTATAGAGGAAGTGAAGCAAGGTAAAAAAAAAAAAGTGTGTAATGATTTTGGGTTTATATCTAGCTAAATATAAATGGCTGATAATGACTACTGTTGGAATTTTAAGGACCAGAATTATCTTCTTACAAAAATAAGAATATTTAAAACTAAGCTAAGTCATATTCTTTTAAACTGGAAATTATTTCCTTGGACAATTAGTGATTATTTATAATAATAAGTCATTCTAGTCTACTCTCATAGATATATGCTGATTTTTTCACCCAATATCCAGAATACAACAGCTTGAATTCCCTTTGAGGAGCCCTGCACATATCGTCTTGTGGGGAATGACAAACAAAATACAATGTTGTTTTTCATGGTCAAGTAATGGGAAAATGATCCAAATACACAAATCAGACACAGTTCCTGGAAATTGTATTTTTAACAACTGAAAATTTTTACTGTGATTTAACCCATTGAAAACACTATGAAGAATTTTACACCCCTGCTCTTCTATGCATAAATAAATAAATCTTTAAAAAAATAATTTACCCACTTGAGATAGTTTTCAAACTTCTCAGAGTCACTATCTTGATCTTATTTATTCAGCTATACTTCTGTCTTTTACTCTGTGAACAATCCTATATCCATAAAACAAATTTATTTACTGTTTAAATTAACCAAGTTGGTTGCAATTGCTGCAATAGAAATAAATATTAATTGGTATGTCATTATAGAAAAAAGTTAGAAAGCTCTGTATATAATTATAAATATTAGAAATACAAAATGTTTGCTCCACTAAGAAAGACATGTTTCAAAGTAGTTTAGAACTGTAGTTTATGATGTCAAATTTAATGTTTCCATAATACAATACCTGCTATTAACTTGATTCAAATAACCTGGAACAAGGTTTTAATTTGTAAAAGAATGAATGTAGAGGGGAGAAAAATAGTAACACATAGCTAGCAGTAAGCAGTTCCTTGCCACTAATGTTTGCTCCACTAAGAAAGAAAAACAATTTTTTTTTTGCTTTGTAAAGTTTTATTTATTCATACAAGAGCTGGGTTGTAAGCCAGAGATATGGGTGTAGTGGTGAAAGGATTCACCAGACACAGCATGGAGAGCAGAACAGGCGGATTGACTGAAATACACTGCTGAGGGGAGCAACAAAAGAGACAGGACAGGTTTGCTGTGCCGTGTGGGTTAGCTCTCTGGCCAGGAATCGAACTCCTGCTGCAGTGCCTGCCGATAGTTTCAGAGTGCTGAGACTTAACCTCTTGAGCCACCAGGGAGGCCAAAAAAAATACCGATTTTTTTTTATCTCTTGATTTATTATCTCTTGATTTCTAATGTCTGAAAAGATTTGATGGAACTTTTATGGGATTGCATTAAATCTGTGTATGTACTGTTTTGTGTGTAGTGCCACATTTAACAATGTTAATTTTGGTAGTCTATGAGAAAGCAATCTTGCCATTTCTTTGTGTTTTCTTCTATTTCTTTTTAAAATATCTCATAGTTCACATTGCATAGATCTTTCATGTCCCTTTGTTAAGTCTACTCCTAGTATTTGATTGTTTTTGACTAATTGTAAATGGAATAGTTTTCTTTCTCTTCTAGCCCATTGATTGCATGTAAGAATGCAACTAATTTTTTATATTGATTTTGTAACCTGCCAATTTGCTGAGCTGTTTCATTGGTTCAATTAATATCTTAGTGGATTCGTTAGGGTTTTCTGTGTATATTATCACATCATCTGCAAATAACAATAGGTTTACTTCTTCTTTTATGAGGATTTATTTTATATCTTTCTCTTGTCTAATTATTCTAGCTAAGAATTCCAATGTTCTGTTTAATACTAATGGTGAGACTGGACATCCTTGTCTTGTACCAGATCTTAATGGAAAATCATTCAGATTTTCACCATTGAAAATAACATGAGCTGTGAGTTTTTCAGATATAGTGTTCATTACATTGAGGTATCTTCCATCTATCCCCAGTTTTGAAGAGTTTTATTAAGAATTGCTGCTGAATCTTAGCAAATGCTTTCTCTGCAGCTATTGCTATGATCCTGATTTGTGTCTTCCCTTTTGTTGATATGATTACTTTGATTGATTCATGTGTGTGGAACCATCCTTTCATTCCTACAACAAGCCCCACTTGGTGATGGTGTATGCTGCTTTTAATGCATTGCTGAATATTGCTGAGGATTTTTTTCCATCTATGTTCATCAGGGAAATTGGTCCATAGTTTTCTTTTTTGTGTGTGGTATTTTTTTCTGGCTGTGGTATAGGGTAATTTTGGCCTCATAAAATGTGTTCGGAAGTATACCCTCTTTCTCAATTTTTTGGAAGAGTTGTAGAAGGATAGGTATTAATTTGTATTCAAATTTTGGTATAACTTAACTAGTGAATGGATCTTATCTTGGGCTTTTGTTTTTAGGGAGACTTGATGACAGGTTCAATTTCCTTGTTTGTAATTGTTCTGTTCATGCTTTTTATTTCTTCCTGATTCAGTCTCAGATGGTTGCATTTCTAGCAATTTGTCCTCCTCTTTTAGGATATTCACTTTGCTGGCATAAAAAATGCCCTCAGTAGTCTGTTATCTTCTGAATTCCATTCTCTCCTTGCCTATAGTGATTTTCAGAGGAGTTAGATATAAGGCTAATGGGGCTACATTTATAGGTTATCTGCTTTCCACTTCTAGCCAACTTCAATATTCTTTATCTTCAACTTTTGAAAATTTCATGACTCTCCATCTTATGTGCAGATCTTATAAAAATTAGATTACCAGGTTTTCCTGGTAAAATGCCATGAACTTATATTAGCTCATTCTCCCAGCTCCAGGAGTCTTCCTCTGTTATTTCTTTGAATAAGTTCTTTTCCTTTCCTTCTCTCTCTCTTCCTTTCTGGAATACCCATTACTCTTGTACTGCCTTTCCTCATGGAGTCAGGTAATTTAAAATGTTTCTTAATTTTTCCCTTCATAGTTTTCTTTCTTCTTCCATCTGAATTCTTTGTGCATAACTATCTTCAATGTCACTGATTCAGTCTTCCATTTGGTCTATTCTACTTTCATAGCTTTCTCCCAAATATTTTATCTCCTCTATTGAACTTTTACATACTTCTTCTCTGTTATTTCAACATTAAAAACTTCGATTTCTATGTTATATTCATTAATTTTATTTCTCAGGACAGTCATTTGCTTTTCTGAGTTTTCTTGTCTATTTTTTGTCAGCTTTTCTGTGTTTTCTTCAATTATTTTGAATTTCCTTGTGACAATTATTACTCTGTAACTGATAGGAATAAAAGATATTCCATGTCTTTGTGGTTGAAGCCTGGAGATTTGTTCTCTCTCTGAGGTGAGATATTCCCTTGGGGACTCAAAGTACTATGCATAGAATTTTTCAATACCATTGCTATTTTTTCTATATAGTGTCCTAATGATGCAGAAACCTCAGTCTTCCAGCAGATGGCACTGTGGGGTTTTTTTGTTCAGGTTTTCCTTCCTTGACATTTCAGTATGTTGTTTGACAGTGTATGTTGGAGAGAATTATCTGCAGCTGCGGCTTCAGAATGGGGAAGTGGCCTGAAGGGGTTGAGTCACTGGTGAAGTAGTGTGTGATGATGGCTGGTTTGTTACTGCTGTTTGTTACTGCAGTTTCAAGAGCCAAATTTCTCTGGGTTTCAAGATCCTAATCTCCTCTGAGCAGTGTTTTCCTGTGCAGCTTCACAAGATCAGTTGGAGTCCTGAGGGAGTCAGGGTAGGCAGCACTGATCTGCACTCTGTCCTCTTCACTGGGGACCCTGCCTGCCTGGCTAACCACAGAACATCTGCATGTATCCCTCTCCGTTAAGGGTGAGCCTCCACACTAATCAGCTCTCCCCTACTGAGGCCCACCACCCAGTGAAGGAAATATGTTTTCTCTGCTGGTTACATTCCTGCCACATTCTCTAAGTAACTGTTGCTACCCATCTTTCAATGTGCAGAGCTGAATTTCCTCTGTGTCTTTTCTGTCGTGCTCAGTGTTGGTCTCAGATATCCAAGAGGTCCTCAAGTTTTGCCGAAGTTGATGATCCTCTGGGCCCAGTGTCCCACGGGACTACTGAAGATTAACCTCCTGAGAGTAAAGCAGGGACCCTCTTTGATGCTATGTTTCCAACTCCTGCTTCCATTAAAAGTTTTAAAAAGTATTGCTGGGTCGTATGGGAGCTCCATGTTTAGCAGTTTGAGGAACCGCCATACAGCTTTCCATAGTGGTTGGACCAGTTCACATTCCCACAGCAGTGTAGAAGAGTTCCTTTTTCTCCACATCCTTTCCAGCATTTGTTGTTGCCTGTATTTTTAATGTGTGCCATCCTCTCAGGTGTGAGGTGGTATCTCATTGTGGTTTTGATTTGCATTTCCTTGATTATAAGTGATGTTGAACATTTTTTTCATGAATCTGTTGGCCATTTGCTTTTCTTCTTTGGAGAAGTGCCTTTTTAACTCTTCTGCCCATTTTTTTGACTGGGTTATTGGCTTTGTTTTTGTTGAGTTGTGTGAGTTCCTTGTAAATGTTTTTTATTAGTCCTTTATCAGATGTATTGTGTGCAAAGATCTTTTCCCAGTTGGTAGGGTGTCTGTTATTTTTGGTTAATGTCTCTTTTGCTGTACAGAAGCTTTTTATTTTGATGTAGTCCCATTTGTTTATCTTGTCTTTCACTTCCTTTGCTTTAAGGGATGTGTCTTTCAAGATTTTGCTGTGATGTATGTCGTGTAGAGTTTTGCCTATATTTTCTTCTATACATTTTATGGTTTCAGGTCTTATATCCAGGTCTTTTATCCACTTTTGGGAATCTACCCAAAGGACACAAAAACACTAATCCAAAAGGATACATGCACCCGTATGTTCATTGCGGCACTGTTCACAATACCAAAGGTATGGAAGCAACCCACATGTCCAAAAATAGATGATTGGCTCAAGAAGATGTGGTACATACACACAATGGAATACTATTCAGCATTCAAAGAAGACAAACACATGCAATTTGCAGTAACATGGATGGGATTAGAGGGGATCATACTCAGTGAAATAAGCCAGAAAGAAAGAGAAAAATATCAAATGGTTTCACTTATAACAGGACTATAAGGAAACCAAATAGGCGAGAGACACTCAGGAAGGGGGGGGGAGGGGAGGATAAGGGCACAAAATGGAATAGAAAAGAACACAAGGGACTATGGAGATGGATCATGGGTGAATTGGTGGTGGGCTACCCAAGGAGAATACAAAATGTAAAAGACATATAACAATAAAAATATGTATTAAAAATAAAAAATAAAAAAATCTCCAAAAAAAAGTTTTAAAAAGTAGCTGTTTGTTTTAAACTCTGGATATAAAAATGCTAATTTTGATTATTTTTCAAATCTTTGCATAAATGAAAATTAACCAAAAAGGCAATTGCAAGCTAAGGAAAAATGTAATTAAAAATTTAGTTAAAACAGGGCCTCCCTGGTGGCGCAGCGGTTGAGCGCTGCGCTGTGGAGCTGTCGGCAGCTGTGACGTGAGTTCAATGCCCAGGCGGGGAGAATTCCACATGGTGCGGCAGACCTCTCCTGCCTTGCCCACTGCTCCCCTTAGCAGTGTATTTCTGATCTGCCTGTTCTGTTCCCCACTCTGTCTCTGGTGAGCCCTCTCTCTGCCCCACGCCTCTGGCCTGTACCCCAGCTTGTATGTATGAATAAATAAATCTTTAAAAAAAATTTAATTAAATGAGTGGGTGAAGATAGTAATGATTCTGTGACATGATGGTGATTTAGCCAGTTACAATGATAATTATATTGCAATATATAAATGTATCAAATTTTAAAATGAGTGGGAAGATACTTTTAATTATTTATTTTATTCAACAATAGCATTCTAAATGACTATGAAATAGTCACCATTTATTTTCCAATACTTAGCTGTTGTCATTGAATTATATTCCAGTGGTAACTCTCTCTTGATTGATTTTAGTACTTTTGCTTTTTGTTTTTCAAGTAACATTGATTTACACGTAAGTTGTATAGCATTATACAACTTTACAGATGTATAGCATTCTACTTAGGTATCTGTATATGCTAAATTATAATCTCCACCATAATTGTATCTCCATACACCTTCATTAATTACTTACACCTGTTTTACCCACCTCCTATTCCTTTCAATTCTAGTAGCCACTATCTGTTAGAATTTAGGATTTTGTCTTGGTCACTCACTCCTTTGTTACTTTATCTATCACATGAGTGATAACATATGTTATTTGCCTTTCTCCATCTGATTTATTTAACTTAGCATAATCTCCTCAAGGTTCATTATTGTTATGATAAATGGCAAAATTTAATCTTCTTTTTAAACTGGATACTATTCCAAAATTAAGTATTTGTTCTCTATGATGTGTATGAATTTGACAAATAACATAACTTTTGTAGTATTCAGTTTTCTACTCACAATGCAGGGTAATAAACAGAATGGCAATTGACTTCTGAGCATTAAATGAGTTATATGTGTATTAAAGACAATATAGCTCATGATATTTAGAATTTTTTTTAAGTTTTTAACAGTACTATTGTTGTTATTGGGATTGTTGTTGCCATTGTTTGAAGAAATTACAAACCTCTAATTTGACTTTATTAATTACACTAGAATTAAAAAAAAGCTCTACAAAGTCAGTTTAGATCAACATGATACAATTAATTTTTAATCTGAATTTCCCAAAGAAGTTCCAAATTTTTAAAGTTTTTTTAAACTGGTATGTATCTACATAAGAAAATTTTAATGACACACTACGCAAAGATAAAACATAAATGTGAAGGTATAGGATATGACGTCACCTATTCCTATAAATTAGTTTGAATCATTACCAAGAAAACAAAGTTGTTTACCATGAGGAGTCAGGGATGGATTCATAGGAGATGTCACCTTCGTATTTTGCACAGTAAAACTTAGTGGCAATAAAACAACTATGTATTAAAACATATCAACATACCAAAATAAGGCAGGATGGAATATAAATATCACAAAATCCAGTCCAAACCCAGAGATGTTTTAAATGTTACAATTAGATGTAATAATGTGGAATTATGCTGTAACACAGCAATCATGGATCATCATTACACCAAAAGGAAAATTATCTCTTTTTTTAAATATATCGATTCAATTTTAGTGAACATAGGAAGAATTATAATGTTCCAGATAAAAGATTCTATGTGCAACCTCAAAAGAAATTTATCCACTAAATTACACTGAAATGTAAAAATTAAAGCTCAATTTTCATCACAATAAATTTCATTAATATTGATCATATCAAAAAATGATAACTAAATGTTTGATCTAAATCCTACAAAAATCCATAGACAATGGCTCTTAACAAAGCCCCAAATCAGTATTTTTGTTAGAAATATTTTTAAATGAACCCAGTTATTTCAAGATAAGAAAATGTTGCTGAAGTTTGAAATAATGATCCTCAGCACTGTACTTCCCAAGGTTACAAATTTGTAGTTATTTAGGGTTAATATTGGCGTGATACTTTTAAAGAGAGAGAGGAGAGGAAAAATTAAGAACATGATTATGACTTTCAAAATTTGTTAATTTTCAAACTAATGCTTGAAAACTTCTCTAGCAGACAAAAGAAAATTGAAATGATTTTAATAAAAGGGGACAGAAATTGATACAATAGAATAGCCTGAGCATGAATTGAGTGTTGTATGATTGAGTTGGCCCCATTTAAAAGCATGGGCTCAAAATAGATCAAGGGCTCTGATAAAAATCTAGTGAACAGAACCATACTAAACTATAAAGGTGGCACCAAACTTCTAAGAGAAGCAGTATTTATGTTACAGCTTCCTTTATTCAAATGAAATATGAGTTGGAAATACCCTGATCTCCGTGATGTTCACAAATGATGGTCTGTGAAGCAAACTGGAAAATGTATGGGTAGTCAAAAACTAAAAAAATGAAACTTAGTCTGTATCACATCTGTGGCATATGGTGTAGTCATTCACATCATAGCCCAGGACTCCTATAGTCAAATCTTACCTTTATCATAGGCAAGGCAAACAGCCAAATATGCCATTTCTACAGTTGAAAAAAGTTATTAATAGCACTTAATTTGAAAGTTTATTTTGATAACTCAATAATGTCCATAAATAGTGTATCACAGTATCTGAATATTTCTTTTTTTAGTTATGTTATTCCATCCTTATTTTTTTTTTAAAGATTTATTTATTTATACATACAAGCTGGGGTACAGGCCAGAGGCATGGGGTGGCGAGAGGATTCACCAGAGACAGAGTGGGGAGCAGAACAGGCAGATGAGAAATACACTGCTTAGGGGAGCAGCGGGAGAGGCAGGAGAGGTCTGCCGCACCATGTGGGATTCTCCCCGGCCAGGTGTCGAACTGGCATCGTGCGCTGCCGACAGCTCCACAGCGCAGCGCTCAACCACTGTGTCACCAGGGAGGCCCCTATTCCATCCTTATTTTAACCTGACAGTGCACGCATTTATTTTGAAGTCATTGTTTAATGATAAAAGTTTATTGTTTATTTTTAGTAAGGTAGTTAGTATATGTGTATATATGCACAAATTATAAATATTGCGTAAATATAAATGTAGAAATATAAATACATATCATAAAACTCTGCTAGGAAACTTCTTTGTTCATTTTGCTGATTAACAATGTCTTAAGACTTAGTATTTTCATAAATAATTCCTACAATACATATCTCACTATTCTTCCAACCAGAACTATGTTGACAAATACATGCTTACAAGTGTGAATTTTTTCAACATGTTTTCTGGAACTCAAATTTTGATAATATAGATAATTCTAAAATGTTCGAGCATTATTTAACTCAGAAACTGTTTGGAAAATGGCCAGTATGAATAATTCTTCCATTTCAAATATTTTCTTTTTTGCATCTTATTGCCACTGAATCACTTTGAGTCTGAATATTTTACATATAAATAGTGACATTTTCTGTACAGAGATACAGTCAAATTTCTGATAGCATTTTAGCTTGTTCCAAAGAAGGAATATTCCAATGAAAGGAAAGCTATTGATAAAAAAGGAAATTGAGCCTATACATAAAACAAAACATCAACTATGACCACTCATCTTGCCTGTACAACATAGCATAGTTCTCTAGTGTTTAAAACGTAAACATTTAAAAACCAATAACTTATACTTCAGGTGGTTTACAATTCAAGTTAAATCACAGATGTAGGATATATCCTATACTGCTCCATCATGCTCTCAAACAAATTATGATACTATTTAACACACTTCTATATAAATACAGAAAACATATGGGTGTGTGTAGCGCCAGCAAGACACCACGGAGCAGTTACATTATGATCTGGGCAGACGGGAAAGGAAGAGTCCTGGAGCCTTTGGTTCTTTTTTAGGCTCTTATTGATCCTTCTATATAATTTCTAGTGAGGCAACCAGGTGCAGGGCAGGTAGGGGGTTGTGAGGTGGGCAAAAGGCTTCCCAGCCCCCAGTGAATCTTTGCTCTTTCTGGGCTCCCTGGTGTTCTCTCATGGCCTCTGCTGCACTGCACTGTACTCTGCCACACAGTCCTCTGCCTCCTTTTTACAAGATCAGTCTCTAGGCCCAGGTGCCCACACCACACTCCAGCCGCCACCATCAGGCATGTGTGTAAGACCACAGGTATCGATCATTGATGCTAATGGTGCGAGGGCAGAAAAAACTTGATCACTTCCATTTACTCTACAGTGTGTAAATCTGGTAATCTTAGTTCAAAATTAAGCTACTTTGCCTGATTTTTTTCCTAATGAATTATCCTTGTGACCATCTTTTTGTGTGTGTGTTGAATATCTGTTCAACATACTATACTAAAATTTTTGCATGTGAATTAAAGCTAAGAGTGATCATTTGTAGAACAGAACACACCTAATAATCCATATATAAAAGTATAATCATTTGCCCCATCTTTTGGTAACTCTCAAGCCCTGCCATGTCACTGTAGGGTGAAAGAGTCATCAGGATTTTCTGTCCTACCATCATTATATTTAATGAGAGACACCTGCAGTCCTGCACGCATACCTGATGGCGGCACCTGGAGTAGGGTGTGGCCTTGCTTGAGTGGGCGCACCTGGGCCTGGAGAGACAGCATATAAGGGTGGCATCACAGAGGCAGCAGCAGAAGCAGAAGAGAACAGAGCATGGCAGCAGAGGTCCGTTTTGGGTGCAGTAGAGAGGCCAAAAGAGAACACCAGAGAGCCCAGAGAGTGTGAAGATTCACCAGGGGCTGGGAGGCCTACCAGCCTCATGGCCCCCTGCCCCTCCCTCACCCCCCCACCCCCCGCCTACCTTGTACCTGTTTGCCTCACTAAGAAAGATCATTAAAAGCCTGAAAAAACTCACCAAGGTCTCCAGGACTCTTCCTTTACCCATCTGCTGAATCATAGGGAATCTGCACTGTGCCTTACTGGCGCCATAGTCACAAATATTATTTAGAACAATCTGTTTATGATATATATGCTGTGGCTAATTTCCCCAGTGTAAGCAACAACAAAAAGGACAAAAAAAATCACTAAACAATGTTTTCAGACATTGTAAATCAGATAGAGAAACAATAGATGGAAGTTTTTTATCACCCCAAGTTTCAAGCAAAACAAATGAATATTGAGAGGAAAAATTTGTTTGAAGAGGAATATGTGGCTAGAAATTATAAATAACCGTAGTTTTTTGGTTTCTTTTTAAAGATTTATTTATTTATACATACAAGCTGGGGTACAGGCCAGAGGCGTGGGGTGGTGAGAGGGTTCACCAGAGACAGAGTGGGGAGCAGAACAGGCAGATGAGAAATACGCTGCTGAGGGGAGCAGCGGGCAAGGCAGGAGAGGTCTGCCGCACCATGTGGGAATCTCCCCGGCCGGGCTTCGAACTCTCATCGCCCGCTGCTGACAGCTCCACAGAGCAGTGCTCAACCGCTGCGCCACCAGGGAGGCCCTGTTTTGTTTTGTATTATTTTGTTTCATTTTTTTACGGAGATACAGAGGGTCATTTAGTAGAGGCTTTAATAATGTTAAAAATTGCCTACCAAAAAAAAAATGCCTCTAAAATTGCCCTATTGAAGTGGAAATAGTTTTCACTTGTGACTAGTAACAAAAAGATGAAAGTAAGTGAACTGGAAGTTAATTGCTTTCCATAAAAAAATACTGCACATCTTTTAAAGAAAAGAAAAAAGGTTACAAAGTCAGTACACAAAAATATGGGGGAACCAAAATGACCAAATTGTCAGTACACAGTTTTAAAAAGAAATGAAAAGCAAAATATGACTCTAAACCAGAAAACACTAAATGTAAATACAATCCAGATGATAGAAATAAAGTTTAAATCTATTGTAAATATATTCAACTCATTCAACAATTTTGAGGACAAGATTAACTTAACAAGAATATAAATGGAACACATAGAAACAGGCAATTGTATCTTCCAGAGATTAAAATATATATAAGTATTAATACTCATTGAAAAAAAAATCTCTAGATCAGTGAATTTACAGATATAGCATAGAGAGATCAAAATACTGGCAGAATACATGTAACACCTCTCTGATCTGTAGAAAAATGTTAAACAGGCCAACAAACATGTGTCAGAAGTGCCAAAAAGGTAAAGGGTGTTAGAAAATATTAGAAGAAATAATGATCAAATCTTTCAGAATCCTGAGAAAATTCTAAAGTTACAAATTCAAAATCACAAAAAAACTGAAGACAAATACACATAGAATATCACCTCATGGAGCAAAAAAGACATTTCATAACTTGTTGAAAATTTGTGATAAAGATAGTGTCTTAAATAACTTGAGAGAAGAACCATCCCCAAAAAAGAAAAATAAGAATTTTCCTCTGACTCTGTATCATTAACTATGCATGCAGAAGTCAATGGAAACACCTCTGTAAAACTTAAAAAATATATATAATTTTAGATTCTATATGCAGTAATGAATCATTTTAAACTGAGGCCACTAGTGGGTGAGGGAGAATGGGATTACATACAAAGTGGGGAAGGGGTCCAGTGGTCTAGAGTAAAGGATTATGGGTGCTTTGGTTCTGGTGATATGGTGACATACATCTGAGAACGTGTGAACCTATTCCCCTAAGTCACATATGGTGTCATGAACCAATGTTACCTCAAAAAAAAAAAAAAAGAGAGAGAGATTTTTGAAGAGTGAATAGCTAAGAACTTTCTTTTGTCTGCTGACATGAATTTGAAAAGTTTAAAGGAAATTCATTGAGCCAAATGAACGTAGAAGCAGATGAAAATCTGGATCCACAGAGGAATACAGAGCCCAAGGAATGTGGCTAAATATGTGGATAAACACTAAAGTGTTATATGTTGAATATAATCTGTCAGTACAGTTTTAAAAATAACCTGTGGGGGTTAGCCACATGTAGAAGTAAAGTCTATGAAGTCAATGACACAAATAGTACACTGCTAAACCAGTCACTAAGTAACAGTAGAAAAAAGATATAAGGGGGAAACAAATAGTTAATAAGTCAAAATTGATGATAAAATAAGATATGAAATAATTCCTCCAAAAATGGTGGCAAACGTGAAAAAGAAAAGGTAGAAAAACATAGGGGCAAAGAGTAAACAAACATTACGTGTCAGATACAGACATCACTATCCAGACGTGTACATGCTGACAGCAACGACACTGACCAAATACATGAAACAACAGTTTGCAAGATACTGTTAAACTGTGAAAGAGAGTGGTAAGTGTGACATGGGGTTTTTTGTGTACCCTAAACAAGAGTTCTGCCTTAGAGAGTTTCCAGATCATGACACAGAAGGAAGGGCTTTGTCTGAGCATTCTGGAAATGAAGCAGAGAATCCAGGGAAATTAAAGTGTCTTGAATTTGCAGGAAGAGACCTGGAAAGTGGAGCACTGCAAAGAGAAGGAACTCCAGAGATATGCCAAGAATCTGCTGGTGTATTTAACAGAGTACTAAGCAGAGCTTGTGTGTGAGGCCTCTGAGGAATTGGGGATATGAAATAATGTTTTCAATAATTTTGAAAGAGTAGCTGAAATTTTTCAAATTTCAATGGAAACTATAAACCCACAGATCCAAGATGTTCAACATTCTCCAATTTTAAGAAAACTGCAGCAAGGCACAACATAATTATATTGCTCAAATACAGATACATATTTTATCAGTCCAGAATTACCTTTTTTATCACCACCAGGTAAATGCATTCCAGCTTAAGACAACGATATGCCACTATCCTTTACAAACAATGATGCAAAGATCATTAACAAAATTTCATCTGGGTTCAGCAAAGTATAATCAGTATAACAAATCAGAACCAAAGGACACACCTTAGAAGTTAAAGATCTACATGCTATCTGAAAATAATGCAAATTAATATATAAATATCATAAAATAAAATAATAAATGATTTTAAATTCTCATAAAATTATCTTAAGAGACACAGAAATAATTTGTATGGATTATTGTGTCTTAATAGATGCAGAGAAATAATTTTAAAACAATTCAACATCAAGTCATAAAAAGAAAATTCAAATATCACCAAATTAGAAATACACGCTAAATGTCTTCATCTTGATCAAGCTATCTAATATCATAATTATAGGTAAAATAATAAATATTTCCTATCTAAGATTAGGAAAAAAAAGCAATATTTATTCTCACCACTTTTATTCAATGACATTAAGCAAGTAAAAAGGTCTTCATTTTGTTAAGAAAGAAAATTGTTTTGACTTATAAGCCGTATAGTTGACTGATATGTTGAAAACCCTAATATATATATTTAAAAATTTACTAGAATTAATGAGTTCAGCAAGTTCACAGAATAGAATATCAATTTTTGAAATAAGCTGTATTTTATTTACTGGTAACAAATAATTAGAAAATCAAATTTATAAAATATAATTTACAGTAATATCTAAAATATGAAGTACTTGAGTCTATATTTCACAAGATACGTGAAAGACCACTACAAAACAAGTCTAAAAGAAATTTCAAATAAGTAAATTAATAGAGAGATGTAGCATATTCATGACTTATAGAAGTTAATGTTAGGATATTAATCATCTCCAAATTTTTCAATATTTTTATTGCAATTTTGTTAAAAAATCTAGCAGGGACTCTGTCAAAATTTTAAGCTGAAACTAAAATTATATGTGGATACAAAGAATCTAGTATATTCAAAACAATTCAAGAATGTTAAAAATACTTGAACAATTGAAACTATTTGATTTCAGAAAAATCTGCAATAGGATAGTGTAACGTAGCCTAATGATAAATAAATAGATGGATGCGATGGAACAGAGTGCAAAAAAAGACACAAATGTACAATATATTGGTTGTCAGTAAATGTCTATGAAGGTAATTCAAGGGGCAAAAATAATGAAGTAAGTTGGTAACAAAACGGGAAAAGACAAATCTCAATCCTGTTTTGTTTTTTTTTTTTATTTCCTTGGTTTGGTTTTGGTTTTTAATAAAGTAACATTAGTTTACAATAACATATATGATTCAGAAATATTGGATGCCACCTCTTCAGGTGTAGTTACCAAATCACACCACCATAATTCTCCGTGATAGTTGCACTTTTCCACCCCACCCTCCTCTTCCCCCTCTAGTAGCCTCTATTTCGGATTTTGGTTAATGGTTACCAAGGGTCATTCCTTAAATGGCTCTGTCTTAAGTTCTTCAAGAACCATTGTCTAGTCTCTGACATTTTACTGTAGAAGTTCTATCCATTTCTTTCTCTCTCTTATTTTGTGGTTGACTCATAATATTCTTGCTCATGCTTCTCGTTTTTATTCCTATTGTGATTTTGATGAGGGTTTTGTGTTTCACTTTTTTCTTTGCTTGTAAAGAAAATTCATTTCAGCCTCTCTTGTGGGACAGGTCTGGTGGTGATAAACACCATTAGCTTCATTTATCTGGGAAAGGATCTATTTCACCTTCATACTTGAATGATAATTTTGCATGATAGAGTATTTTTGACTGACTGTTACTGTCTTTTAGAATTGTCAAACTTCATTCCTTCCTCTTCTGTGTGTAGAGTGAGGAGAAAACTGAGGAAAGCCTAATTTAGATGCCTTTACGAAGTCTTTTAATTTTCATTGTTTCCTGTAAATTGTTTTTTTATCTTTGATTTTTGATAATTTAACAATGGTATGTCATTTTGCATTTTAAAATTTGAATGTTCTCTATGCTTCTTGGACATCCATATTTAATTCATTCTTTAAGTTTGGAAAATTTTCAGCTATTATCTCTTTGAATAGGTTCTCTGTTCATTTCTCTTTCTCGTTACCTTCTGGAATACACATTATCCTTATGTTTTTCTCCTCTAATTGAATATATTTCTCATAGTTTCCTCATTTATCCTATGTCTTCTTTCTCTCTTTCTAATTGGATGATTTGTACATTGAATCTTCTATTTCTGAATTCTCCTGCCAACTGAATCATTTAAAAAGAATTTTCTATATTTGTGTTGATTTCATTCATTCTCATTTTGTGTGTTTGTTTGTTTGTTTTAATATTTGCAGACTCTCCCTTGTTGAAATCTCTATTCTTGGATCTTCTTTGTAAGAGTTTTCACCTGCCTATCTGTCTTTGACACGATCCAGTAGCTCATTTAGCATTTTTAATATTTTTGTTTTAAAATCTTTACCTGATAGGTGCTTTATTTCTACATATTTTTTATATATCTCAGGACAACTGTTCCTTTTTTTTTGCTTTTCCATTTTGTTTTCAAATGTTCCTTGCTTCATAGGCATGTGTGTTACCTTATTTTTGTATGTGTGTGTGGGTGGAGGAAGGAGAGCTTCACTGGGGGTTTCATTTTGCTTGGTTTCTCATTTTACTTTACCTTGGTGTGAGGTGGGACCAGGAGGGTAAGCTGGGGCTTAAATACTCAATCTTTAGTTTGAAGAGTGTATGTGTTCCTCTCTTCGTTCTCTCCTTTCACTCCTCTACAAGTTCAATTCAGTGCTTTATTTGTCTTACCTTCCCACCCTACTCCGTGCTGCTCCTTTCTGCCACTGGTTGTGATTTATGAAGCTGGAGAATCCCATGAGTACAACTAGTTCTTGATCACAAGGCTCATAATCTAGGACTCAGTTGGCTTGGCAGGCAGGTGGCACCCAAGTGGGGTATAAGCCCCATTATCTAGCTGTGACAAGACTACTTCTGAGAGAAGGATGCTGCAGGCTATGTGCACTTCTTGCTATTTCCCAAGGAATTAGCAAATTACCTCACTCTGCTATCGGATCCATGATGGCACAGAACGTGGCTCAGTCTGATATCTCTCTGATCTCTTCTCAATGAGGGGGACCTTTATTTGCCTGCTTCAGTCACAAAGATCCCAATTTGCAAGTTGTACCTGTGCCCTCAGACTTCCCAGTGTCCCAGGTCAGACCCGCTTCCAGTGGTTACCTGTGTCCCAGGTTGAACCCACTCCCAAGGAAATTCACAGTCCCCTGTGTACTGTGACAAACCAAAGGCTGGGCACCATTGTTTACATCCTCTTTAATTCCTGTTTTTAGTGGGGATGGAAAGGCAGCTTTACCTGCAGGCTGTATGTTCTTGGATAGCAGCTGCACAAACAGGAAATGAGCCAGTTCTGTCTTCATAGTTTTTGCAGACTGTTTTGCTCTCTTGTCTGTTAGGCCAGAACATTTACAACGTGTTCACAATCTACCCCTTTTAGTCGTATAATCAACTTTTATTTCATGCATTTCTGACTTAGAAAGACTTGTAGGTGGGTACAAACAATAATAAGAAACATTTCTATGGAAACAGAGGAAAAGACAAAGTTTAAAAAGAAAGCCACAAATCCAGTTTTAAGTCCTGAGGGCAGTCAGACAAGATTTTTAGGTGGCAGGGGTTGAAGTATCTCTAGGCGACAGCTCATTCTGGGTCGCAGTGTCTCTGATGTCATAAAATGTAGAAGCTAGCAATCAGTCAAAAGGATGTTGGTGTATAGTCATCACGGTGTTCTCTCTGAAGTTCACTTTAAGTTATCTATTCCCAACTTGCATGGTTTCTCGGTAACAGGGAAGGGAAATATTCCAGGTTCCCTCTCCCAACCAAGGAAAGGTGGAGCTGAGCAGGGAGGAGGAAAATCTGGAAAGGAGACTGGGAGAAGAAGGGAGGAGGAAGGAAAGAAGGAAGAAGGTGAAAGGAAAGATGAACTTTAGAAAAGATTATAATAGGGACTTTATGAGGAGTAACACAAGTTACCATTTCTCCAGTTCCTTAGTGAGGAGAAATTCAGAGCTCCTTACTGTTCATTACTCTCTTCTCGTTGGTCAAACCCCTCACTTGCTACCTTTCATTGTCTCCAGCACTCTGCCAGTTCTGTCTCACATCCCTACGTTCATCAAGCCTGATAGCTGAATTATAAAAAAAAAAAAAAAACTAAAAAAGAAGGAAGTTCTGCTATATATATGGATATATATGATAAAGATTTAAAGATTTCTTTCAATTTTCAACAGCTAGTCCTTTTTTTTTTTTTTACTACAGGCAGATAAGTTACAAATTCAATAAGATAGAAAAACAAACAAACAAACAAACAAAGGTAAAGTGCTCAGCCAACCTGTTTCCAAAGTCTCTGGAGCACAATCTACATTTAATAAGCCAATATATTAGAACTGATGCATAAACTAATCCTAGTAAGCTCACATTACTCTTTAAAATACTACCCTCTTCTCATTTCCCAAAGGCATGTCTATATGAAAAAATCGACAACTATATAAAGACTTTTAGTGTGAATACAAATTATTTGTGGGATCTTTACATAATCAGTTAATATTCTTCAGTGCCAGTGCCTTAATCTGTAAAGAACTATAATGAATGGTACAGAACAAATGCAGCACACATATGGTTATTTTCTACCTTTGTTTTTAAGACAGATGAACTGGAAAATTTTAGAAAAATAAATTCTCTATGCTGAAATCTCTTGACAGAGTGCTCTCAGTGATGGTATTTGGAAGTGATGTACAGGCACCTTGTAAATTAAAGAATATACTACATAGTTTTCTTTACAAGCATACTACAGGTAAAATACAATGTAAATAGTTTTCTTCTTTAAAATGCATAAGGTGTAAATTTTGAGTAAAGGCAATTCAATGAAATAAAATTTCAAGTAAAAATATAATTAAATTTTTAAAAATTAATAATAAATTGATAAATAAAATGAAAGTATATTTGTAGTCATCTAAATTTTGATATAACATATAAAAATAAAGCAGCATGCAACGATCCATCCATCATTAAAATTTATTTTCCAAAATTGTGTTGGAATGTGAATTATATTAAATATTAAATCAATAATAACAGAACTTTGGATTTTTTTTTTCAGTTTGACATTTGTTGTAAGAGTATGCACTATGTATCATTAGAGCTGTTTCTTTATAGTATAGTATGAAGAGCAGATTTAGAAAGCCCTGGGATTAATTTGATGCAGTATCCTAATAAATTAAAACAGCATTTGTAGCACATTGTAAATTTTGATTGGTTGATGATTTGGTGAAACTTAATTTCAAGTTACATGTTTTTTTTTAGAAACTTGAAGAATGACTATTAAGATCTTTTAAGTGTAAACAGAATAGTAAAATTCATTGCTGTTTCATAAAAATGTGAAGTATCTTCTTACGTCTATATTTATCCATATTGTTTTTATCCAAAAAGGTGTTAAAATGACTTATCAATTCTATCCAAAGCTGAAAGTGTTAGAAATTATTGGAATGCAGAAAACATTTAAGTACTTTTTGTCTTCATCGATTTAGTATTTTTACTTCAATGTGAAATTGTAGAACTTACTTTCTAAGGCCCAACGTGTGCTTAACCATTGACAGAGTTTGAAGTTATATATTTTTATTGAGAAGATAATGTTTGCTTTCATTAAAACTCTAAAAGTGATTTTGAAATAATGTTAATTCCTCTAATGTCGTAGAATCTCTGGGGTGTGTTAAATGCTTTCCCATGATTTTTCCTACTCAGCTAGAAAATAAATGAATTTTGATTCAGTGGTGAAATTAATGGTATTCTTTAGAGAATTTATACTGAACCTTGCAGAACACTGGTGACCACTTAGACATGTAAGAGTGTTATTACTGCAAGTGACTCAGTGACTTCAAAGTCCACTGATTTATAAACCAATAATACTGTAAGTGAATACATGTATATTTGTGCATTTACTTTTTTTTTTTAAATAAAAGTGTTATCTGGAATTGATATGTCTAGATATATTAAAAGTTAAAACTAATTACCAAAAAGCAGAAATCGAAAAATTGTTCTTGAATAGCTAATTATTATTTATTTGTATATATTTTCCCTGAGAATCAGTTTTGCTTCTCAGGCAACTACTTTTGTTGATATAGAAACCCTGAACTATCTTCCTCTAATAATTTTTCCAGATGTTTGTTTAAATGCCCACAGCAAACATTTTCCACTAAGTAGTACAAAATAACAAATCTGAACTGACCAAGAAAACTGCTTTCTCAATTCATAGGAACTGTGAAGACAACCTTTCTACTGCTCCATTTATCTCTGTCACTAGTACTCAAAAACCGCTGTTGGTTAGAAAAGGCTAGGAAGAATTATCTACTGATGTATACCATCTGCATTAGTAATAAGCTAAGAAATTACATCAAAAAGAGCTTAAATAAGTAAGAGAAGTCTGGGTATCTCTTCTCAGAAATAAAAAATTCATAAGCTCACATCCTTCTGAATCCTGAAATGCTTTTCAAGCAATATTGCACACACATTGTTGAGCCTAGCATTTACCTGCCCTCAGACAGACAGGATCTAATTGGAGGGCCTTTACCTAAC
Organism: Scalopus aquaticus; assembly: GCA_004024925.1. Lineage (NCBI taxonomy): Eukaryota > Metazoa > Chordata > Mammalia > Eulipotyphla > Talpidae > Scalopus > Scalopus aquaticus. The sequence continues at coordinate 4,800 of PVIJ01000668.1, read as the reverse complement.
TTCTTCCATTGATTCCCCACATTTCATAGACAGTGCTTAAAAACAACACACACTACAGAAGAGCAATCACATAAGCAACCAGAAGTAACTCCAATGTTATTTGACCTATCATGACCTTAGCTCAGGCTCACTAGTTTTCACCTGTCATTCCAGAATCCCACCTTGCTTATTTATTTCTGTTCTAGGCAAAAATAAAGTAAAATAAAACATTAATTAGACATCTACCCAAAAGACTAAACAATTTTTAGAAATTATTTTGTCGTTAAATATGTTAACATTTCTAAAATGTATGTAGAGAGACCATATATATTTATATTATATTTATATTTAAACAAATCAAACAGATTATACATCCAAATGACTGAGACTTCAAAATTATAAAACTGTTTTGGGTGTCGGAAAAATGTCCAGTAATGGGCTAAATATATACTAAATATTCTGCTGCTCAAATTTTGTTGTAATTTTTAGTCATATTAATCTTTGCTTTCAATTTGTAGTATAGAAAATGTCACTTCTAATTATTAGCTATGCATATCCTCAGCCTCTCTCAAGTTCAGTTCCTAATTTCATCACCCAACTCACCTAATCTTCATAAAAAAAAAAGATTTTTGTTAGTTTGTACAATAATAAACATTGTTTTCACAATGAACTCTATGCACAGCAATATAAAAACTATCAATTTTTTTTTAAATATCTTTATGAGTCTAAAACACTTATATCATTTACTAACAGAGTTCTACTATACTCTTTCAGCTGTACAATTCCTGATATGCATATTAACATATCAGATTTATATATATAGTTTATCAGTTTGCAATTATTCTTTTATTTTATAACAATTTATCAATTTAATATTTACTTTTAGTTTTATACCAAACAATGATATCTATGGTGGATATTTTCTTCTACAAAACAAACTACAAAATTATTTTTAAGTCTCTTAAACACTGAGTTCATATTTTAGAATGGAAGCATTTTGATAAAGAAAAAACTGCAATAGAATAATCTACTATGTCGTATAGAGTTAGAGATCTCTCTTGCCTCACACTTTATATAAATATTGACTCTAGTGCCGTTAATAAGATGAAGTGTAAAATTAAAGTTTTCTGAAGAAAAATTAGAAAATTTCTTTGTAATCTTGAGGTTGAAAGATTTCTTTAATCTTGAAGGGTACCCAAAACTATTAACAATGAAAGTAAAAAATATGTATTAATGTATAAAAAAAATTGAAGCATTTGTCATTAACCAAAAATAATAAGGAAATTTAACAAGTGCATGAAGATATTATCAAATTTAATGTACACTTGTATGAAATCACAACATCAGATATCAAGTGCTCCTAACATATAGAGAAATGGAAACATTTGTCCACTGCTATTATTGCATAAATTAATATAACTCTTTTGGAGAGATTTTTGAATTTTCCTTCCATGAAGGCCTCATGAATGCCTTAGAAATCACTCATGACCCACAAGAATGGAGACTATTTCTAGACTCTTTAAAACTGAGTCTTAAGGCTGTGCTTTTGCACAATGGAAACCGTCTCCCATCTATCCCAGTAGCCCATGCTGTCCACATGAAAGAGACATATGATAACTTAAAGCAGCTACTGAATTCCATTGAGTATAACAAGTACAGCTGGCACGTCTGTGGTGTTTTGAAGCTAGTTGTCCTTTTAATGGGACTGCAGCAGGGATATACAAAATACATGTGTTTCTTATGTGAGTGGAATAGCCGAGCAAGTGAATTGTACTACTTGCGGAAGGAATGGACTCGCAGACAAAATGTAGCAGCAGTTGGAGAGAAGAATATACAGCACCCAGATTTGTTCGAGGCTCACAAAATCCTGCTACCACCCCTTCACATCACACTAAGTTTGATGAAGAATTTCGGGAAAGTCATGGACCGGACCTCGCCAGCTTTCCAATACCTGCATGAAAAAATTTCCTTGATTCAGCAAAGCAAAGGTTAAAGAAGAAGTTTTTGTGGGTCCTCAGCTTTGAGAGCTCTTCAAAGATGACCGGTTCAACAACTTGCTGCAGGGTGATGCGAAACAAGCATGGAATGATTTTCGCCTAGTGTCTACAAACTTTCTTGGGAATGTTAGGGCAGAAAACTACAAGGAACTAGTAGAAGACATGCTGATGCAGTATCAAAAACTTGGCTGCAATATGTCTCTAAAGATCCACTTCCTTCACTCCCATCTGGATTTCTTCCCTGAAAACTGTGGTATGGTGAGTGATGAACATGGCAAATGTTTTCATCAAGATATCGCATCAATGGAACAAAGATACCAGGGGAAATGGTCCTCTACAATGCTGGCTAACTACTGCTGGACAATCCCCAGAGATGCTCCTGAACAGCTGTACATGAGACAAGCGAAGAAATCTAAGAAGTAGTCTATGACTTGATTTTTTATAGGTATTAACCATAGGCCTATTACTATTGGCATGCATATCTTGATGTAAACATCAATTTATTGCAGATTACAAAAAAAACTAGAGCCAAAATTAGAATTTGACTTTCATATTTGTGTTGAGCACATACAAATTGATAGGAAATGACTAATTTTATTTCAGTAACATGACTTTTGTAAAAATTTGTTGACCAGTGCTATTGCTCTATTGTAAAAGTATGTAATTTCATTGGAAAATGTTCAAACAATGCAGGAAGAAATAAAATCATAAAAATTAAGCACCATCAAAACATACTGATCACTACTTTTTAAGTTTATAAATGTTCAGATAGATACTCACTCATACCAAAAAAGGATTCACTCCACAGATTTGTCAGAAATATTAGCTATTATCTTCCTAAAGCAATATATATAAATCTGTATGGCCTTTTGTTACTTATTTCCTTTTATAAAAATTCATGTTATGAAAATAGTATTTGAATCTAAAGTGCTTTGTACTTGTGTTTAATTTCTTTTTAAGCTTAAAATTTTTCTTTATTGATTAAGATGTAATTTTTTTTTATTTAGCTTATGATTGTACACGTTTCATGGCATTTTTATTATTAAAGAAGTTAAATGAAAGTCAAAGTTTGTATTTATTTTGTTTTTTGGTTTTAATATTCAAAGAAATCTATACGGTACTTAAATTTGAGAAAGTGCACCTTCAATTAAAGAGATTAATCTGTAGTGATTAAATTATCATAAGGTCTTATGTATCATGGCCAAGTTACTGATACCAATGCAGTTGAAGAAAATAACTCAGATGAACTAGGAAAAATTATTTTGCATTTTCTATGATAGAATTTTTTTTTTTAGATTTTTCTACTTTTTTAATTGTGAGAATATGCAGTCTGTAGATACAAAAATTCAAATTCTTGGCAAATCATATTTTCAATGACTGTTTGTCTAGAGATAAATGGATATGAGTAGAGTAAGTTATTTTAAGGATGATAAGTCAACATGAATTTTATTTTTGTAATGTATATATACATATATTTTCTTTTTTTTTAATATAATATTTATTTTTGTTATTCGTATCTTTTACATTATTATGTATTCCCCATAAGTTACCCACCACCTGTTCACCCGTGGAGCCATCACCATAGTCCTCCGTGTTCCCCTCCTCCCCCTTCTTGAGCCCTCCCCCTCCCCTCCTTCCCTGCTGAATGTTGCTTTCTTATTTGGCTCCCCTATATTCCTGTTATAAGTGAAACCATTCGATATTTTTCTCTTTCTTTCTGGCTTATTTCACCGATCATGATCCCCTCTAGATCCATCCATGTTGCTGCGAATTGCATGTGTTTGTCTTTTTTAAATGCTGAATAGTATTCCATTGTGTATATGTACCACATCTTCTTGATCCAGTCATCTATTTTTGGGCATTTGGGTTGTTTCCATACCTTAGCTATTGTAAACAGTGCTACAATAAACATGCGGGTGCATGTATCCTTTTGGATTAGTGTTTTTGTGTCTTTGGGGTATATTCCCAGTAGTGGTATTGCTGGGTCATATGGAAGTTCCATTTCTAGCAGTTTGAGGAAACGCCATACAGCTTTCCGTAGTGGTTGGATCAATTTGCATTCCCACCAGCAGTGTAGTAGAGTTCCTTTTTCTCCACATCCTCGCCAGCATTTGTTGTTGCCTGTTTTATTAATGTGCGCCATTCTCACTGGGGTGAGGTGGTATCTCATTGTGGTTTTAATTTGCATTTCCCTGATTATAAGTGATGTTGAACATTTTTTCATGTACCTGTTGGCCATTTGCTTTTTTTCTTTGGAGAAGTGTCTTTTTAGCTCTTCTGCCCATTTTTTGACTGGATTGTTGGCTCTGTTTTTTTTTTTGAGTTGTGTGAGCTCTTTGTAGATTATTGTTATCAGTCCTTTATCGGTTGTGTTGTGTGCAAAGATCTTCTCCCAATTAGTAGGGTGTCTGTTTGTTTTAATTATTGTCTCTTTTGCTGTACAGAAGCTTTTTGGTTTGATGTAATCCCAGCTGTTTATCTTTTCTTTTACTTCCTTCGCTATGGGGGAAGTGGTTTTAAAGATTTTGCTGCAATGTATGTCATGTAGAGTTTTGCCTATTTTTTCTTCTATAAACTTTATGGTTTGAGGTCTTATCTCCAGGTCTTTTATCCATTTTGAGTTGTTTTTTGTGCATGGTGTGAGGTAGTGGTCTAGCTTCATTTTTTTGCATGTAGCAGTCCAGTTCTCCCAACACCATTTATTGAACAAACTAATCTTGTTCCATTGCATATTCTTTGCTCCTTTGTCGAAGATTAGTTGTCCATAAATATGTGGTTTTATTTCTGGGTTTTCTATTCGGTTCCATTGGTCCATGTGTCTGTT
>PVIJ01000667.1:0-259520 GCA_004024925.1 Scalopus aquaticus | reverse complement strand
ACAGAAAAAGATGATTATCACCAATGCAATAAAGTTTCCCACCCTTTCAATAACCTTCACCCTGTACACAATAAACAAAGATTACGGCTATAAATCCACAGGGATTGTAAATCCAGAGATGTTTCCAGGTAGACACCACAGCTCCTAGGCCTCTGGCGGGTTTTAGTGCTTTCTACGAGGGCTGTGATTTGTCTGTGTCGTTCACAGCTTTCTGCCTGGGACACTGAGCATTTAGTAATTGTTGAATGAATGAATGAATGAATGAACGGACAGATGGATGGATGCATATGAATAGATAATTTAAAGTCTGCAGCTCCCACACTTAGCATTTGTAAATGAATTTATTTTACGTATACAAAGAGTTTGCAGATCAGCAGAGGGTATATTCTCTTGGCCTCCAAGGTTTAGTGCAACATGAGTGCAAAAAGGAGAGAATTAAGCCAAATGAATGTGTGTGTAATACTGGCCATAGGAAGAGTTGGAATAGAAGTATTCAGCAGGAAGTGGTGATGTCTCCATCGTGAGCAGCCCATCTCGCAAGAGTAAAACACCAGTGACTAAATGTGTGAGAGGAGAAAGATTATTCTCAATCACAGAAGCAGAGTAATTCAATTGTATAAAAATGCTTGATCTGAGTTTTAGACATTCCTAGAAGTACTCCCAAAGGAGAATAGGACAACCAATGTCCTTTAAAGCCAGTTATTAGGAAGGGATTATTCAAAGTTCAGTTGCACAGGTTATGGGGCTAGCTGTGTGACACCCAGTATTCAGAAAGAAGCTGGTTTCCAGATTCTGAGCGTCTTCAGAGGTGCATGGCTAAAAAGCTGGGAGCCACATCTGAAGCTTGTTCCAGGGGAACACGGCGCCCTGCTTGCTGGCTCTCAGTGCTATATCTACAGAATGAGACCTCCTCTACCAGGTTGGTTCCAGTGATGGAATACCCGACTCAAGCTCGCTTAAGCAAGAATTCCAACCTACATTCTTACTAACTGCAGAGTTCTAAGATGCACGAGGCTCTGAGGGCCAGCTTTCTCTAGCCCTCTGCTCTGTCCACCGCTGTCAGCTTCCCTCTCAACAAGCCCTCTCTGCCTGGTGGCAGGTGACTGCCTGCAGCACACATGGACAGGTCCAGTTGATAAGAGAGCACCCCCCTGCCGTGGTCTATGGGAGTCCTGCACCCAAAGTCGCCAGTCAACCACCACGGCCAGAGGGGTGTTCTCGTCTGATGCGCGTGCTCACCTCTGCGTGCAGGGAGGCTGGCTGGGACGATTGGGAGTTAGACTGGGTGACCTCATATTTGAGACTCCATGCTTTGTCTCACTGAGTGCATCCGCCTTTCCATCCTCCTGCCCTCCTGCGCAGGCGCTGAGAGCTAAGACAGAAATGCTCCGTGAAAGCTCCAACGTCCTGTACATCGCACCCTTGGCCATGAGCCCCCATCCGTAGGAGCTTTCCAAAAGTTACCTCATCAAGCGAGGTGTGATTTAAAGGAGCTGGTTATGACTCACAAGACACCACTCTCTCTCTTATCACGTAGGAAATTCCAATTGTTTCAGGAGCTCTGTGCCAGAAATGGGATGATAACCAAATATCTATATTTCTTACTCTAAATCACAATATTAAAGGCACCATTCATTCATTTAACAAATATTTACATAGCATCCTATCTGCTGGGAATTAGGAATTAGGAGAAAAAAGATGTGAATCTTGCCTTTCTTGCCTTCTGGAAGATACCAAAGTGGGGTTTTGCAACCTGAAATTCCTTAGAAAGCAGCGAGGAGCTCATCCTATGGCAACTGGTGATTAAGAATTTCACTTATAACAGGACTATAGGGAGGCCGGGTGGGAGAGAGACAATAATTGGGGGGGGGGGGGGGGAAGGGAGGCGGAGGGAGGGAAGGAAAAGGGCACAAAATGGAAGAGAGGAGAATACAGGGGACCATGGAGATGGATCACGGGTGAATTGGTGGTGGGCTACCCAAGGGGAATACAAAATGTAAAAGACATAAGTAACAATAAAAATCTATATTTATTAAAAAAAAAAAAAAGAATCCTCAATAATCGTGAAGCAGAGTGTGGTAGTTAATTTTATGTGTCAACTTGACTAAGTCAGGGAGGGGCAAGAAATTCAGTCAGATATTATTCTGGGTGTTTCTGGGAGGGTGTTTTGGTTATATTCAGGTCCTGGGAACCAGAGGGGAAGAGGACACAAAATAGCAGGAAAAGAGACCCAGGTTGTAACCTAGAGACTCCAGCGCATAAGGAGTTCATTGCAGCAACAAATCTCACCCAGTCGTTACTGAGGAAGTCAGGAGAGGGCAGCAAAGAGCTTTGGGGCCAGAAGGAACCTAGATTTCATGGGGAAATAAGCCTTGGTCTCTGACAGGGTCTATTCTCCAGAAGGCAGGGTGAGGTCTCACACCAAGTCAGGAGTCAGGACCCTCACCCGGGCATCCCAGTTCAGCCACTTACTTGCTGTGTGACCTTAGTTAAGGCACATAACCTCTCTGGTCTACATTTTCCAATCTCTAAGGTTAGGACAATTAGGTCTCATAACTGTTGTAAAGATGAAAAGAATTGGAAGTTTCCAGGTTCTGCCGTAGAGTTTCTTCACCAGAACATAGGTACTACATGCACAACCTCTGACCCTCGGAGCAAAGATGCACTCCACCAAGAAGAAATGCTATGATACTGTATAAGTCTAAGTACACAACTGCAAAATATTATACAGAAAAGCTGTTTTAAAATGTAAGAAAAAATGGCGACCCTTTGGGAAACCACTGAAGAGGTGTGAGCAGAGGCAATCTGACTGGAGGGTTAAAAGGATTGCAGTAGCTTCCAAAATTTTTTTTAATTGACTGCAAAGGGGTGAAGGCAGAGACAGGAAGACTAGTTAGAAGGCTATTGCAACAATCCAGGTGGGAAATCACAATGACTTCAGCAAGATTCATAACCGTAAGTAGAGGAGATGAGAAGTGATCAGGTTCTGAATCCAAGTGGAAAGTACAGGAAATAGAAATGTCTTAGCTCATGGGATATGGGTCCAAGGGAAAGAAGACACGAGGAAATACCAAGGTCCAGCCTGACCCACCAGAAGGACAGGCATGCCACAAACTCAAGATGGTTGGGGGAACATTAAAAGTTTGGTTTTGGACCTAATAAAAATGGTCTTTTTGAGCTTTCCGAGTAGACAGATGAAGCAAGGAGCCAGATCAGCAAGCCTTAAGTTCAGGAGAGAGATGTGTTCAGATATACAGTGTGGATGTCTTCAGCTTCTCAATCATACTCAAAGCAGTGAAATGGCCTGTGTTCGTGTAGGGAGTAAGTGTGGGGAAGGAAAAGAAGCTGTTCTGGCACTTCTACACTAAGAAGCTGGGGGGATGAGAAGGAACCCACAAAATAGACACAGAAGCAGCAGCCAGTGGGAGGAAGAAAACCAGGAGAATGCTGTGTGGGTGCCAAGCGCAGGAAGTGTCTTGGGGAGAACAGCATCATCAACTCTGTCGGAAAACTGCCAACGTGTTAAGTAAGACTGACTTCACAATTGGATTTAGTAACACAGGGGTCATTAAAGATCTTGAAAAGAGCTGTTTTGGGTAGAGGAGTGAGAGTGGAAACTTACTAAAATGGGCTCAAGGGAGAATGGGGGAAGAATAAAAGACAATGAGTATGGACAACCTGAGAAACGTGACTATAAACTGATGCCAAAAAACAGGGCAATAATGGGAGAGGAAAATGGGGTCAAAAGAAATTGGAGGGGGGAGTTAGGAAGGAGAAATAACTAAATGTTTATGTGCTATTTGCATGTTTATTTATCCTTGAGTTTTCAATGAGAGTCTGGTCCATTTCCATACCTCCGTTCCCAGATCTTCTCTTCCCACAGAGAGTAAAAAAAACAAGCTCGTGATGGCTTCAAAGAAGATACCACATTCCACATGACTAAACCCAAAAATGCAGCTGTTTCCAAGCCTTCACTGTTAGCACCACACCATGAAGCCAATCCATTACAGATGGGGTGGTTTCTAAGACCCTCCGTTCATTAGCATACTGCTTCTCACTTAATTATTTTTTCTTATCAAAGGACTTCATTATTCAGTTTAAAGAGTCAAACAGAACCACGAGACTTGAAACAAGAAAAAGCTCCCTGCCCCACTCCTCTTTGGGCCCAGTCCACAGTCCAAAGCAATCATTTTCAACACCATTTGTTTCTTGCCATCTTTACTGTTACATTTCTAGATCACATGCCTACAAGTTATTTTATCTTTCACTTCCAGATTTTAACTGATTTGGATTTATGATCTGATTTCATGGAAAACAAAGATTTAGTTCTTTTAACCCACATACACTCATATCCTTATCTCCCTGCTATATCATTCTCTCAATAAAGTCATATCAAATTTTTTTGTTAAATTGAGATTTAAAGCTTAAACATTATTGACTACACAATGTAACATTATTAACTATGCAATGTAGCTGAGTTATTTGGTATGTTATGACCACATACTTTCTTGTATGACTTTTTGTTTTTCTCAAATTAATAATTGCCTTGGATTTTTTTTTTTGTATCTATAATTAAGGCATACTCAAACTATTCCCAAGAGAACTAAAAACCTATCTGCATACAAATACAATACAAATACATCTACTAGTTCAATGTGTTTCTCAGAGGCAGATCTCCTGGGTCCCTGCACATACATTCCTCTCTGGACTGTTGCCCTCTTAGTCTGTCTGTCATCCAAGCACCACCCTTGGAAAGCAAATTCCTTTCCCTACTCCCTTATTTGCATTTTCTATTTGCTGGATCCTAGATCTTCCCCTCTTTTGTTTTATTTCCTAATTTTTCTACTTTCTTTGTAGCTTCCTGAGACAGAATGCATAAGAGGTGTTTTGAAGTGGCCTCTGTATTGTTTCCTCCAAGTTCCTTTTCTGATCTTGTCTTCCATTCTAGTCTTTTCCTCACCAAAAGCTTTGGCTGTATACTCACATTTAAGAATAAGGCACATCTCAGTATTCCTGGACAGTACTTCTTGGTTCCTACATATCAGCAAAGTGCATCTGAAAGGGCCTCAGGCATTCTGGGAGTCAAATGGGAATAAGCAGACTAGGGAACCCACTTGCAGATTTTCATGTAATCAATATTTTCACTCTGGTATTTGATGATTGCCCACAACTCTGCCAGGTATCCCCAAATCCCAAAACTCTGTTCTTCTCTAAAGAAAACTTTCTTCTCTAAAGAAAATAGTTGCCCCCAATATTTTATTGGGATAAGAAAAGGTATAATGGGTGCAACTTATCTTCATGTGAACTTTCAATTGTCTTCCTGCTTTTAGCCCAGCCTACCCCTGTCTCCAGAGATACCTTGTGGCCCCAGTTCTTTAGTCTTTAAAGACTTCTGCATTGACACTCAACTAATATCTTGTTAGCTTTTCCCTCACCCTTTGGAAGGACTTAATAATTCATTTTCTTCTGTTCAATTCATCTGTCAATTGCTCTGTTCTCTTCTCATGCTCTCTTTCTCCTTGTGGGCTGATACCTTGTATGTTTCTTTTGCTGACATACAAGGAAACACCCATAAAATCAGACTTTCAATCCCCGTGTTTAACCACAACAATTCCTTTGGGGTAGCCAGTCCTAATTTCTACTGATGAAATTAAAATAACTTTTGAATCATGTTAACCATCAGTCTGAGTTCAATACCAGGCAAAGCAAGGAAGAGCTGGCCCAACACAGAAAGCTTTGGACTTGTGGGATGGGGTTTTCAGATTAACTCTCAAAAATAATTCAGAAACAATCAGTCTAAGCCTTGAAGGCCTCATCATATACAGTCATACGCCAATATGGCCTCTTGGGCATGTGAATACAGGACCCAGGCTCAGGGGGCCCCATGCTTGACCTAAACTTCTGCCGTCACCATCTTGAAATTCTGAATACCTTTTAAACAAGGGGCCTCACTTTTCATTTTGCTGGGGCCCCACAAACCACATAGCCAATTCTGGAAATGTATAAAAGAGAGAATCTGGGAAGAGTCCAAAGGCAAGCGGGTAAGAGCAATGAGTATAAAGCAAAAGCCACAAAGTTCACCAGGAAAGAAGAACGCCTGATTGAAATAAGTCATCGTCTTGTTCCTTCAGTAGTGGCGCTCAGCTCAGGTCAATTGTGGAAACTCTAGGTCTATTTTTTGGCTTTTAGGAACAATGTTGGACACAAATAAGACATCTGAGTCCTTGGGCCTCCCTGGTGGCGCAGCGGTTGCGCGCTGCACTGTGGAGCTGTCGGCAGTGCTGTGCAAGTTCGACGCCCAGCCGGGGAGATTCCCACATGGCGCGGCAGACCTCTCCTGCCTCGCCCGCTGCTCCCCTCAGCAGTGTATTTCTGATCTGCCTGTTCTGCTCCCCACTCTGTCTCTGGTGAACCCTCTCGCCGCCCCACGCCTCTGGCCTGTACCCCAGCTTGTATTAAAAAAAAAAATTTAAAAAAAAAGACATCTGAGTCCTAGACAGAGCCCATCACACTGTTTCTCTGCTGATTCTGATTAGTTTTCTGCTTTCCTTCTTTCTCTGTGGCCTGCCCACTTACTGTCTGTCTGTCTATGTGACTATCTGTCTGTCTGTCTAGTCACCTCTCACACTCTCCAGACTCAAGGTCTTGGAAGGACAAATCCACACACATGTGCACAAGGCCCAGCAAACACTTTCTTTATTGCAATTCAATATCTATTCCTCACTTATCAAAACACACACACACACACACACACACACACACACACACACACAAACACACACACAGTCATCATTTGTGGGTAGCAGAAATACACAGCTGAAGACTTTATGTCCCAGGCTCTACTAGGGGTGGTGCTGAGTTCTGACCAATGCAGCCCACATGGGCTGAACCATGGATGTCAATCCATTGGCTATGGGCTTCTTGGGAATGTTTTATTTTCTTGACATAGGGGTTATCCCTTCTTTTGCATCCTGTCCTGTTTTCTGCTGCCTGGAACTCATAAGTGATAGCTGGAGCTAAACAAGCCACTAATAAATATTTAGTTAATAAGTATGGGCTATGTGTCAGGCACCCTTCCAAACCACAGAGATACAGCAATAGCAAAACAAACACCCCTCTCTGCATGGTGCAGATTCCGTGTTGGACTATCTTGCAACAGGAAGAAGAGTAAAGAAAATCCCAGAGGCCTCAGCTTTGACATCTCTGAGCAGCTGAACTAATGACAGGAACTTACTGGAGAAAATTATGGTCTTCAACCCCTTGGGGCAAGCTAGTTGGTACAGGACTATTAGAGGAAGCTTTGGCTGGAGAAATTAGGGCTGTGATTTATTCTGGATCTATGATATCTGATTCATTTTGGAATCAGAATTTAAAAGATCATAGATGTGCTAAATGATACATAGCGTTCATGATTTATACATGTGATGATGTATATAAGTATATGAATATTCACTGAAGAGAGAAATAAGGTGAAACAAAGGTGGGCAAATGCCAAGAAGCTGAGTGAAGATACCCAGGTTGTGTGTGAGAGTGTTCTGTAATTGTTCCAATAAGAGCCAGGAGGGACTCTGTGATTCCCTCGGATCTTGTAGGCGGGCTCTGCCCTTCCCATGAATAAGGCCAGTCCAACAGTCTAACTGAAAAGGGGACGCTTGAGCTCTGAGACCCTTGGGCCCCTTTCTCCCCACTTGGAGGAGGAGTTTGCCCATCCTCTTATAAAAGATACCTGCTGTGGACCAAGCCTTTCAGCCCAGTGCTGTCAGTGCTTCGCTGCTCCAGGAAAGGACTGGGCAGCAGATGGTGTGAGGCCCGAGACTTGCTCTTACTCCCCGAACTCCAGCCAGCGGAGGGTGTGGGCAGAGGCGCAACAGCCCCCACCACCTGCTCACAGCACCCTTCACCAAAAATAACCCAACACTCACGTCATGTCAGTTGGCAAAAACAGGACTGTGGGATGTGCGGCTCTCGGGCCCACAGAGGCGCCCCAAGTCACCAAGGGGCGGGAAGCAGGGTACGGAACAGCCTTTCAGACTGACCCACTTGTGCTAGGAAGAGAGGGGGAGGGGACGGGGTGGGAAGATGGAGAAGCGAGGAGAGGGAATGCAAAGGAGAAGAAATTTAGGAAAGGGAAGGCGGGAGATACAGAGAATTCACCCAAGGAACTTCCTTTGGGGGGTTGGGAGCTGTCAGTTGGAGGAAGAAGGAAGTGGCAGAGGGTCCAAACTGAAGCCCACCCTCGCCGTTTCTTTCTCCTTTTGAATCGTAACCTATCAGGTGGGACCCAGCAAATCCACAGCCGCACCCTCGTCCCCTCACACAGCACACAGAGAGGACCAGAGTCCCAGAGGGGCCTCAAGCCACCCGGGGGGCAGGAGATGGCACAGGGGTTCTCTTTTCCTTCATTCCTTTGTGCCTTGGAGCAGGAATAGGAAAATCAGATGCCGAGGGGGTGGATTACCAGTCCCAACCCTTCTCTGCACCCCACCTCCTTTCTAAGGGAGTAGGTCTTTCCTCTGCCAGGCAGAGGGATAGAAGGGCAGATGAGCAGCTAGAGACTTTGAAAAGAATTCGATTGTTTCGTTTAAGAACACAGAGAATGGCGATGAAGGGAATGTGAACCTTTCCCCTTTGGAAGGAAAACATATGACTAATGGGGATTTCTTACAGGTTTTGTCATAGATCAAAACTGGCTCCCCAGGACTCCCAGAGCTTTTCAGTCTCCCCAAGATATTTTCAGTGAAATTGTCATTATTCATTAATCCTTTGTGGCACTGGATTTGATTTCCGGGCAATGGCAACAAAGTTCTTGCTTCAATGTGGGTGTGGGGTCAAGAACAGAGACTACTCATAGAGCCCAGGGACATGTGAGTTTCAAGAATAGCCTATTGTATTCCGCAGCCCTGGAGTTCTTATCTCCGCCTGCACCAGATGCAGAAAAATGTGCAACCTTGAAACACGGAGGCCATTCACTCTCCTAGGTGAAACCAAAAAACCTTGTCCTTACTGTTTTAGAAATCAATTCATTCCCAGCAGATACCAAAGGAAAACAACATTCAAAACAACCCATTCAAGGTAAAAATTAATTCTTTGTGCAAATAACTACACTCGAATACCAAGAGGAGCTTGGACCCACACATTCACTTAAAATTTCTCCAAATGTTGTACAATACGCCCCATTCTCTCTGCTGAACAATCCAATTGTTTGCCTAAAATGACCTGCATTCACCACTCCAGGAGCCCCAGGAGGCACCCCAAGAGCCTGTACTTTCCAATGACTGTTTCACTACAGCTCCATCCCCAACAGGTGTTCCTCATCTGATTCATTCCACCATCAGACAGAAAATAGAAAAGTTACACACCCAATCTTACAGTTCATAATCTCAAAGGAATCCAGTTTACAAGTTCCTATTTTTATCATCTCTAGGTCTTTGCTTTTTCTTGCAGAATTGGCTCCCTTATCTATAGGTTGGCCCCCAGGGGCTTTGGGACATTTCTACCATCTCCATGTCTGATTGTAACCTCTAGGAAATCCACAAAATAGTTCTGCAATGTTACCTCTTCATTTGGCTTCTGCCTCCCTCATCTTTGTTTCTGATCAAACATGGCAGTCTCCACTAAGAGGATCCAAACCAGATTTTGCCAACCTTTGCTCCAGGTTTTCAGCCACCAGCTCCTTCTCAGTCCGGTGGCCTTTGTGGCTTCTTTTCTGTTCATGCTGGAGTTGAGGGGAGTGAAGTGGGCAGGGAGAGAGGACACACAGGATAGCTGAAAAGGATTCAGGAGTATCAAAGGTATAATGTCAAAATCCCACACCTACTTGCCCTGGATAACTGCTGTTAACATTGTTGTCCTTATACACTTTATGTATACATGGTCTACACACACACATGTTCATTTTGAACACTTGGTTTGTGACTTGCTTTCTTTTCACTTGTTCTGTATTATATAGTCACTCATACATTTAATGAGTGTTTTTCTGTTCTGAGGCCCTCAAGGTCTGAAAATATATCAGTGACAAAGAGACAACAGTCCCTGTCCTTATGAAGCTTCCATTCCTGTGGAGAAGGCAGACCGTGAAAACTAAGTAAGCATATGCTATTGCAGATGTAATCGTGCTATTAAAAAAAAGAGGGGGAGGATAGAAAATTGGGTATTGCTATTTAAATAAGATCAGAAACGGTCTCCTATTAAGAGAAATAAGTCTGATGCAGACAAACACCATATGATTTCACTTGCGTGTACAGAATAAAGAAAACTAATGAGCAAAGCAAAACCAAACTTAGACTATAGGAACAAAATAGGGGTGAGCAGAAGGGAAGGGGCAGAGGCCATAGAAATCGGATAAAAGGAGCCAATTATACAGTGATGGATGGAAACAAGACTTTGGTGCAGAACATCATGTCATGTGGACAGATGTTGATTTATAACTTTGAACATCTGAAACTCATATAATGTTGTAAACCAATGTTACTTCAAAAAAAAGTTTTTTAGGGCCTCCCTGGTGGTACAGGGGTTAAGTCTCAGCACTGTCAGGCTATCTCCAGCTACTGCAGCACGAGTTCGCTCCCCAGCCAGAGAGCTTCCCACATGGCACAGCAGACCTCTCCTGTCTCCCCACTGCTCCCCTCAGCAGCGTACTTCAGTAGATCCTCCTGTTCTGCTCCCCACTCAATCTCTGGTGAGTCCTCTCACCCCTGCACCTCTGGCCTGCACCCCAGCTTTTGTTTGTATAAATAAATAAAAATAAATCTTTTTTTAAAAAGTACTTTATGGAAAAAAAATTGTTTTCAAATATGCTCATGTCATCACAACACCACCCATACCAGCCCATCACTACCACCTATAGCTCCAAGTCTCTCCCCTCATTCTGTAAGGACTGTAGCTCCTGGCTCAGAATCATGCAGATATCCCTGCAAACCAGAGGTTCTTAGTCCCAGCTGCCCATCTTAAAAAAAAATAAATAAAAACCCTATATTGGGATTTAAACCTACATTCTGCTTAACTTGGTCTAAGGAGAACCAAAGGCATCCATATTTTTTTTAAAACTCCCTGTGTGATTATAACAGGCAGCCTTTCATCTTTATCTCAAGCAGAGAACAAGTGAGACCAAAAATGGGCATCACCCAAGGGTGCCAGTCTTAGACCTCATGAATATTAAGTGCTTCATGCACCTGTCTCGTGTGTCTCATAAATCTGTGCTGCTTCTCAGTCCACAGAGCCCTCCTGATAAGATTCACCCCACGCTGTTCCACTTCCTTTCTCACAGGCCCCTGGGTGCTATGCGTTCTCTTCTTCTCTATGGAGACTTATTCTTAAATAATACAAACATCATTACAGGTTCCTCCAGCAGAAAGATGTTCAACCTGATTCTCAAAATAGAGAAAGTAAAGAGCTGACACATCTTGGGCCACTCCAGCGCGACTCAGACACTTGTGGCCAAATAGGAAGAAACAGGAACTGAAGTCACAGAAATTCACAGGGAGAAAGAGGTGGGAAGATGCCTCCAGGGGCAGGAAGCAGACTCAGGCACAGCAGCTGCAGAAGGAAAAAAGGCTGAGGTGGAGAAGCTGGTATAAGCTGTAACCCTCAAACCACCACAGGTTCTTGTCCCACAAAGCTGCAAATAGGAATTCGCAGACATTTTAGATAAGTAAGCAGAGAGAAACAAGGTTTATTTAAGAGAGTAAAGAAAAGTAAGAGAGTAAAGAAAAGCTTATTTAGAGGAAGAAAAAGTAAGGACTCCCAAGTATGCCGTACTTGGGAGGGGCAAGAAAGCTGCTGTGGGCCTGTGTCTAGGGGGATTTAAACCTTTTTTCCTTTATTCTAAAAATCTCATCGTTCTGTTTTGTGATTAGCTGTTTCTCCTAGTGGCTATCCTCCTCCGGGCAGATGTGCCCATTTTCCCATCTCCTATCTTAAGAGATTTTCTTTTAAGGTCTGCAACATTTACTGTCCCGATTAAATTTTAGCCTTGAAATTATCTGTCCCCATTAGCTGCCCTGGACCTCTGACCTCGTCTCTGGAGTATGTCTGGTTGGCATTTATAATTTATTGCCCTTGTCTTTGGAGTATACTTTGGTTAGCACCTAGAATTTACTGCCCTTGTCTCTGTCTCTGAGGTCCCTACCTGACTGTCCCTGAAGCTGCCTAATTAACCCTAACTTGCCCTGGACTCAGTGGGGACAAGCATCCTGTCACAGGAGGGTCCCCCACAAAGTATGCGGTGTGAACGAGCTCCCTGAAGTGCGGAAAGAGGTGCTGGTCCCCGACATGGATGAAAAATCAAAGAGGAAGGGAGGCAGACAGGACTCAACAGAGAAGCGACCTGTGAGTCATACTGCAGCCACCCACTGGGACTCTGAAGGGGTCCGCCCAGGTCCTGGGATTCACAGGACCCCAGCAATGCAGGGACACCAGTCTGCAAGGAGATGCGTGGCCACCCTGCTCCCAGAACCAAGGTGGGTGATACACTGAGGATGACGTTCCATCTGCTTATGATAGAGGAGATATAACACAAAATAAGATTAGAACTAGGCCCACACAAGAAAGCGGGGGTAGAAGAAATCAACATACCCATTAGCACAATCCCTAGGTGCCAGCTCCTAAGTTACAAAGCATAGGTAGGAGCTAGAAGGCAGTCTAGGGGCAAAGATATGGAGATTCAGCCCATTGCAGAATCTCCGGTCTCTTTCCTAATTCTAGCTAGCCAGCAAACAGGAACCTTTCTCGAAGATGAGCCCCTCCCAACTGAAAGAAGGCTGTATCAGTGCCATCCATGCAAGAATTTGGGGCGGCCATTTCTCTGCCCACCTGTGCCTATGCAGGTGCTTTCCTTTACCAACTCTGTCCCTCTGCAGGGCAGCGGCCTGCCTGTCTGCCCGTGACCTGCACCACGCAGGCCTCTCTTAGCAAACCTGCCCCTCAGCAGGGCAGCTCTTTCTGCCCGCTTGTGTCTATACAAGTGCCCTTTACTTCCTTGCCCTAATAAACCTGTTCTTTAAGTATAACTGAGTCTCTGTCTCGTGGAGAAACTTGTCACATGCCGCGGAAGGGAACTCTGATGAAACCTTTCCCAGAGTGAACCCAAGGAACCCGCTCTGCTTTCAAATCCATCGACTCTAAAATGACATCACTTAGGTTTCTCCTAGAAGACATTTTGGGTTTATCTCTCTAGACTAGACTGACAGTCGCCAGTAACCCCAAGGTGACGGAACTAGAGACTGAGGAAGCAAAGACTGAAGGCCAGAAGAGTGCGGTGTTAGACCTGACAGTGCCACACACCAGACTATCCTGGATGGGTGGTGCCCCCTCCCCTCCTGTCACGTGTAGCAGTGATGTTTGCCAAGCACACCTCCCAGGGTTTGTATGAGGATAAAAAGAAGCCACACGCTTGCAAGCTATTGCTAAACTGTACAGATGTTCATAGTTAAACAAAACAAACAACCCAATCCAAAAATGGGCAAAAGACCTAAATAGGCACTTCTCTAAAGAAGCCCCCCAGATGGGCGACGGGCACATGGGAAAGTGCTCAAAATCACTTGGGAAGAGCGAAAGGCAAATTGAAATTAGCGTGAGACATCACCTCACCTCTCTCAAAAAGATTAGAAACAAGAAGTGTTGGTGAGGATGTGGAGAAAAAGGAGCCCTCACCCATCATTGGCGGATGTAATGTGGTGCAGCCTTTATAGAAAACGGTATGGAGAGTCCTCCAAAAAATTAAAATGGAATAAATAAATAAAGTACTGCTTCTAGGTATTTACTCGGATCTGAAAACACTAATATAAAAAAAGATGTATGCACACCTGTGTTCATAGAAACTTTACCTACTATAGCTAAGAAATGAAATCTACCTAAATATCCATCATGTGAGTGTGTGAGTGTGTGTGTGTGTGTGCGCGCGCGCGCACTGACAGATGACTGAAAAAGTAATTGTGGAATATGTACTCGTTGGAATACTACTCAGCTATCAAAAAGATGAACTAGTGCCTTTTGGGTCACAGTAGATGGACCTTAAGGTGAAATGCTCAGTGCAGTAAGTCAGAAAATGAAAGGCAGTTACCAGATGCTGTCACTCATTGGTGGAATATAAATAACTAAAAAGAACAAACCAGTAAAACAACAATAACTCTTGGACTCTGCTGGTGATCAGAGGGGCTGGGGTGAGGGGAAGGGGTGGTAAGGGGAGGCAGGGTGCTGGCTCTGGTGCGCTGGTGGAGGGTAAGTGATGCGCGTTCACATATGGGGGGGATGAAGTAGTACCCCCTAAATTATAGTCATGTAAACTAACAGCAAATCAATACATTTTTAAATATTCATCGTTATTATCACCATCCGCGATTGAGTGTGTGATGGGGGTGGGGGGAAGTAGTGAGTCTTACTGGGTTTGAGAAAGAGGGAAAAGATCACTAATAACCTCCCTGCTGTTAATGAGGGGAGAAAATTAATTGCATCGAGCCACTGGGAAGATGATCCTGCGTGAGAGTTTCTGCTCAAGCTCCCGCTCTGGAGTTTCTCACTCATTAAACTTAAGTGAGGGCCCCCAGGGGGGACTCTAGAAATGATGATCATCGGAGTGTCTCAGCTCCCCAGTACCAACAGGAGCTCCATCTTCAGCGTTGCTCCCCGGGTGTCCCGGGACCCAGTGACTGGTTTCCTGCTCTGCCCCTGGGACCCTCTAAAATGAAACAATCCTCACAGGTCCCGATGGTAAGGCCACATAAGAGCGTGGCCAGAAGCCTTCCCGGGGAGGACACGTCCAGAGGCGGCGGGACTGTCTGAGGGCCCCGCCCCCGCCGGCGCGGGTCCAGCAGCCAACAGCACAGGGGGCTTGACTAGGGGCCTGCTCCCCGCTCCCCACAGGTCAGTGCTCGCGGGCGTCCACCTCCTCTGCTGTCTCTCCCTCTGGCCCTGCACCCTCAGGCCCCCCTTTACAAATAAGAACAATCTGGAATATTTACTCTCAACCAAATGCTACAGTGCTTCCAAGGCTTCCTCTCTCAGTCCTCACAGCAACCCTCGGACCACTTTGCGGAAGACAAGAGTGAGGTGAATAGCTCGCCAGGGTTAGGAAATGAGGAGTCAGATCAATACCACGGCCCACACTGTAGGCGATGATGCTCCCCAGGAACAATCCAGCAGCTGGAGAGACCTTATTTTTTTTTTAATTTATTTATGCATACAAGCTGGGGTACAGGCCAGAGGTGTGGGGCGGCAAGAGGGTCACCAGAGACAGAGTGGGGAGCAGAACAGGCAGATCAACAAAAATACACTGCTGAGGGGAGCAGCGGGCGAGTCAGGAGAGGTCTGCCGCACCATGTGGGAATCTCCCTGGCCGGGTGTCGAACTCGCGTCGCTGCTGCCGACAGCGCCACAGCGCAGCACCCAACCGCTGCACAACCCAGGAGGCCCCCCGCTTACCTTATTTTATCTCTTGGTTCTCACGGAGACATTTCTCTGGTTTGGGTTATCTGTTTTCTTTCCTAAGGCAGTGATCTGGAGCTCTGAAGAGAGGGTTATGCCTCTAGCTCTCCATGTGGTCATTCAGTTCATCCATGTGTGACCTCACGCAGGTGGCTCACTGGACAGGTGTGGTCAAGGTAGAAGAGCACCTGGCATGGGAACAGCATGGGGGAGAGGCTCAACACAGGCTGGCTTCCTCCACTGTAACATTTCTTGCTCACCGCACAGCCATCAAGGTTACCGTAAGCACCTTCTTTTAGGAGCTTGTTAGCCTTTCAGCCCCCCCACCCACTCCCAAAAGCCCACCCACGGGTTGTTCCCTGTACTCACAGGTGTGCAGCCAGGACTAAGTGTTCTTGTGCCTCACCCAGCACCAAATCATAAAATGTGGCCGAATGGGAGCCATGCCCCATCTCCACTGCAGGGAGCGTGCCCTGCCCCACTCCTAACTTAGTAGGAATCCAAACTTCCTACTGTGCGTGCGTACCAGAGCTGTGTGGTGAGACTCCACAGCAACCCCCCAGAGCTGTGTGGTGAGACTCCACAGCAACCCCCTCCAGGGTCTTCATGTCTTGTAGTCTCCCGTGCACCTCCATCTAGGCTACTTTTTTTTTTTAATGTACGTGTTAAGTTTTTCTTTTCTAGGCTATTTTTAAGCACTGGGCACAGTTTGTAGTTGATAGGGGGTCACAGGCCAGGAGTTGTTCTTTTTCCAGCAGAGAGTCTTATCCCGGGATGTTTGCTCCTGTTATTTTTGGGCGTGGAAGCTCTAGTTTGTTCAAGCATTCCTTTGTTTCGGTTTTAGCCTCGGGGTTAGGGTAGGGCAGGTGCTTTGCATATCTCAGTCTGGGCTTCAAGAGTAGCCTCGTTTCTAAGGAGACCCCTGTGTTCTGACCTGCTTCTCCCTGCCCATTCAAGATGTCAGCCGCCCCATATTAAGAATCGCTGGCTCTAGCCAGTCTTCGGCACTCTGCACCACGCCCCTGCAGGTCTCCAACAGCGCCCCCTCTGGCCTGGATGTCTGCTCATGTACCCACTTAGCGAGCGCAGTGCCAGGTCTCAGGAGCCCCGTGTAGATTCTCGCCCCATCAATGACTGTAGGGGGCGCTGCAGTGCGGCCGCTCCTCCCTCTCGTGGAATGTACTACCCGGTTCTCACGCTAAACGTAGGTCACAAAGTTTTTCTTACCCCCTTTTTGCCAGGTCTTTGCTCGTAGCGCATGCCGTGGTCATCCATTTTTCCCTCGGTTTTTTGGGGTTTTTTGTTTGTTTGCTTGTTTGTTTTGCTTTGTTTTATATGGTTGTTTCTAGAGGAGGTGAGTCTGTCCCCATCTTTCTCCTAAACACT
The DNA here is from genome assembly GCA_004024925.1 of Scalopus aquaticus. Lineage (NCBI taxonomy): Eukaryota > Metazoa > Chordata > Mammalia > Eulipotyphla > Talpidae > Scalopus > Scalopus aquaticus. The sequence goes on along the minus strand of PVIJ01000667.1, from coordinate 242,714 downwards.
TAAACGCTAAGTATAAACTTGATTAATTGAATGTTCTTAAACTTTTTAAATGATGATCACAAATGGGATGCACCTGATTTCCCAAGCCCTTCAATAGCTTTCATAAGCATTTAAACAACTCAGAATTACCAAATCAAAATTATATATTTAATCAAATGTTCTGCATTTTAGCAAAATCAAATCAAACACAAATTCAGCTCATTTGGTTTCACTAATCATTCTCCATATTTCAAGTCAATTTAAGTAGATACTCTTAAATGCCTCAACACCTTAAACAGTATGCATATTCAATACGTGTATATTCTAATATGTATTCACGTTCACAGCAAAGATCTTACACAAAATTATCAGCAGAGGAGCAACACATACTGAAGTTACTTAAGGTTGAGGATTCAGAGATGACGGGTAAAGCTTCAAGGCTGTACTAGGGAACATGGCTGCTCCTCTCTGGAGGGTTCATCCCCCTAAATGTTAACCAGCTGACACCCTCCCACAGTCATGTTCTGCTGCAGTGACAACACGACACTGCAGGTCCAGTTGTCAAGGGTGCTGGTTTTCACACACCCAGTATATCAGCTTTCAATTCTTATCCAATTCTCATCACAATCATTCTCAATTTTTATCACTTGATTTGGGCAAGTGGAATCCTAAACTCATCCATCTTGATTAGTAACTATTCTCTTTGCAGCCTGATTTATCCTGAAGTGACTCTGTATCTCTTTTGTAGCTTTCCACAACTGTTCGTTGAGGCCCTACTATGTGCCAGTCATTGAAGATACAGCGATGGACAACATTGGCAAACATGCTTGGCTTCATGCTTCTTGCACCTTAATGTCAAGATTAAATTCCCCCCAATAATGTAAGCATTGTTTATAAGCACTGTCACGATGAATCTGTAATGGGTATATAGTTTGTTAGAAGAGAGGAAGTGTTATAAGAAAAAAACTAAGCCGAGAAGAGGGGCAGGGAGTGCTGAGATAGGAGCGTGTTTAAATGCAAGTAGGATGCTTAAGAAGGTCTCACAGGAGGTAATATTTGAGCCTCCACTTAAAGGAGGTAAGGATAAGAAGCCACATGAATAACTAGAGCAAGAGTGTCCCCAGGGGAGGGGACAGTTCGTGCAGAGGAGTGAGGAGGCAGGTGGAACTAGAACAGACTAAGCAAGTCTGTTGGCCAGCAAGGTACAGGGGGCACAGAGCAGTGGCCAGCAGAGTGGGGCTCCGTGGGCCACTGTGAGGGTGCTGACTTGTGGTTAACAGAGCCCCTTGGCCGCCCTTCATCATAGGGAGGGACACCAGTTAAGAGTAACTGCAGTGGTCCAAACCAGACATAATGCAAAGAAGGGGTGGGAACTCAGTATATTTCCAAGGTAGAGTTGATATGATTGGCTGGAAGTTTCAATGAGAAGTGAGAGAAAAGTGTCCAAAATGACTCGAAAGTATTGGCTGAATGGATCGAGTTGCCATTACCTGAGTGAGGAAGAGGATCTCCTATAACTAATCATTCATTCCCATTCAGTCATTGACACCAGGCACTGTGATAGGCACCAGGGAACAAATTATTGAGACACTGGGTATCTTACTACTCCTTACAATAAGAGTAAGAAAATCCAGGGCCTCCCTGGTGGTGCAAGGGGTTAAGTCAGCACTATGAAGCTATCAGCAGCCACTGCAGCACAAGTTTGATCACCGGACAGGGAGCTTCCTACATGGAACAGCAGATTTCTCCTGTCTCACCTCCTGCTCCCCTTAGCAGTGTATTTCAGTCAGTCCGCCTGTTCTGCTCCCCACTCTGTCTCCAGTGAATCCTCTCACCACCCCACACCTCTGGTCTGCACCCCAGCTCTTGTATGCTTAAATAAATAAATCTCTAAAAAAAAAAAAGAGTAAGATAATCCAAAAGGAAAGATGAATAGGAATTTTATAATGTTAAAACATAGTGCCATTAATTTAACTAAGGAACATCTATGAAACTCAAGGGAGGGGACGGAGTCAGATCTCTTAGCTGGGTCTGGAGACACCAAAGGACATTCCGAGAAGAAAATATCAACATGGAAAGACAGACATATCGCAAAACACGGTGTTTGTTGAAGTTGTTCAGAATTTCTAGAGAGCAGACTGACAGCGGGGTAGCTTGGAGGGGTTGAGGAGGCGATGGCCCACGCTCAAGACTGTAGACACTCCTCTGAGGGGATGGCATGATGAGATTGGGTTGAGGTGGGCTTTGGGGAAAAACTCTCCAGTCGTGGAAGATATTCAGGGCTGCCTTTTGACGAGAATTTAACATTCCTGTTTCTCCACCCTTTTCCACCATCATGTGGGAAACACCAGGGTGCTGTCACCAGGGCAGAATCTCACCTCCGTGAGCAGATTCATCCTGCTGGGCCTCACAGACCAGGAAAAGTGGAAGCATCTTCTCTTTGCCATCTTCCTGCTGATCTACGCCGTGACCCTCGTGGGCAACCTGGGCATGATAGACCTGATCCGCACCAGCTCCCCCCTGCACACCCCCATGTACTTCCTCCTCAGCGTGCTCTCCTTCCTCGACATCTGCAATTCCTCCGTCTTCACCCCCAGGCTGCTGATCAGCTTCCTCACTGCTGACCAGTCCATCTCCTTCGAGGGCTGCGTGGTCCAGATGGCCCTGATGATCCTCCATGGCACCGGGGAGTGTCTGCTTCTGGCCATCATGGCCTATGACCGATTCGTGGCCATCTGCCACCCCCTCCTCTACCACAGCATCATGTCCCAGTCCTTGTGTGGCCAGCTGGTGGTGGTCACCTATGTGGTAGGGGTGTTTATTTCAGCTGTGCAGACAGGAAATGTCTTCATCTTGCCCTTCTGTGGCCCCAATGTCATCGACCACTACTTCTGCGACATCCCCCCCGTGCTGCAGCTGGCTTGCGCAGACACCACCATTGCCAACATCATCCTGCTCTCCTTTTCCGCTTTGGTCACTGTGCCCACCGTGTCGGTCATCCTGGTCTCTTACGCCTACATTCTAGTCACCATCTACAGAATGAGGTCCCCCGAGGCCCAACGCAAGGCCTTCTCCACCTGTGCCTCCCACCTCACTGCCCTCTGCCTCTTCTACGGGTCTGTGTTCCTCGTCTATGTGCAGCCCAACCCTGAGAGCGCCGCCGCCTACAACAAGATCCTCTCTGTGTTCTACACCATCGTGATTCCCATGCTGAACCCCCTGGTCTACAGCTTGAGGAATAAAGACGTCAAGGCCGCTCTGCAAGTTAGAGTGCTCAACCTAAGCAGAAAAGGAATTTGCTAGGAAGGAATCTGGTAGCTTGTAAAATAGAAGCGGAGAGAACCCAGCTGGGACAGGAACCAAGAAAGCAGCTAACAGCCTGCCATGAGAATGGTCTGGGCAGCCTGCCACCCATGGGCGCATCCGCTTTGGGTGCTCTCTATCGCCCGGCCCCTGCGCACTGCCCCTGCTCAGCCGTTGGGCGAAGCCACCACCAGTAGCTCCTCTGGAGCTCCCAGTCACACGCCAGCGCTCACCGCGACTAGACCCCTCCATCCTTTGCTGACTGTGGAAAAGGCAACAAATCCACTTGGGGGGAGCGATGGAGCCATTTTCTCACTCTCTGGCTCATGTTGTTTCTGCCTCCCAAGGAGCCTGCGGCCACCTCGTTTTACAAGCAGCTCAGGTGAGAAGGGTCTTGCTAGCATTTTTCCTGAAGGCCTCAATTTCTCCACCTTAACTTCTTCAACCCTATTTGCTTCATGGTAGACGCTGCAGTTTTTCCTTTATGTCTCTCCCCGGGAGCCCAGCCTCTGAATCTCGGAGGATGCCACATGATTAAAACCTTGGGAAAGTCAGAAAACCAAAGTAGTCTGTTATTTGGGGGATTTCTGATGTGTGTGTGTCCACGTGTGGCCTGGCTTGTCTTCAGGGAAGCCTGCGGGAGCTACCCAGGCACAGCTGCCCGCGCTGCCCGGCAGGATCACTCAGGACTCACTCAGGTCTGAGCCCAGGAGCCCAGGGATCCAAAGGGTGGACATTGGGGGCTCTTTGCCCTTTGCTCCGAGACCAGGTAGGGCTGGACTCCTGCCTTAATGGTGACCAGCACTTATCATCTGCTGTATGCCAGGTTTTTGTTTTTTAACTGATGGAAGCATCTTTATATTTTTCAACTTTTTTATTATTTTTGGATGAAGTACCATTGTACACCCTTATTCATAGTTTGAGAGTATAGGGTCACCCTAGCTCTCCCACCACCAAAATCTATCTTTATTTCCACTTTTTTAAAATCTTTTCTTATTGAAGTAACATTGCTGTGTGTGATTTAGGGGACTAGGGCCTCCTCACACGGATGTCACCCCTCACCCCCACCTGCAAAGCACCCATAGCCAGGATATGCTTACACAATTTCCCTAATGTTCAAAATCTACCCTGTGACTCGCCTTTGGTCCTGCCCACAGCCGTCACCCACTATCTCAGCATCCCAACTCCTGGCCTCTTCCGTGCAATTCCCCACGCCCTCGCCCCTGCCCCCCACTCCTTCCGCCCCAACCTTGCCAGCCAACAACTGCACCATCTCCAAAGTCTCTCTCTCAAGCATTCTGGTCTTTTGATGGTTTGATCCTGTCCCTCGGCCTCATAGCCCGTGCTGGCAGTCTAGAATTTCCTTCCTCTTCCTGGGCCCGTCAATCCGTTTACTCCTTGTTTTACTGACCATCTTCCCTCCCGCCCTCAGGGCCTCGTAACTCATCCCAGACTCCACGTTCACTCTTAGGCACATTCCCTGGTGAGATCCTCGCCCTGCCCCTCCCACCCCGCTGACTCTGCTGGACCGTGTCCGGCCTGCGCTGGCTCTCACTCCAGGACTTGTCTGGACCCAGCTGGAGATAACACAACTGCTCTCTGGCCTCCCTTGAAATTCTCGTCATGAATGTTACGTGGGCACGCAACACTCTGGCAACCTCCGGCACATTTCCCATTTTTTATTTCTCCTTGGGACCTCTCAGCTTAGCTTCACTGCATAGTTCACGGAGAAAACAGGCAGGAACACCCCCTCATCTCACAGCTGTCACACCTGTCGTTCCCCAGCTGGGTGCCCAGGCTGAGGAAGGTGAGTCCGCCCTCTACAGGGGCTGTGACCCCCCTCTTGCCCTTCTGAATAATCTAGCTCCTAAAATTATCTCTGCTGATCTTCTCAAAAAATCCTTCCCAACTACCCGATGAGGCACAAACTACTAATAGCCCCATTTGTAAATGAGGGTGAGGGTCACAGAGGGTGAAAAAACTTGATTGAGATTACACAATGAGTAAGTGACAGAACCAGAACTGACCTCAGACTCTGGAATACCCCCAGTCACCCACTGGGCTCTACAGGAAGCATCTGATGGGTCACATCTGAGGAAGCTCCTCATTAATTCCTTCCTTTCCTGAACCTACATGCCACTCCGCACATCGGGGTGCAGGGCGGGGCGGCAGCTGTTCCCCTTACCTCTGACTCTAGAATTGCCAGATTTAGCAATTAAAAACCCAGGATGCCCAGTGAAAATTGGATTTTGGGTAAACAATGATAAACAACAAATGCTTTTTTTGGTCTAAGTATGTCCCAATATCAGAAGGGATATACTGATACTAAACATGACTTAAATTACTAAAAATTACTCTGAAACCCAAATCTAAGTGGGCACCATGTCTGATGTGGCAACTCCACTTGTGACTTGCTTTGACCACAGCATACAGTACAAGGGACGAGGTGCCCGCTCCAGGCTCGCCTTAAAGAGGGCTGTTGGTGTCCACGTCTTCCACCTTGGAAGCCCACCCGAGGCCATCGGGCTGTGAGGAGGCCCAGCAGGCCAGGTGCGAAAGCCACACAAAGAGACACCAGACACTGAGGAAGACCTCGCCATGACCCAGCAGCCAGTTCCCTGCGGCTCAGGGGGCCACTCGGCTGCACCAGGTGGAGCAGAAGAACAACGTACCCCAAGCACCACTCACACGCCCGACCCACAGAATTGGGAGGCAGAGCAAACTGTCGTTGTTTTAAGATATTTCGTGTTGGGGAGGTTCTTGCATAGCAAGAGGTCACCAAAATAACCCTGAAAGGGGTGTCCCTGGATTATTTTTAATTTAGCCCCCCGAACCTTGTGGGGTCCTGTATGGAGGCTCCATCAGGCTTGGTTTCTATGCCTGTGCAACCCAATCTCACTGATATTCTGCATGGACGCACACACTCTTACAGTTCAGAGCATGGAACTTGGCGCTGCCAGACCCAAGCCTGGGTTTCAGCTCCATCATACAACACCGCCCGACCTTGGGCTCTTTACCTAAAAAATGAGTATGTCGATATTAATTACTTCATAAGGTGGACTATGAGGATTACAGGAGATTTAATGTCTATAAAGCGCTTAGAGCCGTGTCAGGTCCTTAATTAATGCTCAGCACAAAATAGCTGTTGTTATTAGTCTTCCTTATACTGAGTAATTTCTCTGATCTGTGTTGTTCTGTGGTTTTATGGCCTTTATTATTTCTGCCCAGTGAAGAAGGTTCAGGGAGAGCACAAGTCTCATGACAGCAAAGAGGGCAGAATCCACCTCCAAAGAATCCGCTTGGTCTCCATGAGAGGGGGTCCAGGCGGCGGCGGCCTTGCTAGTCCCGCATTCGTCCCTGCTGTCTCCCAGGTCCACGGCCACTAAGCTCCCACTTGCCCATAAACATTTATTTACATGGTGAAAAGCCCAGCACACAGCACAGCTCACACAGATGCTCACTGCATTAGCATCCCCCACTCCCCAGCGTTATCCACTCTGGCATGAAAGGGACAATGGCCACTGGCACCCACGGTGTGGTCCTGCCAAGTGCCTTCCTCGTGGAGCCCTTCTGTGGCCCCAGGTTTGTTAGTTGATGTCTGGGATCTCCACTCTTCTGCCCAAGCTCCATCTTGCCGGTGTTGCCATCTCCAAGGCTGAGGTCACCCTCTCCCTGGGTCCCTCTTCACCATCACTGTCATTCCGGTCACCTGCTGAAGGATGAACTCCCCGGAAGCCCAGAACTCTCCACCTGCACCTTCCATCTTCCCACCATCGACACTTTGCTCTCAGATGCTGAGCCCGGCTCTCGCAGTCTCCAGGAGGAGCTCAAGCCGGCGGCCCCGTGGCAGGGCAGAGCCAGGACAAGTTAGGACATCTTGGAGAGCGGAGCAGTGACTCTCAACCAAGGAGGAGTCCCAGGCCAAATATCAGGAGCAGGAGGGTAAGAGTTCAAAACCCAGGTCAAGATAAGAAAAGCAGCAGCATGAAGTCGGGGTTAGGCATGGGCTAGGCCGACAGGGAGCTCGCTTGGGGGGTAAGACAAATATTGGATTCCTCATCCCTGAGGTCATGGGAAGTCAAGACTGACTCAGAGATAGATTCAGGGTAAAGGGGTGTTTCTAGATCCCTCCAGACACCTGCTGAGGTGCAAAATTGGTTTGGAGTTAGGCTTCCTTTGAAGACCCTCCTCCTCTCATCCCCTGGTAGCTGATGAACCTCTCTTCTGTAGACTAGAGAACCTCTGATGCCCCCACATGTAAGACAGCACCTCTGAGGCTGCTGAGTGGGGGATACTCTGCAACGCCTGTATCCTCACTCTCTGCTCCCAAGAACAGACACGAGGACTGGGAATCCTTCAGTTTCATGCCGAAGGACCCTGTGCCCCATGGTTACCTGACTGTGTGTCTGTGTCTTCAAATAAATGTAGGCTTCCTCAGGCAGGAGCCAGATCTGATGCTTCCTTCATCCCCCATGGGACCTAGGACCCTGCTTAAGGTGGACACTTCCTGGGGGAGGGGGAAGCATATGATTTATATTTCTTTCTCCTCTTCCTCTTAGGAGGTTGGCAGTTTGAGTGAGTGAGTGAGTTTTGGTGGCAAATCAAGTGATTTATTTAAGCTATCTCCCACATAAGCAGAAGGCGGGACAGGAAACAGGTCATCATTTGAATCAAGTGAAGTTGAGCTTAAGGTCTCTACACATTTCTGGTTCACACGCAGAGTAATGATGCAAACAAGGGCAATGGGCCCCCGTGCTGGGTCATAGTTCCGGTTCTCTTTATTCATCTTCAAAGCCAGCAGGCAAGGGATTCAGATGAGAATTATAGAAGAGAAAGGGGCGCCATCTTCCCAGGGGAAAGGCTCAGACCTGATGCAGAGATGGGAGTAGGGTGAACTAGAGTCTCTGGTTCTTCCAGAGCTGCGACTCCAGGAAAACCTTCAGCACACTCCAGCCCACCCCAGGGAGCACAAGCAAGTAGTAGGGGCCTTCCACGTGCGAGCTGAGCCCTCCTCGCCCTGGGCGCCCGCACCATGGGCCGCCCCTCTGTGGCCTGAGAACCTGGAAGCCAGCCGGCGCCGCCATGTTGTCCTAGACCGCCCCCTCTAGGCGTGTAGACTTGTAGTAGCAGATGGTGGAAAGAATACCAGCCATGACACTGTAAGGCTCAGGACTTGAATGAAGCACTACTGCTCCTGGAGGGAGGCATTTTCCCATTAACATAATGAACAACTAATATTTATTGAACATGTCTATGAGTCAGGCATCCTGGGAGGCTCACTGCACACCGTGTTTCCCTTCACACTCCTAACAGTCCTATGGGTAAGTTATGCCTGTTTCACATAAGCAGAAACCCAGAATCCAAGAGATGATGGCTTTTAAGGTCATACAGATGATAAGGTAGAGCCAGGCCGAGCCCCTGCTGCAAGCTGGTGCCAGAAACCCCTTGCGGTAACTACGCCTAAGTTGACATGTTTACTGTTGCCAAAATAGCCAAAGATGTTTCCCGCCAGTACCTTGCTCTGTCAATCCCACGGTCTTGAGCAGGGATTTTCATTTTCTCCACAGCACCTGAAGAACAACTGGAACAGGAAAAAAGAAATGTGATACTAGCAACTGAAAGAATTAGGAATGAAGGGACTCCTGCTACCCCACTCTCCTTGCCACCAAAGGAAGCCACCATTCCCTCCAACCTTCCTAGGTCCCCGCTGAGTGCCCCCTGGCGTGCTCTGTGAGTCACCACAGAAATGAGTCCAGAGCAAGTTCAGGTTGGTTTCAAGGGTGGACAAGCAGTGATTTGCTGACTAGGTGGAAAATCCAGGGTTTGAGCTGCCAAAACAAACCCCAGAAATATGACTGCAGAATTAGGCTGCTAGAGGGAGTAGAGGGGAAGGGAGAGTGAGGTGGGAACAAATGGTGGGGGCGTGGGCAATGGCCCAGGGTGATGGGGTGGGTGATAACATACATCTGAGGAGGTGTGAGCTGGTTCCTGTGTCATGCATTGGTCCACTGTGTTGTGAACCAATGTTACCTCTGAAGACAAAAACAAAAGTAAAAGCAATAGGATCATAAATAGCTATGTTCATTTTTTATAAATGGAAGTTTTATTTGATTTTCCTTGATACTGTAATATGATTATGTATTTTTGTATTGGACTGTATTCAATATTTAATTCCACTGTATTTTGTTTAAATTTTGAAGAAAAAAAAAAAGAAAATTCAGGATTTGGAGAAGTGGTGTTGCTTAAAATAGCCAACTTGAACCTCTCTTCCCCAAATCAGAGAAGAACCAGAACTTTATTTGTCCCCTGTGCAAAGGAGTGCTTTAAAAAAAAATCTAGAAAACTCTTTCCACCCCTGACATTCATAGGAAATGTGAAACCTCCTGGCACTACCAATAAACCTATACACCGGTAAAGATGCAATGAGGAAGTGAATGCCATTAAAGGCATAAAGCACTGCTTTTCTTCACAATTATTTAGAAAGGTGGCCTAAAGAGGGAGCAAAACCCCTTCAAGTAAAGACTAAATTGTCAATTAATAACTCTTCAAAGACCATCAGAAAACCCATAGGTCAACCCAAGCTAAGTTTATTGTACCTGCCATAGAAAAGTGAATATAGATAGAATCTTAGTAATGTTTCAAAAGAAGGAAATCAGCCCTCACTGGTGGGGAGGTTTTAAGTCTCAGCACTATCAAGTTGTCTGCAGCCACTGCAGCACAAGTTCAATCCATGGCCAGGTTGCTGACCCACGTGGTGCAGCAGACCTCTCCTGTCTCTCCGCTGCTCCCCTCAGCAGTGTATTTCAGTAGATCCACCTGTTCTGCTCTCCACTCTGTCTCTAGTGAATCCTCTCACACACACACCCCCGCACCTCTGTCCTGCACTCCAGCTCTTGTATGCATAAGTAAATAAATTTTAAAAAAGACAAAAATCAATGGGAAATGTTTGTGGGATTTGGAAATGTGGATTCAAGTGTTCCTATGCAAATCTTTCAAAGCAGGGAGTAGATGGGAAGTGGACAAAGTTCGTGACATTATAGTTCAGGATTGGCAGCTACAGGGAGGGAAGAACCTAAAAGCAGATCTTGGTAAGGAAACTATTGTTTGTTGAGAAAATTGCTTTCTCAGGTGAGTCATCACCTGTCCTGCTAGGAAAGCTGTTTGCTCAGAGGAGCAAAGTATTTGTTCAGACAAATTGACTCGCAGTAATTTCATGAAACAAATAGTGAAATTATTTCCTGGTTTATAGTCACATCTTCCTATGTCTGAATTTCTTGGAGCAATTAGTGATGTCATATCCCTGCAGGAAGTCTCAATTCTCAGTCCCAAGAGGTAAGCTATGTGGGAATAGATGTTCTTCCCTCTTTAGTTATACTGGTTATTTTTTAAAATAATGAAATCATATTCTGATCCCACGGAAGCAGAACTCTACCGCACTTCCTCCCACAGTGACATTACATCTGAACTATAAAGCTACATGTTCCTCCCACTCGGCCCCACGGAGTGGGCTGAGACAGTTAGCAGGGAAATGGTTTCAGCTGGAGGAGAGCCCATAGCCTCGTGGAAGTAGGCAGTGCCCTTGGTGGTTAATCAGCATTCATCCACAGGTCCCGCTCCCGCAGAGCGTGCTTCACTGCTACAGTGAGATCCAGACAACCTCTCCCGAGTGAATAAGCCCTCTGCTGCAGGAAACACAGGCAATCCGGGCCTCCTCTGCCGACACCCCCTCCCACAGCAGAGAGTCAAGGGACTGAATTTCTTTTACACAAACAAGCCATTTGCCTCACAAGGCCCTTTCCTTTGCGTGGCAAGGCAATTTCCCCTGGGACTATAAAATCCCAAGATGCCAGTCTCCCCCAAGAGCCAATTTTTCCCTTCCTACTTTAGGAAAACAGTCTCAATACCCAGTTCTCACTGGGTTTGGCTCTCCAAGCCGCAAGCCCCAGAGTATCTGTGAGTTGTTTGTAACAGTGAAAACTTGGAAATGCCTATTGTCAACCAGTGGGGACCAGTTCTGTGAGTGATGGCACGACAAAAGATAGCAGCCACTAAATAGGACGCTGTTAAGTATTATTGATTGATATGGGGAAATGTCTGTGACATCTTGCCGAGGGAGAAAGGAAATGACAGGATGCCTTGAATAGCATGATTCCGTTGACCGGACATAACAGATATATATCAGTGTATTGAGTGATTTCTAACAACAATGCTCACCAGCTCCCATTTTCTGTGGTGGTAGGATTTCAGGTGATAGTTTGCTTTTTCTTGATTCTTTTCTGTGTTGCTTAGATTTTTTCACACCTAGCATGTATTATTTTTACCAGGACAAAAAAATACTTCGGAGGGGGGGAGAATTACATTTTTTTTTAGGTGGAAAAAAGTATTTCAATATTATTAAGTGAATAAAGCAATTATGGTCTAAATTTATACGTGTGTGCATGATAACCCAAAATACCATCACACATATTTCCAGGGTCTGAAGGTCAAAGGAAGGAACAATTGGAGAAACCACATCTAGACCTTCAAAGAACACACACACGGTGATATCATGGACACTGTTGGTCACTTTCTGGGACCCTTGCGGTTTGTGTTGACCTTATCCCTGCATCGGTTTTGGCCTTGAGAGCCTTTGGAGCCTCAATAACATGAAAAGAGGAGGTCGCCAGTGGGCACACACTGTGAATGAAGAAGGTCTATCCTGGCTTTGATGGAGAACCCCAGCTCATAGGGAGTTCCCAGGCACCCTCGCCAAGGTCTCTCCAGCACCCACCTGCAGTTCCAGGTCTGTTCCTGGGAGAATGTGGCGGCAGGATGACTCAGGAAGCAGATTGTCTATGGAGGAGGGGTCCTGGAGCCCTCAGTGACTTTTTAGGGTTTTAATGGTCTCTTGTAGAGAGGCAACCAGGTACAGGGCAGGCAACAGAGCCAAGGGGGCCGGGAGGCTGGCAGGCCTCCCAGCCCCTGGCGAATCTTCACTCTCTCGGGCTCTCAGGCGTTCTCTCGTGGCCTCTCTACTGCACCTCAAACAGTCCTCTGCTCCACGCTCTGTTCTCTGCAGCTGCTGCTTCTGATGCTGCTGCTGTTGCTGCTTCTAAGCCCAGTCTCTGGCTCAGGTGTGCCCGCTCACGCAGGCCCGCACCCTACTCCAGGTGCCCGCCATCAGGCATGCGTGTAGGCCTGCAGAGGTCTATCCTTGATGGGAGGGCAGAAAAACCTGATGACTCTTTCATTTACCCCACAGAGAACTAGTCACAAATTCTCACTACCACATTTCTGCTCTCTCGGGGTCAGGAGGGAAAAAGGCAGATGAATCTTAAGACAGGTATCTTCCCAGCAATAAGAAATCTCAAAGCTTTCTTACATCTGAGAAGTCCTCTTGAGAAAGAAAGCTGGGGATGTAATCAATGAAAAGAGAGAGAAACACCCTCAAGAGATCCCCAACAGCAAGGCTCAGGGGTGGGTGGCAGGATGGGTGGCCTCACTCAGCCACAGGCAAGTGGGTTGAGGGCTGGGTCCTACAACTGTAAGGGCTTAACTCTCCCATCCTCCTTCCCCCAAGCCGTACTCAGGCCCTTCAAATCAAGTCATCAGCCCCAGCACCTGGGTAAATGGGAGGTGAAAATCAGAGGTCAGAAGCAGTGTGCAGTAAATTTGAAATTAATTTTCTTTAGGTTTCTACCCTGAGGCCTCTTGTCTTGAGAGCTCACACTCTCCCTGGCACATTCTATCCACTCTTACATTCAATGACCAGTGTTATTTTAAAGATTTATTTATTTATGCATACAAGCTGGGGTGTAGGCCAGAGGTGTGGGATGGTGAGAGGATTCACTAGAGAGAGAGTGTGGGGAGCTAAACAGGCGGATCTACTGAAATCCACTGCTGAGGGGAGCAGCGGGGAGACAGGAGAGGTCTGCTGCGCCATGTGGGAAGCTCCCTGGATGGGGATCGAACTCGTGCTGCAGTGGCTGTGGATAGCCCCATAGTGCTGAGACTCTGCCCCTTGCGCCACCAGGGAGGCCCGACCAGCGTTATTTTGTAGTAGGCCAGAGAACACGCATGTGAAGCTTCAATAGTGGCTTAAGAAATGAGCTGAGGCGCGACTCAGCACAGGTGTTGGACGTGTGCCAGTGTCCCCGTCCCTGCTCCCCAGCGCTGCCCACTCTGGGGACACCAAGGGCTCCCATCTGAGTCCAGGGTGCACACTTGTCTTATCTAGTCTGTCTGCAGCGATGTTCCCACCCTCTCGGGAACCACACCCAAGCCAACTGCTCCCTCCTGCAGGTTCCAGGAGCAGGAGTTGCTCACAGGCCTCTGTACCGCTCCTGTTCCTCTACTTAGCCACCCTCACAGGCAGCGAGGGCGCGGTACCCGGATGCACACACCCGGCAGCCTCACATGCCCGGGGACTTCTTCCTGACGTCCTGTCTTCACAGACCCCTCTTCCTCCACTGTGGGCCCCCAGGCTGGAGCGCCTCCTCGCCTCGGGCCAGGCCACGTCCTTCGCAGGCTGAGTGTCCAGATGGCCTCCCGGCTCTCCCTGGGTCAGCGGAGCGTCCTCCCCTGCCGCCACCTGCCACCCTCTCCAACAGCACGCCCCAGTGTCCGTGTGTCCAGCTGGTGGCGGCCACTCGTATGGCGTCTGCTGCCAGCTCCGTTTTGCTGCCTGGGTACATCTTCAGGTTACCCCACTGCGGCCCCAGGGTCATCGGCCACTATTGTGACAGCCCCCCCTCCACTCCAGCTTCCCCGTGAGGACGACGCTGACATCCGAGTCATTGTCTTCTCCTGTCCTGCCTCGATTATCCTCTTTGCCTTCACCATTATCCCCTCATAAAGCCTCTGCGACCTCTGAGTCCGCTGAAGCATCATGCATCATGGTTTTGTGTCCCCAGCTAGACTGTAAGCTCCTGGGGTGCGGGGGATGTGCCTTCCAGAGTAGGGGTTTGGGGTGAGGGCTCCATGAAGTATGGTTGGAAAGTCACAGATGGACCTGTCCGAACTCCAGCAGCACTGCACCCCAGCTGAGGACCCCCTGAGTCCTGGGTTTCTGTAAGAAATCTGGAGGCAAGAGTTTTGATTCTTTGCTGATTTTTGAATAAAATGAAAAAATTTTCCTATAGCCCTTTTAGTACCCTGAAAAAAATGTTCACTCTGGGAAAGAGACATTTCATATTTAAATATGCTGCAATTTTCATTCTGTGAGAAACCCTATCAGCTTCTGCCAGTTTCCTCCTAGGGGTGCAGACTCTGCCCAACCATTGTACAGAGTCAAGGCTCCCTGGAGCTTCTGGTGAGCTCCAGCACAGCGGGGGAGGGAGCTGGGAATGGGAAAAACAACAGATAGAAAGGTGAAGAGAGGCCTCCCTGGTGGCGCAAGGGGTTAAGTCTCAGCACTATGAAGCTATCAGCAGCCACTGCAGCACAGCATGAGTTTGATCCCCCCTGCCAGGGAGCTTCCCACAAGGCACAGCAGACCTCTCCTGTCTCCCCACTGCTCCCCTCAGCAGTGTACTTCAGTGGCTCCTCCTGTTCTGCTCCCCACTTTGCCTCTGGTGAACCCTCTCACCCCCCACACCTCTGGCCTACACGCTAGCTTGTATGCATAACTAAATAAATCTTTAAAAAAAAGATGAACAGGCCCCTCTGCGCCAGTTCCCTCTGCCTCTCTCCAGCTCATCTTCAGAAGGGAGAGCTCTTGACCCAGACCCCGGGGCCTGTGAGTCACGACTGAGCAGCTGCAGAGGCCGTGTCTCTCCACCAGGAAAAGCTCAGGCAGGTTCAAGGGTGCAAGGGAAGGGCCGTGAGTCACAGAGGACCAAGAAAGTTCCAGCGGCAAATAAAAAAAAAAAAGAAAGAGAGGGCCTCCCCGGTGCCTGTGGAGCTGTCAGCAGCCGTGACGCAAGTTCGATGCCCACATGGCGCAGCAGACCTCTCCTGCCTCGCCCGCTGCTTCCCTCAGCAGTGTATTTCTGATCTGCCTGTTCTGCTCCCCGCTCCGTCTCTGGTGAACCCTCTCGCCGCCCCACGCCTCTGGCCTGTACCCCAGCTTGTATGTATAAATAAAAAATAAATCTTAAAAAAAAAAAGAAAAGAAAGAGAAAGAGCCAGGGCACAGAAGGGAGGGCAGACCCTCTGCTACGACCCCTTACCAAAGGTGGCCAAGGCCTTCCTAGATCCTTGACCTTAGCACTGGGACTGGCCAGTGGGGGCCTGACCTGTGCATTGCAGAATGTCGAGCAGCATCCGTGGCTTCCGCCTAAGGTGCCAATAGCACACTACCCCTCCACCCACTGAGAAAACCAAAGATGTCTCCAGACACTTCCAGATGTCCCCCGAGGTAGGGAGGACTCAGCCTGGCTGAGACCACTGGCCTCAGTGGGCTTGAGGACCCGCCTTCCCTCCTCATGCAGAACATGGGCTGGGGGCTCCGTCGTCCTTACCTCCTTCCTTGCTGCAGCTTCTCCCCTGCAATATCTGAAGATTTTCCCTCGGCAGGATGTGAATTTGCTACTGAAGTGGGTGAGTAGAAGCTCCAAGAGCTTAGAGAGAGAAGGAAGAGCCTGGAAGGGAACCGCCAGGAGCTTGTCCAGCGTCCACATGGGCCACACGCATCATTTGGTTGTTTTAATTAAGAGAAACAGGCAAAGTTAACATCAATGATAACTTTTACTTAACGAAATATGTAAAAAATATCGCTTCAGCTTGTAATTGTCTGAGGGACAGAGAGGAGCAAACTCCTGAGGGACACCCCTCCTGCCCCCACCTCCACGTCAGCGAGACCCCAGGCACCCCACAGAGCAAGAGCCAGACTTCTTGGATGAGGAGGGGGCAGCTGGAGAGGAGGAAGGAGCAAAGCAGAGATATATTTGAGGTAAAACGGGGAGGAAGGAGGAGCCTTGTAAAGGCTGTTCCGGGACTTGGGCATTCTGGCAGGCGGGCAGATAACAGCAGCCGGCAGCTTGACCTCACTCGTGGTGGATTACATGGTCCGTTGTGAATTTGGGGGGCTCTCCTTCTGTCCCAGCTTTCTGGGGCCTGCCTAACCCCTTATGGTTCCTTGCTGGGAGGTGCCTTAGACACTGGCAAGTTTTTGGCCTTGCCCACCCTGCTCTGTGCCCAACCTGCTTGGCCGAACATTTGCCCACGAGGGGCGGGTAATTTTTGGAGTCTGATCAGGAGTCAGTTACTTGAAATCTTTTCTTCCCTCTCTCTGCCTCTCTTGCTCTCCCTACCCCTCTGCCTTGGCTTTGAACTTCACACCAATTAGAGATCTTTGAGTCTGTTTCCTTTGCCTTTATGTTGTGCAAATGGCCAGACCCTTAGAATGAGCAAAATGGGGCTTTTTCCCATGGATATCCCTCAGTTTCACCTGGTTTCATAATCAATATTTTTAAATTCGGGGCCTCCCTGGTGGCGCAAGGGGTTAAGTGTCAGCGCTATCAAGCTATCTGCAGCTACTGCAGCACAAGTTCGATCCCCAGCCAGGGAGCTTCCCACATGGCGCAGCAGACCTCTCCTGTCTTGCCTCCTGCTACCCTCAGCAGTGTACTTCAGTAGATCTGCCTGTTCTGCTCCCCACTCTGTCTCTGGTGAGTCCTCTCACCACCCCACACCTCTGGCCTGAACCCCAGCTCTTGTATGCATAAATAAATCTTTTTAAAATTTTTAATTCATAATGAGGTATTTTACATTTTTTTCATACTAAGTCTTGTGCATCTGAAGTGCCTCTTCAACTGACAGACATCGTGGTTGCACCAGTCCCCTGTCAAACGCTCGGAGCCACGTGTGGTGAGTGGCTGCCATAGTGAACAGTCCAGGACTGAGGACTTCGTACAAAGGGTGGGGCTCCCCCCCTCCTCTTCTCCAGCCCCAAGTTCTTCTGGAGGCCAAGATCTTATTGTTTTAGTCTATTTAAAATTATTTTAATTGCAGTAACACTGGTTTACCACACTGTTTATGTTTTAGGGGAATAGGTTCCCACTCTTTTCAGATGTAGGTCACCACCCCACACACCCATCATTCTCTACCACGGTCCCTGGGCCCTCCACCCTTTGCTCCCTGCCCCCTCTAGTAAGGAAGCCAAGGTCTCAGCTACCAGCGAGACAATATAGTCTCCAAGTAGGTATTTGTGACACAGAGAGCCAAATCCCCACTTCAAGTGGCCACTGCCCCATCCAAAACAATGCCCTCTTCTAGGCAGGCAAACAGATGCTTGGACCTTCCACTCCACACCCCTCATCAGAAACAAAGCTGTAAATCTGTGGGTTGTAAATTAGCCTAACCCCACCCTAAACAGAATTTTTCCGGGACTCAGGTGTCCGCCCAAGCACGGCATGTCCGGCTCCTTCCCCTGGTGCTCAGGTTCTCCCTGCTGCCTCATGCAAGACACGCCCCCAGAAGCCCTGGGCACCCCGCCCTGCCAGTGTACCCCTCAATCCACTAACCTTTCACCAGCAGACAGTCAGGAGCTCAGGTGAGCTGAGGGCCTCTCTCCGTGGATAAATTCCCAAGCCCGGTGGACAAATTCCTGCTTAACACTTTGTGTGCCGGCCGTTTTCTGTGCCACCGCATGAATGGTATAAGCATTCAATAAAACACACACAACTCCTGAACTACTGGATATTAAAAAAACTGTCATATCTCTCATAAAACACCTTACACTTTCACCGAAACAATGTGTAAAGCTTCTAGACTGAGTACAATCAAAGAAATAGCTCCTAAGAGTTCCAAATAATCCACCGTGGTGTGAAAAACCAGAGACTAGATGACCACGTACTAATATGTGAGCGGACCACAAAGTGTTAAGGCACCAGATCCAGGATGGGGCCCCTGATGCAAATTGACTATCTCTCATTACAGGCTGACACTCCCACTCAAAACCTATAATTCACCCAAGATGCCATTCTCTGCAAGGGCTCCCTGACGTCTACCTGCAAGCTTGAGCAAAACCCCTATGTCCACATTTTGCTCTCTTAGTTCACCCAAATCTCTCCTCACACCGACACTGGACAGCAAGGGCACTAAATCGGGCCAAGGACATGGCCCAAGTAGTTTATCAGTCACTGTCTGAGTTCTCATCTGCACACACAATGCGAGACCAGCTGTTTTGAGTGTCGCTTGTCTGGCGCTGCGCTGGGGCATCTCAGCAGCTCCAGGAGGATCTCCTGTCATGTCTTCCATTGTCCTCATGAGTTGGGCCCAGCCCATATTCTAGCTACTGTATGCTCCAGGCGGGAAGACGCCATTTTGATCATGCTGTTGTTTGGGAGAGGAGCTCTTCATCTTCAATGGTGGGAAGATGCCATCTTAGCAGCTTTTTGTTTAGGACTTGAAAGCACTGGACACTGCTTTGGATGAGGTAAACATTTTTGGCCTCAGTAACTCTTTGTTTTCCCCGAGTTTGTTAAATAAATCCCATTGTTGTTGTTCTCTGGGCCTGAGTAGTCTTACAATTGTGCGCGCAGGGTAAGAATTCAGACAGTAACCAGAAAACTATCTGGACACTGTCCTTGGCTGCTTTTAGTGCCCCTTGCTGTCCTGTATCAACACTTTGTTGTGGGATATTTTGGTGGTTGTTTTCTCAGGGAATACCCACCTCATCCACCAAGTCCAATCTCTAGCAACTGTCTCTTTCTATAAGACCCCATCCAGAGGTAAGTTTTCCATGAAGGTGTCCAGCCAAGGTTTGGGAAGGCCTCACTTGCCGGATGCTTCCACGACCCTGGGAAGGCCACAGCTATAGGCTCTGGTCAGATGATTTCGTAAAATTTTTAAAAAGATATTTTGCCACAAAAATCACACTTTGCCTCCTGCACCTTTGGACTGTCCATGGTCATGTGAAGTCCAGCTAAGGGGAAGCTGAGGTGAAGGCCCTGGGCTGAGGTTTACTGTATGCTTATAGGATTTGTAGACAGTTTCCTCTTTAGTTAAGTTGGTAGTGTTCACCCCAGTAGAGAACAGCTTCCAGGAGCACTGGAAACCTCCCTGTCCCACCCACCCAACTCCAACTTCAGGCAGTCAGAATTCAGTCCACGCAGCTCACCTGGCCTCCTGCCACACGCAGGTGCAGGTGGATTTCATATGTGCAGGTCCCGCAGACAGTCCATGGGAACCTCTCCCGACCCTCGGATTACTAATCTAACTACCATATAATTTTGTTTTGTTTTGTTTTTCTTGTTGCAGGGTCCTTAGATTTTATTTTATGTTTTTAATATATATTTTTATTGTTATTTATGTCTTTTACATTTTGTATTCCCCTTGGGTAGCCCACCACCAATTCCATATAATTTTTTTTAACTTTGTGATGCTTTGGCATTTGTCAGCTTCATAACAGAGAAGGGGGCGGAAGTAGGATTTATTGGTGGGCGTGACTAGGGAGACAGCAGTTCCCAGGGTCACCTGAGTGCGGTGCCCACCCTTATCCTCGGGGGTCACGACTAGGGAAGAATTGGACCCCCACCCCTGCCATCCAAGACAATCCAGTGTTCAGCCCCCAATTCTTCAGAGTCATCCACATTAAATTTGGTGAGCTTTCCCTGCTTCTTGGAGATGTAGCTCTTTTAGCAGCCAGGGAACTTGAACTTGGCTCTGCATAGGGCCTCCAGCCCATACTCCTTGTTCTGCACCCTGGTGTGGATGGACAGGATGACCTGCTCAGGTGGACGGACCCTGGTCCCTGTGTCCTGGGGTTTCCTAAATGTGCCTGCAACCCCGTCTGCAGCCTGGAAGCCCACTCAGGGTTACGACTTGTCGGAGCGGATGACGCAGAAGGGCTGGGTCCGAACTCAGATGTGAAACCATCTTCCCCACAGCTCTTCACCCTGTCGTCGCTGGCACAAACATGAGCAGCCTCCAGGGCTTGGGAGGAGAGCTGCTGGTATTGATCCAACACCACATGATCACACCTTGGGGACTCGTCCACTTCTGCCCCAAGTCAAAGGTGCAGGTCTTGGTGTCAGGGACACCTGGCAGAAAGGAGACTAGTTGAATTGTATCCTCCCCCAAATCCTAAGCCCACAATGCCTTAGATGTGACCTTGACTGGGGAGAAAGTCTTAACAGAAATGATCATGTTAAAATGATATCATTAGGGTGTGCCTCTATCCGGTATGACTGGTGTTCATATAAAAAGGGGACTTTGGACCCAGAGACAGACATGCATAGAGGTCAAAGTGAAAACCAGGATTGCTAGCAACCCAGCAAGAGGCGTGGAACAGGTTCTCTCTTACAGTCCTCAAAAAGAAATAACCCAGCAGATACCATGACCACAGACTTCCTGCCTCCAGAACTGTAAGACAATAAATTGTTGTTGCATAAGTCACCTACCTTGTGCACATTGTTACAGCGTCCCTTAAAAAAATAAAGAATGCAATGACCAGTTCTTGGAAGTGACACATCATCATTTCTAACACATTCTGTTTGTTAGAAAGGAGTCACTAGGTCTAACCCACATTCAAGGACAGGGAAATTAACCTCCACTTCCTGAAAGGAGGATTATCAAAGAATTTTGACTATATTTTTAAACTACCGCCAGATTCTTGAGATACCTCTGTGATCTTATGATAAATTCTCTTTAGTTTCAGCTGGCTCAAATTGAATTCCTACATTCAAATGTATTTATTAAGAAAATATGGCCAAGGGCCTCCCTGGTGGCACAACGGGTTAAGCACAGCGCTGTGGAGCTGTCTGCAGCTGCGCCCCAAGTTCAAAGCCCCACTGGGGAGATTCCCACGTGGGGCAGCAGACCTCTCCTGCCTTGCCTGCTGCTCCCCTCAGCAGTGTATTTCAGTCCATTGGCCTGTTCTTCTCCCCACTCTGTCTCTGGTGAACCCTCTCACCGCCCCACATCTCTGGCCTGCACCCCAGCTTGTATGCAAAATTAATAAATCTTTAAAAAAAATAAACCAACAAACCCAATCTTAAAAAAAGAAAAGAAAATATGGCCAATATGCTCCTTGACATCGGCCTTACTGGTGTGTTTGGGGACTCAACTCCAACATCAAGAGAAACAAAAGCAAAATTAAACAAATGAAATAACATTAAATTAAAAGCTTCTGTTTAGCAAAAGAAACTTGTGTCAAAATAGAAGACATCCTACTGAATGGGAGAAGATATTTACACATTATATGTCTGACAATGGGTTAATATCCAAAGTATACCAAAACCCATAAAATTCAACAACAAAAAACAGACAACCTGATTAAGAAATGGGCAGAGGCCCTGAACAGACACTTCTCCAAAGACATACAGACAGGCACGTGATAAGATGTTCATCTCTTATTGTTAGACTAATGCAGATCAAAACAACAATGAAATATCACCTCCCACCTGTGATAATTTCTATTACCCAAAAGACAAGAAATAACAAGTATTCAGAGGATGTGGAAAGAAGGGAAGACTTATACACTGTTGGGGAGATCACAATTAGTGCAATCATTATGAAAAGCAATGGAGATTCCTCAAAAAATTAAAAGCAGAAATTCCATATGATTCCATTATCCTACCTCTGGCCTCAAAAAAACAAAAACACTCTTTCAAAGAGATATAAGCACTCCTGTGTTTATTGCAGTATTATTTACAATAGCCAAAAACTGGAAGCAATCTAAGTGTATATTGGCTGACGAATGGATAAGGATGTGGTGTTTATACACATGGAATACTATTCAGCTGTTAAAAAAAAGATGAAATGCTGCCTTTTGCATCAACATGAATGGATCTAGAGGGCATTATGTTTCGTGAAATAAGCCATACAAAGATAAACACCATATGATTTCATTCAAAAGTGGTATATAGAGAAAACAAACAGATGAACTAAAAGGAAAACTAAACTTTTGTACTATAAAACCAATTCATGGGTACTAGAAGGGAGGGGGAAAAGGAGGTGGGTAAAGCAGAAAACAATCAGGGACAATTACATGATGAAGGTTATAGTTGGGCTTTTAATGGTGAACTCAATGTAGCATAGATATATGTGGATTCTCAATGATACACCCCTGGAACATGTAATTTTATATAATTTTCTAATGCAATGTTGCTTCCATCTTTAAAAGGAATTTATTCATGTGTCACTATAATAAGTTCTTAAGGATAAATGTTTTGACTTTTGTCTTTCAAGAACCTAATCTAGCTGAGAATATGTTTCAAACATTGACTAATCCATTAATTATGTCAAAACTAACAACATATCACCTGTATTTAACACTTTGGACATCACGGAGTACTTTCCCAGAAGCACCTACTTCAGAAACCTGCTGTAGAGATCAAACGAGAGAATGTGTGAAGTTTCCAAAAGCATAAAATGTTATGATTTCCTCCAAAGGTGATGCATTCAGTAGATAACTTCTATGCTTACATAAGGATTTAAAACTTTTCCCATAAATTCATACATTCCTCTATTCAACAAATATATATGGTCTAGTATGTGCCGCTTGCTGTACAAGCTAAAGATAGTGTGATGAATAAGAAGGTCCCTGTCTGCAAAGATTGCAGTCTTGCATCAAAGTTCTTGTCAGACTACATGTTCTAACTATCTCCAGCTGGCTCTACCTATAACCATCACCCTCTCCAACCTGGACCTCACTTCCTGAGTCTGCCCCTTTTATGGGCACTGGGTGGAATGCTGAGGCCAGGAGCCCTGGCTTTGAGAAATGGTGTTCTAGCAGGAACCAGATGGTCAGAGAAACACAGTTGTCTGAAGTTTAATTTTAATGTTCTGTGAATCTTACCCCCCCTCCCCACTTCCTTGCATGCTGCAGGGAATCTGGGCTGTGAGTGGGTGAAGAGGAACAGAGGAATGAGAAACTAAAAATGACAAACAAGGAAAGCAATGATACATTCTCGCTTGAGAAGAGACCACAGGGGATGACGTGGGCGAATGCAAATGGTACATACATTTGACACCCATACCCACTCAAATTATCCTAGTTCTTTTATTTTATATACGTGAGTGTTGGCCATGGTGGGCATTCTCCTGGGATTTACTGTTTGAAATGATTGACTGCTAACCTCACTCATCTTTCTGATCAAATTGATCAGAGGTGAAACATTTTTCTTTTTTTTTTTTTTAAGATTTATTTATACAAGCTGGGGTACAGGCCAGAGGCATGGGGCGGCGAGAGGGCCCACCAGAGGCAGAGCGGGGAGCAGAACAGGCAGATCAGAAATACACTGCTGAGGGGAGCAGCGGGCGAGGCAGGAGAGGTCTGCTGCACCATGTGAGACTCTTCCGGGCTGGGCGTCGAACCCGCATCGCGTGCCGCCAACAGCTCCACAGCGCAGCGCTCAACCACTGCGCCACCAGGGAGGCCCAGAGGTGAAACATTTTTCAATCTGACCCTTAGTATCTTCTTTTACATGACAGAAGCGGATACATGATCTGTGAGGTTTCTTCCAGCTTTGATATATGTTCTCAACACCGAGTAACAATTTCCTTTGCCCTCAGTATTCAGGGAAACTTCCCCAAGATTGAGTGGTCCTAGAAAGCTTAAATCATAATGAAGATAGATATGTGTAGATATATATGTATTTGAAGCGAATAGGAAAATAAAGTTGTGGGAAAGAGTTAACCATAAGGGAAAGGACAGGAGAAGCTAGGAAAAATAGACATGAATCTGGTAAAATGATGCAGAGAACTCCCTACAACTTCCAAGGACCCACAGAAATGCAGTCATACTATCCCAGCAGGGGCACCTCCCATGATGCTAATATCTATTAAGTTCTCGGGGGAGGGGGGTGTTAATAGTTGGACTGAGCCAAGACTGAATTCCATTCCTTCAGAGGTACTGACTGTATTGCTAGTAGAATCTCCAGTACTAAAGGCTTGATGCCCACTTAGAGAGGATGATGAAAAGGTCAATCATACATCAGCCAATGTCTTTAAGATGGACGCACTGTGTCCCTTCTAAATTTGTGATTCTGCATTTCTATGACAGTTTAATCAGATTAAACTGAATGCCCTGAAACTCAAAGTTTTGGCTTACATACATCTGAGTCTGTATTTTTTAAAATCCTGTTCAGCCGACTCTATCTTAGCTCCAGTCAGTGTCTCCCATTTCAAATATTTAATCAACATTTTGGACCTCATTGAAGAAAAAGTACAACCTATTAGATTCTCTGCTCCATGCCCTTCCTGAGACACTGCTAGCCAATTTTCAATTCACTGTTCAGTTCCTTTCATTTCTCCCAAAAGTCATTTCTTTCTGTTATTCAACCAATAACTACCTATTGAACACCACAGTATATCCTGCTATATATTTGGGACCATATGAAATACAGAACATGAATACACCTTGGCCCCTGCCTCCCAGGTGCCTATAGTTTGGCTGGGGAATTAAACTGCCACATATTTTCTAACTTTCAAAATGAACTTAAGGCAGTTTATGCCAAGGATAAAGTGGGGTATCCAAGCATATTCCCAAAATGCAGTAGGATTTCAGAAGAATGAGATATCGCTTCCAGTAAGGGTGGTCTGGAGAAGGGGAAGTTTAAGTTGGATATTTAAATGTGGGAAAGATACAGCTTGACTGGGGAGAAAGAAGGTCACTGTGACATTGAAGAACAGAGCAAGAACCAGAACAAAAGAGCACGTGCAAAGGCCTTGAGAACAGGGTTCAGGGCAGTGCATGCTGAGAGGCATGGGAGATAAAGCTGGGGTTTAGAACAGAGTGAGAAGAAGCTCTATAACCATCTATCTGAAAACCGTCATCCTCAGCATCTTCAGCCTTGAGGCTGTGATCCAGTCACACTAACACTGGGGGCTATTTGTGACTGAGGGGGAAAGTGTTATGCATGTTCAGTTCTCTAATGTTCATTCCAGCTACTTCCCACATCCAACCCTGAGTGAAGCACTCACCGGCAGCAGCGAGCATCATTTACAGGTCAGCCATCAACCTGCTGGAAGAGAAGATGGGATGGAATGAAGAGGTCTGAGTGGGAAAGGGATGCATAAGTGAAAGCCTGAGAAGGAAGACTCTGAGAAAGGTGGGAGAGAAAGCATACCTAAGATATGATCAGAGAAAGCAGAGACATGTTTAGACAAAATTACTTGCAACGTCCTGCTGTGCCACTGTTCCATTTCAGCACCCTCGTGGCTGGACAGCACTTCCCCTGGACTTGCTCTTCCCATTGGCCACTCAAAGTTTGCAAAACTTCTACTTCCAATTTTACTTCAGATTCACCTTGTTCTTCTTAATTCCAGTCACCATTTACCAGACCTCAGCAGGTGCTTAATGGATTTGTCACCTCCTTCGAGATGCCTGTATTTAGCATCCCAAAGAAAATCTATTCTACTAGGACAGAATCAAATAGTTCACTGTTTCTGTCTTTGCTTCCAGGAAGATAAAGCTATATTCAACCCCCGTGAGTCTAAGGTGCAATCCTAGTCAATACACACTATCATTAACTACTTACTATGGGAATTCAGTGGAGAACAAGGCACTATGCCAACCTACATATTATCTCATTTGGTTCTCTCAACATTCATAACAGGTAAGTACTTTCAATCCTACTGACAGCTGAGGAATCAGAGAATATAGCAGTTACATAATTTATCCAAGGCTGGACCACTAATCAATAACAGACCCAGGATTTAAAGCTGGTTTAAGTGATTTCCAAAGTCATTATTCTCCATATCCCATTAGGACAATGAGATTTTACATGAAACACTGGTTAACAAATTTATTTCTAGAGTTGTTTATTTTTAATATGCATTAAAAATTAAAGTCCATGGATTTTAAGTTATGGATATATTGTCTTAAGGTTCCTTTTTAAATGAGTTGGCGTTTTTAAAAATTAAACCAATATTTCAAGCAGCATGTAAATTTAGCAAAAATCATAACTGACTTTTCTATATAATATGCCAGTAGGTCAGACTTTTTATATTATTAATGATATTTCTGAAAACTTATTCAATTTCCAATCTTAAAAATGTCACTGTAGCAAATAATTTCCTTCTAAAATACATGTTGAACAAAGGCTCACTGAGTTAAATGCTGGGCCTCAACTAAATTCATTCATCAGGAAAGTGACTCACTGCAAACATTAGCAGGTGGTTTGAATTCATATCTCAGTAAAATTACAA
Source organism: Scalopus aquaticus (assembly GCA_004024925.1). Classification (NCBI taxonomy): domain Eukaryota; kingdom Metazoa; phylum Chordata; class Mammalia; order Eulipotyphla; family Talpidae; genus Scalopus; species Scalopus aquaticus. Next base: position 216,356 of record PVIJ01000667.1, on the reverse strand, counting down.
GTGTTATCTCTGAGAATCTTTAGGATCATGAAATGGAACATGTTAGTTTGATGAGTTGTTAGAATTCCCAGGAGCCAGCTCCTACCAGATACCTATTCTCTCCTCCTTTAGATATTAGCTAAAGGATCCATGCAGCATTCCAGCACAGGGTACATGTTCAGTTGATGATGATTACATGACTTAATAAATAAATGACTCTTGGAACCCTCCCTGGTGGCACAGGGGTTAAGTTTCAGCCCTATCAAGCTATCGCCAGCCACTGCGGCATGAGTTCGATCCCCTGCAGGGAGCTTCCCACATGGCACAGCAGACCTCTCCAGCCTCACCCACTGCTCCCCTCAGCAGTGGATTTCCTTCGATCTTCCTGTTCTGCTCCCTACTCTGTCTCTGGTGAATCCTCTCGCCCCCACACCTCTGGCCTACACCCGGTTCTTGTATGCATAAAATAAATCTTTAAAAAAAATGACTGTTTACACACATGCTTGAATAGATGACAGTAGATAACTAAGTAGGTGTGAACATGTAATAAAGAGAGGAGATATTTAAGATAGCATAAGAAAAAAATTTCCATTTTCCTTTCATAGAGAAAGCCATTTACATACAGACACCTGCTGAGACTGTGTGGTGCTAGTTGCTGCTAAAAGCAGCAGGGAGAAGGCCAAAGGGGCTTCTGGGTTTTAGGAATGCTACATTTTTTGTTGACAGCTCTGGGGTCATGGGGGGACATGTGCCTGCCTCACCCCACAACACTTGCTAAGGGACATTGAAATTCTAAAATAAATATATACATGTGTATGTTCCCATCTCCCCTATCAATCTGAGCTCAGTGCTACCAATCCAAAAACCATTCCTCCTCCCTCTCCCATAAATTACACTGGTCAACAAATTTTTACAAAAGTCATGTTACTGAAATAAAATTAGTCATTTCCTATCAATTTGTATGTGCTCAACATGAATATGACAGTCAAATTCTAATTTTGGCTCTAGTTTTTTTGTAATCTGCAATAAGCAGATGTTTATATCATGAAATGCATGCCAATAGTAACAGGCCAATGGTTAATACCTGTAAAAAAATCAAGTCATAGACTACTTAGATTTCTTCACTTGTCTCTTGTACAGCTGTTCAGGAATAGAATAGATGGAAGATGGTTTCCATTGTGCAAAAGCACAGCCTTAAGACTCAGTTTCAAAGAGTCTAGAAATAGTCTCCATTCTTGTGGGTCATGAGTGATTTTTAAGGCATTCATGAGGCCCTCAATATTGGAACAGAATACCAGAGTACTTCCCTTTCTGAAGAAAGGCTCCAACTGCTGGTAGTGCTTTCAATACATAGTAATTGTGACATCTTCTTCTAGAAGATTTCATTTTTGGAGTCTTGATCCTAGCAATTCTGTCTTGTTCTTGGATAAGTCCAAATCATGAACTAGGTCATTTAGTTCTTCCTGGGTTAGTCTGTGTGGGGTTGATGATGCACCACAGTGAAAATCTGGATCACTGCATGCTGATGGGACAGCAGAAGAACAGTCAGCTCACCCTTGTCCTAATCAGATGAATCAAGAGAATATTCTGCTGAAGGTTCTAGAATGGGAAGTCCCTCGCCATGTGGAACTGGTCTCAATGCAGACAGAATGTTTGGGTGGTCTATTCTTGACTTTTTTTGCTTTGTTATTCCACTGGAAAGAGGAGGAACCAAGCAGAAGTAACAGTCTTTCATGTGGCTGTATGGCTCTCTCCACAACATGGGGACTGCAAATGGCACTGATGGTCTTTTGCCATTGAACCACTGTGAAAACTATGTTGTACATGTAGCACAGCATACATGCAGGGCCCAAGGCTTGTCTTGGTCACCAACCTTGCATCCGAAGTAAAGATGATAAGCCTTCTTCACTTGAGAAGTGATACTTTGCTTCTGGTTGGCAAATGTCACTTCCCCACAAATAGAGCAGAAATTGTCCACGCTATTAATGCACTTTCGAGGCATGACTGTTCTGTATTGTGCTTAAATGGATAAAATAATAACAGTTCTATGGAACAGTAGCTTAAACTGTCTCGCACAAAGTGAAATATTTTCAATGCTCAACCTTTCCGACAGGGCTTTCTATAGTACACTGCTGACGTCAGCTTACTTCAGCAGCCGCCTGGCAGTAGTATTACATTGCATCAGAAGATGATGCAATCAACTCTGGATGATGTGTGCATGATGGCATTATGCAATGCGATGCAATATTACATCATTCTAGGCTGATTTAGGATGTTGTTGCTGTCCTACTGGATAAATTTACACGGTGAAACATATAAAATGAATTATATAAAATACCTTCAAAAAGAGAGCCAATAAAAAATTTTCAGGGTTATATTCATGTTCAGCACAACAAGTTACTACAGATTAGGGCCTTTTTAAGTCAGTAACGATCTCAATGTTGACTAGTGTTATTGAGGCTGAATGAGTCAGAAATTCTCTTTTTCCTAGTCACCTTTATGATTATTCGTGACCATGTGATCTACTTCTAGTTAGTGAGTTTTTAAGGCTAGGAGTTAGCTACCTGGACTCTGGGCAAGATATTTATTCTCTGATTAGGTCTATCAGCAAATTAATTATTAAATACAGAATAAATACCTTTATCGCTTAAGGCAGCTTGCTTGCGTTTTTTGTTACTTGTGCTGGACAAATACAACATCATCATTCAACAACGCCATTTAATTCAGCAGATTTTGTTTCTAAACCCCTCCTAAGAACTAAGTCTCATTCTCTTCTCACCTCTTGCTAAATTTGCCATCCCCTCACACATCCTTGTTCCTTCTATTTTTATACCTTGGGAAATATTGGTCTTTCCTCTGTTTTATACTCTGTGTGTCTATAAGAAAACATCTGTTTGATTAATTCTATTCCAAAATAGAGAAGGAAGGCAATTAGAGCGTTGCAAACATGGTCTCCTGTGAATCTTTACAATCACACTAGAGTGAGTATTTCCCCCCTCCCTCCCCCCACCATTTTGCAAAGGGAAAACTCGGGTTACTGACAAATAGGGTCATGCAAATTGCAAAAGGGATGAAGCCAGAGCCTTTACCTGGCTGATTGCGAAGCCATGCGCCTTCCATCCCGGCTCTCCACCAACTCTCACTTCCGTGCAAATTGGCTCCTTTGGGCTCAGGCTGCTGTTTGAATGATCAGGGCAGAGCACACAGCGCCTGCATTTCCATGGCTGTCCTTGAAGCACGCACAGCAGCACTTGGCCATCAGTGTCCCTGGGGATTGCACGAACATTCCAAACACACCTCCTATTTGTCTCAGAAACTCAAGAGATGCTCATAGCAGAATTTCCTTCTAATCATGTTTTCCTCAGACTAACAATAAGATAAATTGGAACTTTCTAAATCTTCACCCAGCGATGGCTGGGTAAAAAAAACCCAAGCTGGGAAAGGCAACCACCTGGTGGGACTGGCAGAGACAGTGACTGTGTGCAGAGAGGGAAGTTAGCCACAGAACCACAGAACCACGTCCTCAGATTCTGTCTTGGCTCCCTGGGCCGCCATAGCAAAGCGCTACAGACTGGGCGGCTTAAAGAGAGAGACGCTGGAAATGAGGCACCCAAGATCCAGGTGCCTGGCCAAGCCTTTCTTCCTGGATATAGACCATCACCTCCTGCTGTGTCCTCACCTGGCCTCTCCTTGGGGGGGGGGGCAGGGGGGGCGGGGAGTAGAGGAAAGGAAAGGGAGGGGAGGGGAGGAGAGTGGCAGGAGAAGGGGTGGGGAAGGGAAGGGGAGGAGGGAAGAGGGGATGAGTGAGGGGAGGAATGGGAGGGGAGAGGCTGGGCAGAGGGGAGCAGGGAGAGAGAGAACCTGGCATCTCTTCTATCTCCAGGAACAGCATTCTTGCATGAGTAGGGCCCTGCCCTTATGTCCACAGACCCTAAATCACCTCCTTAAAGGCACTCTCTCTAAATATACAATGGGAGTTAGGGCTTCACTATGACTTTGGGGGGATGCACAATTCTGTCCATACAGAACCTGAACTAGGAATGAACACATCTCACAAGAAGATGCTGAGGGACGTCAGGGGGATGAAGCAACGAGCAACGTGGACACTGGACACTTCCTGAGTGTTTGCTCTGGCCCCAGAAGGCGCTTGCACACATCAGCTCTAGCTTTCACAACAAGCCTGGAGGTCAGATACATTATATTTCCACCTCCTTCTTATTTTTTTTTTAGATTTATTTATTTATGCATACAAGCTGGGGTACAGGCCAGAGGTGTGAGGCGGCGAGAGGGTTCACCAGAGACAGAGTAGGGAGCAGAACAGGCAGATTGATGGAAATACACTGCTGAGGGGAGCAGCGGGCGAGGCAGGAGAGGTCTGCTGTGCCATGTGGGAATCTCCCTGGCTGGGCTTCGAATTCGCGTCGCTGTCACTGCTGCCGACAGCTCCTCAGTGCAGCACTTAACAGCTGTGCCACCAGGGAGGCCCTCCTTATTATTATTATTATGGCAAGATGTACCTAACAATATATGTACCATTTTTACAGTATTTTAAATGTCAACTCAGTGGCATCAAGAACATTCACAGTATTGTGCAACCATCTGCTACATTTCCACTGTCCATTTCCAGAACGTTTTCAGCATTCCAAGCAGAACTCTGTATTTATTTAACAAAAATTCCCATTCTTTCAAACCAGTCATAACTTCTATCTTCAACACCTATGAATTCGCCTGTTCTAGGCGTCTCCTATCAGTGAGGTTATATAATATTCGTCCTTTTTTGTCTGGTTTATTTTACTTAGCAAAAAACACTCAAGTTTCAATCTTGTGTAAGAACTCCATTCCTTTTTCTGGCTAAACAATATTCCACTCTGTATCTATACCACATTTTGTTTATCCATTCATTTGTTGATGGATATTGAGGTGTTTGAACCTTTGATTATTGTGAATAAGGCTTCTAGGAGCATCGGTGTACAGTATCTGAGTCCCTATGTCATGAATGAATTCTATCCCCTCAAAACTCACATGATGAAATTCTCACCTTCAGTATCTTAGGATGTTACTGTCTTTGGAGAGAGGATCTTAACAGAAGTGATTAAGGTGTAGTGAAATCTTTTTGTGGGCCTAATCCAATATGGATGTTGTCCTGCTCGGAAGGGAATTTGGGACACAGTCACATACAGAGGAGAGACCACGGGAAGACACAGGAGGAGACAACCACAGAAGCCAAGGAAACACTCCAAGAAGAGACCAACATTTTGATCTTGGACTTCCAGCCTCCAGAAGTATGAGAAAATGCAGTAAATGTCTGTGGCCTAAGCCACATGGTCATTTGTTATGGTAGCCCTAACAAACTGATACACCAGCTCTCAGCTCTTTTAGGTATATACTTAAAAGTGGAATTCTCAAGACATGTGGTAAATCTGCTTCACTTATTGAGGAACAACTGTGCCGTTTTCACAGCAGATATACTACTTTATATTCCCACCAGCAATGCAACAAGGTTCCAATTTCCCCACATTGTCACCAACACTTATTTTCAGGGGTCTTTTTATAATACTCAGCCTACTGGGTATGAAGGAGTCCCTCTCCTTTCAAAGGGTCAAATAAGTTGTTACTCTTCAGTCACACTCAGGTCATTCAGCTACAAGTCCCGACGTCTGTCTCTGCCCTGACCATCTGTCTCTCCTATCTCTTTGATAAAGGAGGAAAGTCTCCTCCCGCCTTCTGTAAGCTACATACGCGCCTGTCTTGGAGCCTGCTTGGAGCTATGAAAAGACCACTTAAAGACCCATCTGCTCCTTCCAAAGTGAGGGAATGTAATTTCATTTTAAGGTAATTAATCTAGAGAGACTCACACACATGTACAAAGAGACAAAGCCAGGAATAGTCATGGTACACTGTAATAATGAAACTCTGGATATGACTTAAATGTTCACCAATGCAGGAACAGGTAAATTGACTTTGCTTACATTGGAACACTATATAGGAAAATTGTCATCAAAATAAATGAACTATAACTATAGTACCATCCTGGAGAATTCTCTAAATTATAAAGCTGAGGGCCAAACAGCAAATTGCGAAATAATAGACCATGTGATACTAAACAGCCTGGGACTGACTGAATTATAGTTCTTTCCATATCATCTTCTTTAGGGCACCAGCAAAGTATCAACATTAAGAAAAATAACATCTTTGAACAGTTTTAAAAACTGCCAAGAAATGATCGGACACTGGGATTTGCTTTGAAATAATCTGAGTCGCAAGTGCGGAATGTTTTAATAAATAAAAGACATTTTGGAGACAGTTGACAAGATCTGTGCTTTGCCTCTGTGTCTGTTTTCTCACAAAATGAGAAATACACATAAATGAGAATAAAAAAGGACTTAATATCAACATTGGGGGATGAAATGAACTTTATGCGTGTAAAACCTTAGCAACAGCGTTTGGCACAAATAGACGCTCAATAGCTAGTAGATCCTGTTACTATTTATGGACTCATATCTGCAGTAAAATGTGGAAATACGGGCGTACTAAGTAAAAAATTCAAAACATGGAAATTACGGGGACAGTGAGGAGCAGATCTTGTCCATGTCGCCCTGGGACACTGTTTTATAGGCCCCATCATGGGCCTATTTACGAAAATGTACCTGGTTTGACTCACTGTTTACTGTTAATTAAAAGTTCCAAACCTGGGGGCCTCCCTGGTGGCACAAGCAGTTAAGTCTCAGCCTATGAAGCTGTCCGCAGCCACTGCAGCACGAGTTCGATCCCCAACCAGGGAGCTTCCACATGGTGCAACAGACTTCTCCTGTCTCCCCGCTGCTCCCCTCAGCAGTGTACTTCAGTAGATCCGCCTGTTCTGCTCCCCACTCTGTCTCTGGTGAACCCTCTCACCACCCCATAACTCTGGCCTACACCCCAGTTCTTGTAGGCATAAATAAATAAATCTTAAAAAAATAATTTCCAAACTTGGTGGTTACATGCTAACTTAGAGATTTCTGTCCAGTGGAAATGCAAAGATTATGTCTCGGGGACCTAAGGCGCACAGTCCTACCCCGTGACGAAGACCTCCTGGGTAGCCAAACCATCGCTCTCCCTCTAACTTGCTGTTATTACGTTAATTCAATTTCCCTGAATAATTTTATTAAGTCAGTGGCCTATAAATGCTCTTTGGATCAACCTTAGCTGCTCACTGTTTCCTCACTGATAAATTGAATAAATTCTCTGCTATATTTGTCTTATATTTGTGTCAGAGTCACAGTTATATATTTTTGAAGATTATGCTTTCACAGATGAAAGGACTGAGTCAAATTCAAGACAATAGTTGCCTCTGGGAAGGGAAAGGCATGGAGCCAGGATAGAATAAATGGGAACTTTCATGACCGTGATGTGTTATTTATCTGATTTAAAAATATAAAGACTGAGGGCCTCCCTGGTGGCTCAACAGGTTAAGTCTCAGCACTATGAAGCTATCAGCAGCCACCGCAGCATGAGTTTGATCCCCGGCCAGGGAGCTTCCCACAAGGCGCAGCAGACCTCTCCTGCCTTGCCCGCTGCTCCCCTCAGCAGTGGATTTCAGTCAATCCGTCTGTTCTGCTCCCCACTCTGTCTCTGGTGAATCCTCTCACCACCCCACACCTCTGGCCTACACTCCAGATCTTGTATGCATAAAAAATAAATCTTTTAAATATAAATCTTTTTAAAGACTGAAGTATATGCAGCAAAACACTGACATTAACTAAGTTAACTTGGTGGACCCATGGTTAGTTATTAATCTCTGTATTTTCAACCTTTTTAAAAAATGTTTTCCTAAAAAGCAAAATGATAAAATGCTGAAGCCATCTTGTTAGAGGAAAAAAGAAAGTCCTATGCTCTCATTAATTTCAAATTGTTGGCCAGACCCCAGAGGATGAGAACACTGTGTCAAGACTCATAGCTTGGGACCTAGTGGGTTAAAGTTGAGTCTTGAACTAATTAGCTGTGTGACCCTGGGTAAGCAGCTTCCTTTCTTGAATATCAGTTTTGTTTCCTGTAAGATAAACACTGAAAAGTTACGATGCATCCCACTACACTTAGGAATTTATAGCTATAAACTTAGTGTAAGGAATTTCCAGAAAGTTTTGATTTCTCTGTGATGCTTCAATTTTTTTTAATTATTATTAATATGCATTCCTATGTTTATTGCAGCATTACCCACAATACCCAAGATGTGAAAGCAACTTCAGTGCCCATCTCTGGATGAAGGGATAAAGATGTTTTGATATTTTATATAGCATATATATATACACACACACACATCCATTCATATTCATATATAGTGAAATATTACTCAGTCATGAACAGGAGGAAATCCTGCCCTTTGCAACAGTGCGGATGGGACTGGAGGCAGTATGCTAAGTGAGATGTCAGATAGACTGAATTACCACTACAATGGCAATCATACTGCAAGATGTAATGTATCAAACTAACGCTGTACTCTTCAAGTTTACACAATGTTGTATGTCATATTTAGTTTAATTAGAAATAGAATTTTATTAAAAATTTCAAATATATAAGAAGCAGACAGTATAATAAATTAGCCCCTATCATCCATCAAACTTCAACAATTATCCCACATCATCAGACTGAAAATAATAAAAATAATTTTTAAAGTCCACCTAAAAAATTATAAACTTACAGCCAATTCTTGTTTTGTCTCTTCTCTCACTGCTCCTACCACCAGATTATTTAACTTTTGTTTTTACCTTCTTATTTCGATGTAACTAGTATAGTTTATGTTTATAAAGTATATAAACATAAAGTTATAAAATAATATAGGAACTCTAGTTACCCTTTATCCAATCACCATTGCTTAGCTTTTGCTTCCTTTCCACACATGTGCATAAAACATCGACACGTAACATTCCTATATATACATATAATGTTGATATAGATGTGTATTTTGCAAAATAATTATCACTAGGCACTTCAGTGAATAATTCCTAAGAGGCCCTTCTCTTCCATAGCCAAAACAGTTGTCAAAACAGGCACATTCTACAGTGACATAGTACCATTGGCTAACCCACAGTTCATATTCAGATCTCGATCATCTCCAAATAGCCTTTGATATTATATCAAATATGTATGACTCAGATTACTTCAAAGCAAATCCCAATGTCCTGTCAACTCCTGGTGCTTTTGAAAAATATCCAAACATGTCATTTAAAAAAATTTTTTTAGGATTTATCTTTATTTATTTATACATACAAGAGCTGGGGTGTAGGCCAGAGCTGTGGGGAGTAAGAGGATTCACCAGAGACAGAGTGGGGAGCAGAACAGGCAGATCGACTTGAAGTACACTACTGAGGGGAGTGTGGGTAAGGCAGGAGAGGTCTGCTGCGCCATGTGGGACGCTCCCTGGCCGGGGAGCGAACTCGTGCTGCAGTGGCTTGATAGTGCTGAGCCTTAACCTGCGAGCCACCAGGGAGGCCCCAAACGTGTCGTTTTTAATGTTGGTACTTGGCTGGCACCTAAGCGTGCCTGTGGCCTCCCTGCCTGGGTGGCTCTGCCCCGCACACACCGCAGCCAAGAGCCAGCTAGGCTGGGTGCCCTGTGACTGTCCAGCCCAGACAGCCTGAGATTCACAGGCCACAGCCGCCTCCACTCCAACAGCCTCAGCTGCCTGGCATGACTCAGCCTCAGGAGAGCGTCAGCTGAGGAGTGAGTGGGGAGGAGGGCCCCTGCCCACAGAGCAGAGGGCAGGCTCTGCTGGGGGGTAATGGGCATCTTCACTCCCAGAGAACAATCCCCTTGGCTGTTCCTTCCCGCCAGCATTTCCTGTGCTTCCAAGGCACTTCATTTCTGAAATACAATTTTTTAAATTGCCAATATAAATAAACTACCCATTCCTCTAACAAGGCCCCTGGTGCCTCCTCAGCTGACTCCCTGGCGGCCAAAACCAGGAGAGCTTTCCAGAGCGGGTCAGGCCCCACGATCCTTTCCCCAAGTGCCCGCAACTCCCTTCAGTGCCCACAAACAGCAAGAAAAAGGACCTGGGCCTCGCCCAGCCTGGCCCTGGACCCTCAGCCCGTGGAGCTCAGGATCGCCATTTTGTTTGCCCAGGAGAGGCCCTCCACAGCCAGCAGCGACGCTCCCCTGGGTCATGCAGTTGGAACGGCTAGATGAACAGCCCCCCAGTTTCCTGGGCGCATCCAAGGGGCAGACGACGCTTCTTCACCCAGACTCCAGATTCCGGGGAGGAGACAGCACAGCTGCCAGGCCTCTGCCGCCAAGAAGGGAACCCTAAGCTCCATCTCCTAAGTAGACCCCAAGCTCCCAGAAGGCCCACACAAGTGACCCAAGGCTACAGGGGGCCATCTCTCCTTCCCTGAGGCTTGGACGTCCCAGGACCCCAGGAGAGGATATGGGGTGGGCGTGTTTCCAGGCCCTCCCCAGAGCTCTGAGCCGCAAAGCCACCCCTGGCCATGAGGGGCCAGAGCTGGCTCTATAAGGTCTGGGAGGGCCTGCTGTGTCCAGAGCGTCTGTCTTCGGTGCCACGTTCTGCTAGCCCGAGTCGTTGCCTCGGCGAGGGCCTGGATGTGTGGCCACCCCAGCAACAGCTCCCGGGAAGAGACCCTGAAGGACACGGGCTGGCGTGCCCGCGGGTCGGCACCAGCCAGTGGCTGCGCGGAGCGGCCCCTGAGTGCGGCGGGGGGCGCGTCAGGCTGAGGCGCCCCGTCTGCTAAGGTGGGTATTTGCCCCTTGGAAATTCTCGTGCGCTCCCCAGAGCTGACTGAGGAGGTTCCGGCCGCTGGTCTCTTGCTCCTGGCGCTCACAGCCCCAGCCTCCCACCCTGTCCTCTGTCAGCCTGGAAGCATGTGCGGAGACCCCACTGCCTTCAGGGTCCAGAGCCCCCACCAGCTCCCGTTCACACCGCGCTCATAATCTAACCGTGGTGGGATGGAAGTTGGTGTCCACCCTGCTTCCAGAAGTGGGCTGAACACGCGGCCACGCTGTCTTTCAGCAGACAGGAAGCTGAGGCTGGGGAGGCTCATCACCCCACCAGCGCCCTGGCTCCTTGCGATGTGCCTCTGGCCCAGTAAATGTTGGCTAAGATTAGTCCCACTTCCAGCTCTTGTGCTCCCCAGCATCCCCCACGGAGCCCCACCTTTCTCACCCTCAAGGTCCAGTGCTGCCTCCTTCCTGCAGCCCCCAGGGGAACCCCGCCTGCAGGTGGGGACCCTCCAACTTCACTCTTTTTTCAAGGGAACGAGTTTGCCTCTCAACAAAATGTCAAGATCCGACAGAACCAAAGCCGTGTCTGACGCTATCTTGAGCCACAGTTGTTTAAATACTTTCAACTGTAATTATTTAAATACCTTTCAATGACTGCAATTGTTCAGGTCGTCCTGGGTAACAGCCCTTGTTCAAATATTTGGTGTTCGCTTGATTTAAAACTTAGAACAGCCTCTATTTTCAGAAGTTAAAACCTGATAAAGAAATAAAATAACACAGTGAGGGGAAGAAAGACTTTGAAAGATTGAAAAAGCTGTTAGACAGCTCTAATCCCTGCTTCTGTGTGAGTAAAATTCAACAGCCAGATTACAGCCGCAGGCAAAGCGAGAATTCCGATGGGGCAGGGAAGGCTGGTGAGGAGGGCTGAGGATTGGGGCGAACCCTGAAGGCGCTCTACAATGTGGGAACCTCAGGAGGTCTGTAAGAGCTGTTGGTCAAGGCCACCACAGTGAGAATCATTATTTTGCTGAGTTATTATTCTGAAGGAAGCCAATGGCCATCTGGGAGCTGCGGCCCAGGGGGCAGAGGATGAGAAGGGAACATAGTCTGGTCAATGTTGTTACCCAAAAGCTCAGCTTAACACTTTGTGGTCCACTCACGTGTTAGTACGTGTTTTTTGTCACCAGTATCAGGTGGCCGCTCACGTATTAATACGTGGTCATCTAGTCTCCGGTTTTTCACACCACGGTGGATTTATTTGGAACTATTAGGAGCTATGTCTTTGATTGTACTCAGTCTAGAAGCTTCACACACTGTTTTGGTGAAAATGTAAGGTGTTTTATGAGAGATACTACAGTTTTTTTAATATCCAGTAGTTCAGGAGCTGTGTATGTTTTATTGAATGCTTATACCATTCATGCGGTGGCACAGAAAATGGCCGGCCCCAAGGGCTGGTAAATTTAAAGGGCACCGGCACACAAAGTGTTAAAACAATACTGACCATGACTCCTGTGTGTGTGTGTGTGTGTGTGTGTGTGTGTGTGTGTGTGTGTGTGTGTCTAAGGAACACTCCTCCTACCAGAGAAAACAGCAAACATTAACATTTGTTATGAATCAGAGATTGGTGAACATTTCGATTGGCCAGAACTAAGCTCCTAAGAAAGTTAAGGAAAGAAGAGTAAACACTGGAGATAACCAGGCACTGGGTGGAGGACCAGGTGAGGGGCAGCGACTTAGACTTCAGTGCTGAGTCATGTGGTGGCATGGTCGGGACCTGGCTCTCGGGGAGGCATGTTCTGACCTTTACAATAAACACTGTCCACAGAGGGCTGGCGAGAGGGAACTACCACCCTTGCATCGCAGACACTGGCTTTGTGGAAGAGTAGATATGGACAGTGAGACTCTGCAAACTCATTCCCTTTCCATTGTTCTGCCTGTGAACCCCTTGAAAAGTCTCCACTTACCTCTCAGGGCGAAACAGCTCTAGTTTGAACACGGTAGCTTAGACGGAGCAGGCAGCTCCAGGTTGCTGCCTTCTGAAAGGTGATGTGCCTTTCATGGTGGCGCTTTGCTCATTCTGCCCACCCTGAATCTTTAATGAGGCATTTCACCAGCATACAGAAACTTCAAGAATGCCGCACAGAGATCATTTCATAATAGGTATGGAAAAAGTAAGTGACTTTGGTGATTGCCTATAAAAGCCTTTTTAAGTCCTGGAAATCTCTCCACAAAATGGAGGCTCTTTTCAAGTTGACATGAGAAAGCACTAAAAATAATTTCTGATGATCATCTCTGTGGGCTTCTCAGCTTCGACTGAGGAGTTCAATGAACTGAATGGCATCACCATAACATTTCTTAGATCCCCCTCCATCCTGCTGACAAGGTTGCCCAGAACTTCCTGTTTCATACACAATATATTTGCCAGGGATCGCTGCTAGGAAGGCTCTTGGGACTTAAAAGGCTCCTTGTGAGCTGGACAGACCCTCCTGAGATGGCTCCATACAATCAGGTCTAAAGTATCCTTTTTCTAGAGAAGTTCACAGGATTCTTTCTGTGTTGCCTGGGGCTACGCTGGCACAAAGACCCACACCCAGGCAGGGAGAGGCGCTCACTGCCAGATTGCCGGACCAGGAGTGACCTCAGAGATCTTCCATACCTTGACTTTGCCAGTGAGGAGTCACCAGCCCACCGAGAGGAGAATTGCCCCAGGTAACAGAGTTAAGAGGCAATGGAGGCAGAAGTAGACAGCAGGTCCCCAGCCTGAGTCCAGAGCTTTCTGCCAAGCTCAGGCTTGTTCCAGCAGGCGGGGGCAAAGGTGAGGCTGCTCTTCTTGTCCTTCCGCAACGTGACAGCACATTTGCTTCTGTGCTCCACATAAGGCATGTGACACAGATGAAGAGGCTGGCAAGGTTTTCCCAGGACTGATGTTCAGGATGTAGCCCAGACTCTCAAAGAGGAGAAGGGAGGGGGGCTGAAGACAGCAGTAAACGTGGGAGGATAGAAAGGACTCTGGGCGTTTCCCGTCTCTCTACCAACAAACATCTTGGGGACAGTCCAGTAAGCATGAAAACACCACTTCCGAGCCTCTGGTCTCCAGGGTGACGTGCAATTGCATGGATTCTCAGAGGATAATGTGGTTGTGACACAGAGAAGGGGTGCCCTGAACTATGTTTAAATACAAGACAGACTGAGTCCTGAAAGGTGCTTCACAGCAAGAAGGGAAAGAAGCCAGACACAAAAGGCCCCGCGGTGTTTGAATCCATTTAAACAAAATATCCGGCACAGGCAACTCCATTGAGAAGAAAGTAGATTCACAGCTTGTAGGGGCCGGGGGAAGGAGAAGATGGAGAGTGGTCACTAATGGGATTTTCTTTTCTGGGCAATAAAGAATGATCTGCAGTTAAATAGCAAGGGTGGTTGGGCAGCCTCGTGACGGTGCTAATCCCTGCACTGTACACTTTAAAGTGATGAATGTTATGACTTTTTTTTTAAGATTTTTTCTTTATGCATACAAGAACTGGGGTGTAGGCCAGAGGTGTGGGGGCGGTGAGAGGATTCACCAGAGACAGAGTGGGGAGTGGAACAGGCGCATCTACTGAAGTACACTGCTGAGGGGAGCAGTGGGGAGACAGGCGAGGTCTGCTGCGCCATGTGGGAATCTCCCTGGCCAGGGATCGAACTCTTGCTGCAGTGGCTGAGGATAGCTTCACAGTGCTGAGACTTAACCCCTTGCACCACCAGGGAGGCCCTCTTGACTTTTTAAAAGACAGAATGGGGCCCTGCCTAGTGGCACAGTGGTTAAGTGCTGCACTGTGGAGTTGTCGGCAGTGGCGATGTGAGTTCAACGCCGGGCCTGGGAGATTCCCACATGGCGCTGCACACCTCTCCTGCCTCGCCCGCTGCTCCCCTCAGCCGTGTATTTCTGATCTGCCTGTTCTGCCTCCTGCTCTGTCTCTGGTGAATCCTCTCAGCCCCCACACCTCTGGCCTGTGCCCCAGCTTGCATGCATAAATAAGTAAGTCTTTTAATAAAATAAAAGTTTTTGTTTTTTTAAATTAAAATATAAATAAATAAAAGACAGAATGTAATGATCGCCAGATCGCCAGGGCATATTTATAGATGCAGGCACAAGAGATTGTGGGGAGAGGTTTTACATTCACTGATGACCCACCACTTCCCAGGCCTTTCAGATAGCTCACGCTCCTTCTTTCAGTGAGGGCACAGAGCAGCCCGGGGCCTTTCCAAGGACGTCAGAGCTAAGACTCGGGTCGTCTGGCTACACAGCCACATCCTGCTCACGACACTTCCCATCCTCCTTGTCCAAGAAGCCTCATCCTCGCTTGTTCTGCCTCACTGCGCCACGCCCGGGGGTGGGCATGCCGGGTAATAACACCGTCTGAGTGACTGACTATTCATTGTCTCCCGCACAGATGACCCCTGGAGAACTAGCCCTTGCCCTCGGCAACCACACCCCAGTTACCCACTTCATCTTGCTTGGATTCTCCAACTATCCAGACCTCCAGAACCTTCTTTTTGGAACCTTCCTGCTCATCTATGCCATGACCGTAGTGGGCAACCTGGGGATGATGGCCCTCATCTTCACTGACCCCCGTCTCCACAACCCCATGTACTTCTTCCTCAGTGTTCTCTCTTTCCTTGATATCTGTTACTCTTCTGTGGTCACACCCAAGCTCTTGGCCAACTTCCTGGCCTCTGACAAGTCCATCTCTTTTGAGGGCTGTGTCGCCCAGCTGACCTTCTTCGTGGTGCACGTGACAGCAGAGAGCTTCCTGCTGGCCTCCATGGCCTTTGACCGCTTCATGGCCATCTGTCGGCCCCTGCATTATGGTTCTGTCATGACCAAGAGGACCTGTCTCCAGCTGGTGGCTGCTTCCTATGCGTTCGGTGGAGCCAACTCGGCTATCCAGACTGGGAATGTCTTTGCCCTTCCCTTCTGTGGGCCCAACCAGGTAACGCACTACTTCTGTGATATTCCACCCCTTCTCCACCTGGCTTGTGCCAACACAGCCACGGCAGAAATGGTCCTCTATATCTTCTCTGCCCTGGTTACCCTCCTGCCTGCCACAGTCATCCTCACCTCCTACAGCTCTGTCTTGGTGGCCATCGGGAGGATGCGCTCAGCAGCTGGGCGGGAGAAGGCCATCTCCACATGCGCCTCCCACTTCCTGGCCATCGCCATCTTCTACGGCACTGTTGTTTTCACCTACGTCCAGCCTCATGGATCCATGAGCGACACTAATGGCCAAGTGGTGTCCGTCTTCTACACCATCATAATCCCCATGCTCAACCCCTTCATCTACAGCCTCCGCAACAGGGAGGTGAAGGGTGCCCTGCAGAGGAAGCTCCAGGGCAGTACCTTTCCCTGCTGAGCTCTACAAGGTTGCTTGTCGGAATGAGGAGGCACAACAGCTTCCAAAACATACTATAAATTGATCTCATGGAAAGCAATCCTGACTTTGAAGGAGGAGGCAGAAGAAGCAGGGGGAAAAACAGCAAATAGCATACTTGGTCCAGAGCGTGGCAACTTTTATTTTATGTATTTTATTTTTTTAAGATTTATTGATTTATGCATACAAGAACTGGGGTGCAGGCCAGAGGCTTGGGGTGGTGAGATGACTCACCAGAGACAGAGCGGGGAGCAGAACAGGCAGATGGACCGAAGCACACTGTTGAGGGGAGCAGAGGGCGAGACAGGAGAGGTCTACTGTGCCCTGTGGGAAGCTCCCCAGCCAGGGATCGAACCCACACTGCATGGCTGTGGACAGCCTCATAGGCTGAGACTTAACCCATTGCACCACCAGGGAGGCCCAGAGCATGGCAACTTTTAAAGCCCCTTCTCGTCCATTGTCGGATTACATCTTTCTGGTTATATTGTGTGGCAGCCATTGTTAGCACCATCACATTTTACCAATGAAGGACATGTGACCCAGTAAAAAGGATGAGTTACCTAAAGTCATAGAGTTACTGAGAGAATATTCAACATCAGGACTTCCACACCACAACCAGGCACAGCTCATTCACACCCCAGCCACGAGTTAGGTCTTTCATTAGCAGCTCATCATAACTTCTAAGAAGCATCAGAAAAAGGACGATACAATCACTTCTGCTTTGTCACTGACTTAGTGAAATGAAGGCAGGCAAGAGGTCCCAGTTCTTTCTTTCTGTTCCACAAAGAAACATGAGCAGGATAGAAGTGTCCTTATCTTTTTTTTTTTTTAATTTATTTATGTATACAAGCTGGGGTACAGGCCAGAGGCGCAGGGCGGCGAGAGGGTTCACCAGAGACAGAGCGGGGAGCAGAACAGTCAGATCAGAAATACACTGCTGAGGAGAGCAGCGGGCGAGGCAGGAGAGGTCTGCCACGCCATGTGGGATTCTCCCCAGCTGGGCGTGGAACTCGCATCGCCCGAGGCCAACAGCTCCACAGCGCAGCACTTAACCGCTGCGCCACCGGGGAGGCCCAGAAGTGTCCTTATCTTAATGTTCCTGCATTTTGCTGAGCTGTCCCATTCAGACCAAGAGCGACCTTTGGTCCTCGCATATCTGTTTGGTCCTTGTATATCTGTTTTCTAGCCTCATGCATCCATGTCTCAACATTCTTAAGGGGGTGTGTGTGTGTGTGTGTGTGTGTGTGTGTGTGTGTGGTGTGGTGTGGTGTTTGGGCAGTCATATTATATTACATACTGTGCTCTGGGAGAGTGATTCAAAACATTTTTGATATATTTATCCTGAGTATCTTTAAATAGTCATGTCATATATGAATATGTAGGTTTTAGAAAAATCACCCAAATGAAGAAATTTACCTAACTCAGGACTGAACTTGGACTAGAAGATAAGCTCTTAAACTCATGCAAAACCCTAACCTGAACTGAGTTGGCTTCAGTCTGAGTTTTAGGATTATCCCCAAGCTTTTTTACCCCAGATCTACTTTAAGGAAATTATTCTAAACTCAGAAAATCTTACTATGCTAACAGGTTTATCACAGCATCATTTTTGAAGGCATAAAATCAGAAACAGGGACCTCCTTGGTGGCACAGCAGTTAAGTGCTGTGCTGTGGAACTGTCAGCAGTGGTGACGTGAGTTCAATGCCGGGCCTGGGAGATTCCCAGATGGTGCAGCAGACCTCTCCTGCCTCACCCGCTGCTCCCCTCAGCAGTGTGCTTCCATCGATCTGCCTCTTCTGCTCCCCACTCTGTCTCTGGTGAACCTCTCGCCGCCCCATGCCTCTGACATGTACCCCAGCTTGTATGCATAAATAAACAAATCTTTAAAATAAAAATCAGAAACAACTAGAATCCTAGAAAGGAAAGGACAGATGAATGGTCCACCCTCTAGATGAATTACGATGTCATCATTAAAACTTATGGAGACTACAAAATTAATGTGAAAAATTCCAAGGCCAGGACCACTAGAGAGTTATTGAAATTGTGTAACAAAATGAGTGACGAATGACCTGGAAGAACACACAAGAATATAAATAATGGTTGTATTATGGTAGCCTGGTAGGAAAAATGTTTTCATGTTTTGTTCAAAATTTTCCAATACATTTTTAATATGCATGTTTAATTTCACTTTATTCTAAAACTGGATAATTTTAAAAATCCTTTCCCAAAAGCTGGGTGTGAAAATGTCTCATTTTTGTCTTTTTTCACTAAACAACTATTTACTAAATTCCTCCCATAGTCCACATTCCTTTCATGTATAAACTAAGCTTTTAGAACATGCCTGCAAAAGGGGTCAAGACTGGAATATAAAAAAAAAAAAAAAGACTGGAACATTATGATGGACAGACTTGGTAAAATTATTCAAATTCACACACCTAGAAAAATACTTATGAGGCAATTAGCCATAACACATTGTGGTAGGAACCCACCTGGATTAATGGTCAAAACACATATTTGTCAGATAGCTTTTACCTGTGCTAAATAAGGTAGATCAGGTGAGTCTCCAAGTCAAATTTTATCCATCCACGAGTATCTGGACTCCTTTCACATTACAATTTCACCATTTCAACTCATACCCTGCAAGATTTTGATGATGGAGGAAATGACCAAGAATGGGGTGTAAATAAGGCATCCAGATGGCTTAGTTAAGATGTCCTCTATCACTTATTAATGAAATGCAAATCAAAACCATGTGAGATTTTACCTCAAACCAGTTAGAATGGTTATGATCAAAAGTCAAGAAATGATAAGTACTGGCAAGGATGTAGGAAAAAAGAAACCTCACTGCAGTTTGGTGGGAATGTAAATTGGTATAGCCACTATGGAAAACAGAATGGAGGGTCCTCAAAAACCTAGAAATAGAGGGGCCTCCCTGGTGGTGCGATGGGTTAAGTCTCAGTCTATGAAGATGCGCACAGCCACTGCAGCGTGAGTTCGAACCACAGCCAGGGAGCTTCCCACCTGGTGCAACAGGACCTCTCCTGCCTTGCCCGCTGCTCCCCACAGCAGTATATTTCCACCGATCTGCCTGTTCTGCTCCCCGCTCTGTCTCTGGTGAATCCTCTCACCACCCCACACCTCTGGCCTACACCCCAGTTCTTGTATGCATAAATAAATCTTTTTTTAAAAAGCCAGAAATAGAACTACCATATATTCCAGCAATCCCCCTTCTGTGTACTGACCCAAAGGAAAAAAAAAAATTCAGAAAGATACATGCACCGCTATTTTCAGAACACTATTCAAAATAGCCAAGATACAGAAACAACCCAAGTGCCTGATGGCAAGGGATGAATGGATAAAAAAGATGTGGGAAACATACGTGATGGAATACTACTCAGCCATAAAAAATGATGAAATCCTGCCATCTGTGACAACATGGATGGACACTGAGGGAATTGTGTTAAGTGAAATAAGTCAGAAAGGGAAAGAAAAACACCTTATCATCTCACTTGTTTGTGGAACATAAAGAAATAAAAAGCAAATGAAAAGAACAAAACAAAACAAACCCTTAGACTCTGGCAACAGAGTGGTGGTTCCTAAAGGGGAGGCTGGGGGAAGGGAATGAGTAGAGGGGCCAATGGGTTGGTGATGGATGGTGACTGGGTAGTTGGTGGTGGACATGGTAAGATATATGCAGATGCAAATGAGAAAAAATTACTCCTGGAACTGATACACTGTTATGAACTCATGTTAAGTCGATAAAAAGAAAAAGGTCATGCAGTGTTTCTTTTTTTGTTTGTTTTTTTTTTAAGATTTATTTATTTATGCATATAAGCTGGGGTGCAGGCCAGAGGTGTGGGGTAGTGAGAGGATTCACCAGAGACAGAGTGGGGAGCAGAACAGGCAGATGGACTGAAATACACTGCTGAGGGGATCAGCAGGCGAGGCAAGAGAGGTCTGCTGCGCCATGTGGGAATCTCCCTGGCCGGCTATCGAACTTGTGCTGCAGTGGCTCTGGATAGCTTCGTAGTGCTGCACTTAACCTGTTGCACCACCAGGGAGGCCCCCTGTAGTGTTTTTAATGTCTGAGCCCGAGGTTGGCTCACATCACTTCAACCCACAGGCCACCATGCTGGAGCTAATTTATGATTCCAACAGAACTGTAAAGGAGGCTGGGAAACATAATCTTTTCTACCCAGAAAGAAGAAAGCTAAATGAACTCCCATATGTGGATGGCTTGTCTCTGTCATTGGCGCATTGGGTGGTCGGTTGACCATCATCCCCAGAATAAACCAGCAGTAAGGTGCTGGTTAACTCATATTTCTACATAACTGAGGCACACGCTTGCTTTGGGTGGAAATTTTAAAATACCCTTTGCCTGTGCTTGAGCTATTATTGAGCATATTTTGAACCACACATTTGAGTTGCTTCCAAGGGCTGACTGCGGCCTCCCTTCCGTAATGTCCTGCTTTGATAGCAGGTGGCAACCCCACCCAGGGCCCCATCTCCAAAGCCCATCACACACAGTGGGGGGCCTTGTGACTACGTATCGCCAAAGGTATGTGATCAGAAAAGAGATTTCACTTCATGGCGCAGACTCTTTACAAGTGGGACCCAACTATGACGCCCTCTTGACCGTTTCCTTTGCTAGCGGTTCAAGTCATGGGATTGTGTGGCCGTGGGGCACAATAGGGCCACTTACGAGGGGTGTGGTCGCCTACATCCGCACGGCCAAGCTGTCTCCTGACTGGGAACTTGGGAACAAGAAATAAACTCTAATTTTGTTAGGCCACTGAACATGGGGCTTGCTTGTTACAGCGACTGGAGTTACCTGCACTAAAAGGATGAATTTTAGGTGGTTTTGGTTTTATGTTTTTATAACAGGGGCCCAGGCTGCCTCTGTGAGTGACCCCATCATCTCTCCGTGGGTGACCGCGTCATTTGGAGAACCCACAGACCTATTCCCAAGAGCAATACTGGACAAAGTGATATGTAAAAATAAGCTAAGGAAATGTCACTTTGGTAGAGGCAATTTCCTCTAAGGGATAGTACCTTGTGATGTATTTATTGCTACCTTTTTTTTTAACTAATGAAGAAGACCTGAGAAGTTAAGCAACCATCCAAATTCTCATGGTTGGTAAGGAGACAAGCGACCTGGTTTGGCAAATATGAAAACTTTACTGGCAATTAGGAAAACAAAAATTAAAATTCCAAGATACAATTTAATCCCCTCCAAAACAGCAAAAATTAAAAATCAGACATCCGGTGTTAGTAGCAGCTATGTAGAACTGGACCCACCACTTTTGACAAAAATGTGACAAAAATCAAAAAATCTAGCATGGTGGTGCTATCAAGCTATTGCCAGCCACCATGGCCTGAGTTTGATCCCAGATCCCCAGCCAAAGAGCTGATTCACATGGCACAGCAGACCTCTCCTGTCTTGCCCGCTACTCCCCTCAGCACCGTAGTTCAGTCAACCCGCCTGTGCTGCTCCCCACTCGGTCTCTGGTGAATCCTCTCACACACACCTCCCTCTGGCCTGCACCCAGCTCTTGTATGCATAAATAAATAAGTCTAAAAAAAAAGAACTGAAACCAAGCCCAGGTATTGAGACTCAAAACCCAGGGCTATTTCCACACACCACGCCTTGGCCTGAGGCAGCAGATGAACAGGCTCCAAGGAATTCAACCAGCTCTGATTGAGGCTGCAAGTGGATAGGCCTAAGGTCATGGTAAAAATAGATAAACTCTTAGAAGTGTTAGTGGCTGGATCATTTTTATTTAGATATTCTGGGAAGGGACATGGGTGGGGAAGTTATTTTTCCATTCAGACATTCTCTGCCTCTCCTGCAAATGCTTTCCTGGACAATGTTTTGGAAAATGGAATGCCTAAAATTTGAACTTTATACTTCCATGCTTTACTTGTTTGGATGGAAAGCAGAAAGGGAGGGGATGTAATTCTGAGAGCTAATAAGAATTATAAGGTCTCCAACATAAATGCTTAATTTGATTTCATATCTGAACGTTACACCCTACATATGTCAATATTTAAATTATTAAAAATAGGTTCTATTTGAAATACTAGCAATGACCTTTAATTTTCTGGTGTAACTTTGCAACTCAAAAATCCTTGTTTGTCTGGTTTACTGGAAATCATATTTGGAAAAGAGAAAAATGTAATTTTGATTGTAATTTTAGTCGGAATTTAAAAAATCTGCTAATGGCGATTATGCCATAAATAGGGCAGGAGATTGTCTAACTGTGAAAACCTCTTTCCAATGCTCTTGAAAAATTTGTCAAGAGAACATTTAAGCACTGATGATCTTTCTCCCTTGAGAAATTGCCTGTAACCAACTACATCACTGTCCACAGCCTGTGACTTCCCTTGTGGGGGTCAGCAGATGCTGAGTCATAGCCCCGTTGGAGTAAGGACTTGCCTACAGCCCCCACTCACCTGTAAAGAGTGTGACTTTCTTGCGGGAGTCCTGGAGATGGGGCCACAAGCTTCCTTCCTAGGGATTCACCCGTCTCTCTCGGCTCACAGCTGCCCTGATTTTCTTCACCTTGCAAGCCTAGGGAATTTTTATCTGGCCTTAGAGAAAAGAAAGGCACTGGAGATCCTGGCTGGCTGCTCACATATTCCTCTGTGCCTGTGGTTAAGGCACAGCTTTATGCCCTGGGTTACTGACAGCTCAAGCTTTTGAAGTTCAAAAGCTCTTTATCGCAAAAATTTTATCTCTGCCTTGAGATTCCAAAACATATTTAAACCAAAGGCCAGGAGTTGATCTTTTGGCATCTGCACCAGCTGCCACAACCCTGGCCGGAGGCACAGCGATGTAGTTTGAGCAGGGAAGGGTCACTGGACAAGAAAATAATAATCAGGAAAAAACCAGAGTATCGAAGCGATACGGCACCACACCCAATTGTAGAGACCTGCAGTTCACTCCCCCACAGACCCTTACCTTTGGCCACAGACTTTGGCAAAGGATTTATGACATTTTGGACACATGTTTTACATTTTGTTGTTTTCCTTTATAATTGAACGCAGTTGCCAGACTTGCTTAAATTCAATAAGCATCAAATTTACTGTTTTTGGCATAGCAGATGATACCGTCCTTTGTCTCTCTTGTAAAATCATTAACATCAGCACTCTATTTTTTCATTTTCCACTCCACTTTTTTAAATAAGGGCAAATATGCAATCAAAAGTTTGAATAATTACACAAACATGACCATATTTAGGTCGCCATGCTGCTGGGACGAAGTTGTTGGCGGTCAGACAGCAGTACCAGGAGGTGATTTAAAATAGTTACTTGTCTACTGAAATGGAAAAGTCAAACTTGGTATAGGAGGGAAGTTTAGAGGCGTGGACAAATAACATAGGAAAAGGGCAATGGGTCAAAAATTCATAATAACCTGAATTTTGATTCATTCATTTCTCATTTACCCACATCTATTTTTTTTCTTTTTTTTCCAAAGATTTGTTTATGCATACAAGCTGGGGTACAGACCAAAGGTGTGGGGCAACGAGACAGTTCACCAGAGACAGAGTGGGGAGCAGAACAGGCAGATCGACGGAAGCACACTGCTGAGGGGAGCAGCAGGCGAGGCAGGAGAGGTCTGCTGCGCCATGTGGGAATCTCCCCGGTCGGGCCTCGAACTCGAATCGTCGCTGCCAACAGCTCCACAGCGCAGCACCCAACTGATGCGCCCCTGGGGAGGCCCTCATTTACCTGCATCTATTCCCACATCTCTAAGTACAAGCAATGACAATAATTTCAATTGTGACAGCTTTATTGAGGCTAATTCACGTACCCTATAATCCACCTAAGAATGAAAAAACCCATCCTTTTCCTGTTCTGTGTCTCTCCTTTTGTCTCACATACTCTGACATGAGCTATGTGGGTGTCTTTTCCCCACAGTCACAGTTCTCTGTGATACCAGTGGGGGGTCCTACGACTCAATTCTGACACAGCTGTGGTTAGAGCCAACCCCAAGGTGAGGGCTCAGCCCCACAGGACGGCCCCCCACTTTGGACGTCAACCACGAGCCCGAGCTGGTCCCCACGTTACCCACAACTTCTGTCTGGCTTGTCTACAAATCAAAGGGCCCCATGACACCCCAGAATTTGATTATTTGCAAGACCAGCACACAGAAAACAGGGAAATACTTGTGTTTATAAGTTTATCATCAAATAAAGGATACGATCAAGGACACAGATAAGCAGTCGGGTGTCGAGAGACTCGGGAAAAGGCCCAGAAGGTCCTGCCTGCAGTGTATGAAGATTCCCATTTCCTCACATCCTCGCTGATGGAGGAAAGAATAGAAAACCTAAAGGAGGCCCACAAGACTAGAACCTGGCTCACACAGTGCCAAAAGCTGGCGGGCGAGAGGGGTAGGGGTCGAAGGGATTAACATGACCTCTTCAAGCAGGTATCAGATGCTATAGGGAGTGTCAGGAGCACAGACCTGAGGGTGAAGATATGGAGATCGAGGGTCTCATCTCTGGCCCCTTCAAATCCTACATAATCAACAACAAACCAACCACTCCTGGAAGGAATGAGCCTCTCCCAAGAGAAGAAAACTATATCAGTGCGATCTCTGCACTGGCTCAGGCTCAGGGCAGCAGCTCTCCCCCTGCCCACCTGTGCCTCTGCAGGTGTCCTTTTCACCATCTCTGTCCCTCCGCAGGGCAGCGGCCTCCTGCCTGCCCGTGACCTGTACCAGGCTGGGACTTCCCTTCACCGACCTCCCTCAGCAGAGGCAGCTCTTAAGGCTGCCCACCAGCAACCAAGCAGGCCTCTCCCTTACCAAACCTGTTCCTTTCAGGGCAGCTCTTCCTGCCTGCTTATGTCTACGCAAGCGTCCTTTGTTCTTCTGTCTCTTTCCCTAATAAACCTGTTTTTTAAATATAATTAATGTCTGTCTTGTGGAGAAACTCGCAGTGCCGCTGAAGGGGAGCTCTGGTGAAACCTTTCCCAGAGTGAACCCAACAACCCCGCTCTCCATGGACTCCAAAAATCGACAACCTCACCACTTGTAATTGTCTTTCATTATTGTAAACTGCCTGTGGATGTCAAGTGTATCTCATTGTGCTTCTGGTTTGCATTTTCCTGGACTATCAGAGCTGACAAGAACCACACTACAATATTCAAATGGCTCATTTTTACATGAGGAAACCAGGGCCCAGAAAGTACTTAGACTCAACTGTGGCCACGGGTTCAAAGGACAGACCAGTACACAGGTGAGTTTCACCTGTGTCAGATCATCTAAGTCCAAGCCAACAATTTTTCAGTTTAACCTTAGGAAATTTCAGATATATGTTCACTTATTAATTTGGGTGTAGTGGGTAAAAAAAGAGGGAACCTAATGTTCAACCTCCCCTCAGGAGATCTTGGTTTAAACAGAAAACTGGGGTTCCACGGGCATGAAACTTTCCCCAGTCCAGTCTCTGGGGAACACATCCAGCTTCTTGAGTGGAGGGACCTATGAGAAATGGAAATTTTAAGTCACTCATGAGCAGGTGAGGGCCAGGAGGAATCAGGAAGGAGACTGGGGGGGTCTCTAGAACTGAGGGCCCAGAGTTGGCCAACAAGGACTTCTATTTACCAAAGGAGGGAATTTTATTCCAGTTCCAAAGGAGGAACAGCTTAGGAACAGATCAGAGTCTTGGCCACAGGACCAGAGGGAAATCCTTCAGTAGCATCCACATAGCAAGAACAAGAGCAAAGGAGGCAAGTGTCCCGAGGGCAGAACACCAATAGCATATCAGGTTGGGTTTTGGAGTCCAAAACTGTCCTAACTTCTACTCAGGTCTGAAGTCTCGAGAGCATGTGGGACAGGGCTGAGAAGTTGTATTTCCAGTACTCACAAACAGACGTCCCTCCTCCTAGAAGGGGGCTGTTTCCTTTCATCTCCTCTCAGCACGTCTACCAACCCTGCATTAGAACCTTGCTTGTGAGCAAACCCTTTGAGGCGTCTTGCTCTGAGGGCAACGTCGATTTGCAGACAAACCCCCATGGACCCAACCTTTCTGGAAAACAGTTTACACGGTCCATCAAGAGTGGTGAACATGTTCATCAACGTTGACTCAGCAATTCCTCTCCCAAGGAAATAATCCAGATGACAAAGACTTAGGCACAAAGATGTTTATTACAGCATATTTATAATCCTGTACATAAATATTACACCTAAGTAGCCAACAACTGAGCCAAAGTTAAATAAATAATGGCATATCCATTTGATTCATTATCATGCAGCCATGGGAAAAAATCAGTTAACTAGGAAATGTTTTAAAGCAATGTGAAATGAGAGAAACAAGGAACTGCTGTTTTTATCATATAAACCCTACCATGTTTAAAAAAAAAACAAACAGAAATGTGCTGGAAAGATAACAAAATGTTAATAGTGGCTGCCTCTGGGTAGCAGGTCCAGCATTATAATGGACTGCCTGTCTTCTGCTTTAAAAACAAAACTGTGCTTTCTAAATTATTTTCAATTATTACATTTAAAACTTTTATAGCCAATAAAAAGAAGCTATTGAAAGGATGTTACACAATGACCTCTACACTGTCATTAGTTTGGAACTAGCATGTAGGTTGAACTCCGAAGCCTGTACCCCTGTACCCCACTTAACGGCCCTCTGCCTGGACAGGCTGTCCTCAGGAAGAAGGCGCCTAAGGTGAGGCCAACAAGCCAAGCAAGGCCCTCTCACCTCGGGTGTCTCCGGGACAGGGGAGGGGTGGGGGAGGTGGGAGCAGAGCTGATGAGAGACCGGAGGGAGGCGGGAGGGGCTGCTCTCCAGGCACCATTTGGCTCTAAACTGTGGCTGGAAATGCTTCTCCAGGCCGGGGCTTCTTTGCAGGCCTAGAGGAATAGGGTGTTTTCTTTGAATGAGGACCAGGATTCCAGAGTTTGAACCCCTGTAGCCACAGTTAAGAGACTGGAGAGGGAAGATGAAATAGACTGTGAAGATAAGCGGAGTCGCCAGAATTCCTCCATCTTAGCGTGCTGGAGAGGATGGCTGCTTCCGAGGCTCTCCGGCCAGAAATCCTGCTCCAGTAGGTCCAGCCAAGAACGCTGCAACCCTCTCCCCCCACCCATTCCACCCTCAACAAAAGGCTTCCTGATGCGTTAAAAAATGTAGATTCTGAAACTGCAGGCAAAATACTGTGTGTGCACATTTTTCTGGGCAGAAATGCTTGCTAGATTCCCAAGTAATTTCCTAACTTAAGAAGGCTCACAACCGTTATGATGCACACGGAAAACCTTGTTACTCGGAAAACCTCACTCGGGCATCATCGGAAGGGCGGGGGCAAGACTGAATCACAAAGCCACACCAGGAGAAACCGGCTGCACCAGGAGGGAACCCAGAGCAAGTCAGAGGCGAAGTGGCTAAACAACCCTGGCCCCTACGTCTGGAATGTTAATAGCTTGTTTTTATCAGCAGGGGGGGAAGGGGGTGTCCTTGTGGTTTAAAGGCACCGGGGTCAGGGAAACATTGGCTCCTACCGGGAGGAAAGGGAGGGAAGATCAGCAGATTTTCCTAAGTGGACAGACTCCGCGGTGGTGGAGGAAAGTGGGTCAGCTTCTGGGTCTGCAGTTCAGGCTGCGATAAGGAGCTAGAGCACGAATGGGGGGGCCAGGGCCTAACGACTGAGGCAGCCTGTTCGGTAGACTCAGGGTCATTACCCCACCCCAGGGTCCACCAAACCGTAACTGGGCGTGACTCCACGGGCCCCCATCTTGAGACCCGTGAACCTCGCCCGGGAGCTTTTAACAAAGGCCCTTGGACTGCCGCTCTGCCTGCACCGGGACCGCTCTCCCTGCGCCGGCCTTTCACAGCCGAGTTGAGGTGGGGCCACTTGAGTCTCCACAGGCAGTGGCCCCCCTGCCCCTCCATGCGCTGTGGACATGGGGGCAAGGCCAGAAGATGCTGAGACCGCAGAAGCAGGACCTGGGTTCTCCTCACACCTGCCGAGCGCAGGCCAAGAGGGAGCTGGGTCCCCCTGAGCTCTGTGTTCGAGGGGTGCACGTTCCCACAGCATCTCGGGGCTCTTCTAGGCCGCGGCTGGGAAACAACTATTACAAAGGACATCCTGAAAGAGCTCTCCTCCCAGACCGAGTCTTCATTAGCTAAATTCCTGTCCAAACACCTTTCTCATTTACCTAAGATAGCAGAATAGTCTCTGAGCTGACTCCCCTACCTCTAATTTTGTGGACTTCACAATCTTTAAGTTTCCCCCATGGGCAGGGAAATGCTTTAAAGCCCCTGAGTCCTGCACCTAAATGAAATAGCAACCAGAAGCGCCGCTCGACGGAAGAGTGAAACGCAAAGCTACCTGTCCGCACGGGGGTGGCCGGGCTCTCCCGCCTCGTGCTGCCCAGTGGTGCCACCGCCAAGCCCACGTCTCCAGGGTGCTTTGAGGCCCATTTGCCCGCAGGGGTGTAGGGAAAGTGAGTCAATCGGGTTTTACGTCACTACCCTCTGTGGCTGTCACCTGCGGCCTTGACCGTGATGATGCAGAAGGCGCTTGGGAGCATGGGCGCGGGGCACACCTGGAGCATGGTGTGGGCATGTGCGAGTGGGCACCCCCGAGCCTAGAGGCCGGGGCTATAAGGGCGGCATCACCCAGAGACAGGAGACGGCTACCAGAGGACAAGCCGCGTGACTACAAAGCAGCAAAACCAACAGATAATGCCAGAGAGAGCCCAGCGACAAAGCATAGAGATTTGAAGGGGGGTGGGGGGCCCAGTTGCCTCTGGGGTCTCCAGCTCTCCCACCCCTCCCCTGCCTGCCCTGCCCCTGGCTGCCCCACAATGGGGCACTAACCCAACACCCTGCTGGCCCTGGCCCTGCTTTTTGTCCCATTCCCCACAGCTGCCTGTGTGCCCTGAGCCTCAGCTACCTGCAAGGATTCACTTTCATCTTTTTAAAAAAAAATTATCACAGGGAATTCCAAGTCTATGCAAACATCAAATGGAATATTATAATAAACCTCCTGCCCGTACCCCCGCTTCCGTGGTCAACATCGTTCCCCTCACCCACTCTCACCCACACCACTTAGAAGCAAATTTCCCTGTAACTTCACCTGTCACACTGCTCCAGCTGACAAGAAATTATGGCCCAGAATGTTTCTGTCACATCTAATAAACAATCCCCTAGAAATAAAGTATTCAAATATCCCATTACAAAACGGTGTATCAGGACCCAAAGACTCAGGCATTGAATGTGGCTTTTCTTTTAGTCTCTAGATGGATGTCTCTAGCATCTATAGGTCTCCTTTTTCCTTCTTGCGATTAATTCATTAACCTGTTTCGTCATTTCCCCAACCTGCCATTTTGCTAATTGCATCCCACCACGTGGTTTGACAGGTCCACAGCCCTCTGTGTTTCCTACAAATGGCAGTTACATCTAGAGCTTTGAACGCTCGGGCTTGATTTGTATGTTTGCAAAGGGGCTTCGTCAGAGGTATCGCTTTGTGTGATGTTCACAGCTGCTGATGCTCAAGGAGTAAGGCCTGTTTACTCAGGATTGCAACATGGCGTTGTCTTGTTTCAATCACTCCTTCTTTTCACAGAGGAAACTCCCCCTCACCCACCAGGACGCCAGGTGAGCCAGGTACACACACCTGGAGCCTTTGCATTGACTTCACATCTCCCCCAATTGGTAGAACCCCAGTCACCCTTTCAAGCCAGTCTAAACATCGCTTGGCAGTGCGTCCCCCGCCCTCTTCAAGTGCCGAGAAGTTATCGTTAGAACACCCTTACCTCGCTGACCCATCAGCACAGTTCTCCGTCCCCGGGACTGGAGCTCCGGAAAGGCAGGAATGGCTTCTGGCCCCACCAGTGTCATTGAACATCTATTTGCAGGGTGAGTGAAATTCTAATAGAGTCCGGGCTTGACTTTAGAAAAGTCAGTTTCACCTCTGTGACATTTTGTAGACTGCAAGCTACAAAGCAACTGGCAAGGAGGTCACCAGGTCACCAACTCTGGATAAGTGACGCGAACTC
Organism: Scalopus aquaticus; assembly: GCA_004024925.1. Classification (NCBI taxonomy): domain Eukaryota; kingdom Metazoa; phylum Chordata; class Mammalia; order Eulipotyphla; family Talpidae; genus Scalopus; species Scalopus aquaticus. The sequence goes on along the minus strand of PVIJ01000667.1, from coordinate 186,247 downwards.
CGGGCCTCGACCAGGAGAGCCAGAGCTGAGCTACCACGTGTCCAGATCGAGAGGGGAGCTCAGCCGTTTCTCAAAACCACAAAGAGGACAGTGAGAATCAGTCGAGCCAGGATCTTCTGAGGCATTCCTCCGTGACAAATGGGAGCGGTTTGCGTCTCTCAAATGGCTAGGACTCAGCACCGCTGCACCCGCTTCCTGTGTCTGCCCTCACACCACGCCTGGGGGCGGCACACAGAGCGAGCCCTGTGTTCATACGAAACACAAAAAACACGAGGCAGGGTCAAAAGTCTCTACGTCCTGGGGAAGGGGAGGGCGGGTGTTTAGCATCTCTGGCAGGGGCACAGAGTGATAGAAAGTGTATTTCCAAATGCTCTGGGGAGCTGGGGTGAGGAGCTTGCTAGACTGAACCACCCCGAGGGGCCGCCTGCCCCTCCCCCCAAGCCCCGGGAGCCGGAGGGAGGCCCCACACTTTGTGGTCACCTGAGGCAGTGGGCTGTTCGGTCTCACACTGGCCACCAAAAAAACTTTTAAAAGGCCCAGATGAAGAAATATGCCAGAATCTAAATACAAGTATGGCGCACTTGTATCAGCAAACTACTAGGAAAACAAGGCAGACCCATACGCTGTACAGAGACATCCTTGGCATTTTTATGGGAAAAAGCAAATCGCAGTGCAATGTGCAGAGCACACGTGGGCTCCTGATTCCATTCGAAACACGTGTGTTGTGAAAGCACAGGCAGAGCGGATCGGGAAGGCCGCGCACCAAGCCGTCCACAGCAGCTGTCCCGGAGTGTGACTGCAAAGTGAGGAATTTTAATTCTAACACCGGTGCTAAGTTTTGCAAAAAAGAAAAGCTGCCTGGGCTTTTATCACTTAAGCCAGGATTGCCCCTTTTTGAAAACGGTGTCTGGGGCAGGTGGGGGGGGGGTGCTTTGGCCCCTACTATGCTCTGTGCTTGGCGTCTTCTGTCCCCTCATACACGGCGACCTGCTTATCACAGACAAGGCCCCGCCTGCACTGGTCCCGGTGGGCCCTGGAAAGGCAGGAGCCACAGGCTAAGTGCCTTGGATATGAAGAGTTGGGGTCGGGGCCAAGGGGTGTGTTCTCAAGTCAGCCCCACCAGGCCTCCAGACCCTTCCTGAGTGAGCTGAGGACTCACCGACAGGGCAACAGAGGCTTACTCCCACCAGTCACAGGGCAGGAGACGGGCCTGTCCTATCGGCTATGTTCCCCATTCCTAGGACGACAAACTTGTGAATAGAGACTTGTGATTCTTGGGTAGTATGAGTGTAGTAGAAGAGAAACGAAGAGGAAAACAAAGAGAAGGAACGATGGGCAAGCAAGAGAGGGACAGGGAGGACGACCAGGGAGTGAGGCAGGTCAGGCAGTGCTGACTGGGGAGAAGCTGGACTGTCGCCCATTTTACCCAATTGACAGAGGGCTCCTCCAAGAAACTGAACCTTGGCTTTATGCCCAAGGGAAGAAGAGTTAAGACTGAACCTATCCCTGCAGGTTTCCAGGCCTCAGAACAGGATCCAGACAACACCCTAGAAGATCAGAGGAAAAACATGTCTTCCAAAGTTGGAGACAGAGCAAAGCCAACCCTACTCTATTTGCTTCTAGAGACTTCTCTGAGTGGGAAGCCCTGTAGGCTTCTTTTTAAAAGGTGCTCATAAAGCAAATTTTCTAGTTCCATGCCCCAGTGACATAACCAGCATCTAGGAGACAAACCCTCTTGTCCTTTTAGGCCTCAATTTCAGAATCTCCTTTCCCTTCTTTAATTTGGGTTCGAATCTAAACCTTCTGCTCGTCTCACACTAACACTCCCTGGGCCAGCTCAGAGGCACACAGAGCTTGACGTGCCACCCACAGGCAGGGACAGGCCTCTCTGGAGGTTCCATATCCTCCTGCTCACTGGATCCTTCCACTGCAGAGTCCCATTGGAAACTCCCCATAACTAAACGTTTCTCCTCTCACTCTGCCTTCTCTGCTCGCTGTCTCCTACTGACACCCTCAATTGCCCTGCAAACCCTCATCTGATTTTCTGCCAGTGCCACTTTTTAAGTTTTGGAAGCACTTTGGGTGCGTAGTTTAAAACACAGGATTCAGAAAGAAACAAATCTGCTCAAAGCCTGACTTTTGCCACAGTGTAACCTAAGGCAAGTTACTTAAGTGCTCTAAGGTTTCATGTCTTCATCTGTCAAACACCAATGGTCACAGCGGTAGTAAACAGTAAACGGGAATAGTGCATCTGAAGCCTTGAGCAAAAGCTCGGCCCCAAAGTACAGTACCTGTTCATGTCATCCCCCCTCCTCATGGGGCTGATGTGAAAAGTAGTTGTCAATATATTCAAAGCACTTATTGTGCTTACACAGGAAGCACTAAATATTAGCTTAAAAATTGCCATCAATAGTGGGGGCCTCCCTGATGGCACAAGGGGTTAGGGCTCAGCACTGTGAAGCTATCAGCAGCCACTGCAGCGTGAGTTCGATCCCCGGCCAGGGAGCTGACCCACATGATACAGCAGACCTCTCCTCTCTCGCCTGCTGCTCCCCTCAGTGTACTTCAGTAGATCCTCCTATTCTGCTCCCGGCTCTGTCTCTGGTGAAATCCTCTCACCACCACTCCCCCGCCCGATCCCACACCTTTGGCCTACACCCCAGCTCTTGCATGCATAAAAAAAAAAATCTTTTTTTTTTAAATTGCCATCAATACTGAATAGACCTAAAACTGATAAACTTTGTCTCTACACTACGACTAAATTTAACCGCCACCATCACTTGCTGAGAATCTTGCAGCTTCCTCTAATGGGTCCCTCTGATGTAGCCACTTCACTGCTTAAAACCCTTTGCTCTTGGGGTTTATTTACCTGAAGTTCCTGGAGGACGAGCTATCTTCACTGAATTTCCCTCTTCAAGCTACTTAGTAAGTATGCCTTAATCCGATCTTTAACTAAATCCCTTCCCTGCTCTCCGGGCTGTGCATGAAGGTGCCTTCTTTAAGTCACAAGGTTTCAGACTCACAGGAAAACCTGGGTGTCTTTGAGGAGGCCCTTTCCCCCTCTGCTGCAGACGCCTGTGCTTTGCCACAAGCACTCCTAGGCTGAAGGGGTGCTGCAAAGTGAGTCCTCAACACGATCTCCTGAGAGGGTCATTTCTAAAAGTGCTAACGTTTAAGCACCTAGAACAGAGTTTGGACCAAAGAGGCGTTAAGTACCCACTGACACGTAGGCTTTTGTTATTTTGGGTTGCCTTTGAAATCATCTCTGAATAGTCAGATACAGAAAGTGAGCAGTTAAACATAAACTATAGGTGCATATATGTAAAAGAGAAATACCTGGCGACTGACAAAATCATGATACGATTAATATTTCTACTACGTACCACTGTTTCAAGTGCAGCTTCATTCATCATCTCGTTTAACTTCATAATGACCCTACATGTAGGTATTATTATTATTCCCACGTTATGTATGACAAAAGGCACTGAAAGAACACTCCCAACATTTCACAGATAAGCAAGAGAATGAGGGCTTCACGCAGTCTGGTTCCAGAGCTGATATTTAGTGCTGAGCTCTGTATCATTTCAGAAGCCTGAAGTTTGTTATCAGTGGCACTAACCCCCAGCAAATAGAAAAGAAGTAAGTTAACACTTTTTGCTCTGCTCACGTATTCACGTGTTCATCTAGTCTCCGGTTTTTCAAGCCACGGTGAATTTATTTAGAACTATTACAAGCTATTTCTTTGATCATACTCAGTCTAGAAGCTTTAATCTCTATGCATTTAAAATTTCATTAAAATATATCCAGTAGTTCAGGAGCTGTGTTTTATTGAATGCTTATACCATTCATGCGGTGGCACAGAAAATAGCCAGCACAAGAAGTGTTAAAGGTGTAGGCACTTGACATTACACGGCACATCTCAGTCCCATATAAAATCTATGCCTTGGACCTCTCTGGTATCACAGGGGTTAAAGTCTCAGCACTATGAAGCTATCACCAGCCACTGCAGCATGAGTTCAATCCCCAGCCAGGGAGCTTCCAACATGGCGCAGCAGACCTCTCCTGTCTCCCTGCTGCTCCCCTCAGCAGTGTATTTCAGTAGATCTGCCTGTTCTGCTCCCCACTCTGTCTCTGGTGAATCCTCTCACCCACCCTACCTCAGCCTACACCCCAGATCTTGTATGCATGCATAACCAAATCTTTAAAAATAAATAAAATAAAATCTATGCCTTGCAGACAAAGGCATGTGCTTTAGGCGGATTGTGAAAATGTCTATTGCAAATGTATTGTCACAATCCAATGTGAATCAACTTCCCTGAGAAAGTCCCTCCGAAAACCTAGGAACTGATGATGAGGCAAGCTAGACAGCTCACTGCTCCCTCCACCTTCTACTCTAAACCTTAAAAAGATCTCCATGTATGGACCTCCCTGGTGGCACAACAGGTTAAACGCAGCACTGTGGAGCTGTTGGGCGGCTGCGGCGCGAGTTCGATGCCCAGCTAGGGATTCCCACATGGCACAGCAGACCTCTCCTGCCTCGCCCGCTGCTCCCCTCAGCAGTGTATTTCAATCTGCCTGTTCTACTCCCCACTCTGTCTCTGGTGAACCCTCTCACCGCCCCCACACCTCTGGCCTGAACCCCAGCTTGTATTCAAAAATAAATCTTTAAAAAAAGAAAAGTCCCTCATGCAAAAGGGCAGCTTCCAGCCTCAGCCCAGCTCCATGTGGGGTCAAGTCCTACTAGGATTTGCAGAGGCTACTGGAGTAAGACTGTACTCAAGGAGTCACCCGCTTTGTCAGCAAGATAGGAAGATATGCCATCCTGCCCTTTTAAGTCAGGGTGACCATGAGGCAGCACATACTTTTATTTAAATTATAACTTTGCTTTCACGGGAAGTGTCTGGGTCCTGTTCTCCTTGCCCCTCCTACACCTGTTTTCTCCGCATGCACCTACTTCACTTGCCACATACTGTGTGTCCGGGCACCGCGCAGACACAGCCTTTCCAGCTGGCGCCCGGGACACTCCGCTCCTTCCATCACAGGCAGCCGCAGCCGGAAATTTCACACTCTGCTCTTGCCTTCTTTCCTCTCTACTTGTTTGAGTTACATGCTGTGTACACCACTGGTTATCCCAGTTACTATGGGTATTTAGTTTCACAAAAAGTATTAATAGCTTTACTTTCTCCTGAAAATAAGTACGTGAAAGTGACAGTTCTAACTACCCCAACTTAAATGCTTTTGTCATGTATTTTCATCCTAGTCCTTATTCCCACCCACAATTACACACTGCTGAAGTTAATGATTACTTACTTTTACCAACATTATTTACCAATACCATAGCTGAGTGCTCCTTTTGCACGGATCTTCCCATCATTTTCCTTCTGCCTCAAGGACATCCAGCACAATTACCTTTTCTGAGTGGCAAACTCTGCTTTTGCCTGAAAATGTTTTGTAATTAGCCTTCTTTCATTTAAAAACAAAAAAAGGTCCAGTCACTTTCCACCACAGTGCTTATGTTGGTAACAGAAGGGTTAAGGTCACACTCTCCGGGCCATCAGGCGGTGTCACCCCTCCGGGCTGTGCTCTGTAAGTAGTCTGTACTCCCTCTAACTGGGGGAGATCTTGGTTCCCGCATTTCACCTTGACGTTTCAACAGAAGAGCTGCTTTTTATCTTGCTTGAAATGTACTTGGATTCCTAAATAGGAGGTTTGGAAATCACTCAGCAAATCTGAAAAAGTACCATGCATTCTCTTTGGATATTGCCTCTTCCTTTCTATTACCTCCGCCTGGAGCTCCAGATAATGTCCTTTAGAGCCCATGCTATTGTCCTCTGTTGTCCAAGATCGCAACTATTTTCCATTCTTCCGTCTCCTCCTTTGGACAGCATCCTGGGTAATTTCCTGAGAATGCTCTTCAGATTTACCAGCTCCCCTTCAATTTCAATAATCTATTTAATCCATCAAGTTCTTTCAAATTTGTATTTCTCACTTCTAATTCAAAGGCTACTTTTTTAATATACTGGATTGGTTCTTATCAGCTCTTCTTTTCAAACGTGTCTCAGTTCACTAATCAAAAAGCTATTTCAGCCGTCTGTGTGAGCGTGTCAACATCTGAAGCGCTTATGGGTCGGCTTCTGTCATCCTGTGCCTGTCCCACTAGTGGCACGTGACTGCATCTTAGACTTTTTGAACAGGGTTGCAAGGGGTTATCTGTGGGAACTGTTTTGAAGCCTCAGAGAACTACATTCGCTTCTGAAAAACGCCTTACGACATGACCACACAGGGTCACTTTAAACTCCCCAGATTTTTCGGACCACCCAGGTAATGTAAATTGAGGCTGAAAACCCACCGAGGGCCACCACGTGGCTATGAATTCCCAGGGAAAAGACCGCAGGTTTCCTCCCATCCGGTACAGAAGCGGAGACAAAACCCTTGCTGCCCCGCCCAGCGTGGAGGGTGTCCTGGCTTCACTAGCGTCGCCTGTGAGGTTCCTCAAGTACCGTTTCCACACCTGTGCAGTCACTCAAGTACATGGCCAAGGTCTGCTGAGTCTGGCAAGAGCTAATAAAGCTATCTTTAGGATTCCAGTTTAGACTTCATTTTGAGTATCTGTGGACTTCTTTTGTGCCTGTTCAGAAATGTTTTTTAATCCTTTTTACCTTGTATCTTGTTTTCCATGGAAAGGCCTTTTTTTAAGAGCACTCAACCCACCACCATGCCAAATAAAGGAGCTTGAATTAGTTCCAACTATATATACAATGCACAACCCACACCCCCTTCTTCCCACAACGAACAGGCTGTAAAAAGGCCCAGAGGTCAAAGTGTGCAAACACCAATGCAAACCACGCTTTGAAGATGAAGAAAGGACTGCGGTGAAGGGCAGAAAGAGTGCCTGGCACATCACCACAGATAACCCCTATTTCTTTTTGCTTCCCTCTGGCACAAATGACATTTCGGAATGGTTCACTAGACATAATCTAGGGGAAAACAGCACAACAGCAATCCCTTCTGTATCCTCAGTAAAAGCAGAACCTTTCCAACCACAGATACATGGAGAAAAGCATAGCCCATTTCCCTTAGGTGAAAATCAAGCAAAACCTAGTTGCCGTGTGCTCACAGTAACGCTTATGGCTCTGACAATTACACTGGCAGGAATAAAGCTCTCGAATATCCACTTGTGGAGAGCTGGCCCTGCTCATTCTCTTACTACGTAAGAGGAAAATCTAAGTCAGGATACAATAATGCAGACAGATCAAAATGGTTATTTTCATCATTTTCTATTATTTCCTGCTCTCATTTCCTCCAGTTTTCTTTCCTCCTGTGTCTGCCACTCAATTCTGGATGGATCAGCTGAAGAATTAATGCTTTAAGCAAAGCCAACAGACAACAGGAAAACAAGAGGTCATAAGGTTAAATGAAAAATTAGGTCCCTACAATCTTTTACTTGTTTGTGCTTTCTTGTGGTAGGTTGTCTCAAAGTAATTTAAATTTTCAGGAAAAGCTCTCTGGCATTGGCCAGTGGGTCCACTTGCTCCCCAGCTGAGGTACCCTTTCTTGCTAGAGGTGATGTTTGTCAGAGTAAACACCACCAAGGCATTCTCTGTACCTTCCGGGACAGGCTTGGCCTCTCCTCTCAGCAGCTTGGGTATTTACTACTCCACGATCTGCAAAATAAGAAGTTTCTCCTCCTACCTACATCCTACCCACCCGCCTATCACTATTATCTCAAATTCTACAATAAGCAATTATTCCTTTGAGATAAATGTTCCTCTATGAATTCCCCTTGCTGGGTTATAACCACACCCTTCAGGAAGCTAACACCCCTGCCAATGGAGCTGGCAGTCACCCTGGATTCCAGGTTGAGGCAGGAAGCTTAAGCAAGTCACTAATTCAGTCTCAAGTTGTAATTAATTGACCACAGGCATCAGAAAAACCTCGGTGACTTTCAAGACTCCAGATTCCTGAGTTCACCTACTGAAACGACTTTCAGAAGTAGCAGCTGAGAGTCTGCATTTTTAACCACCTTTCTGGGTAACTGTGTTTGTTCAGCTCTATAAGGGTAGGTCGAGGCGGTCTCTGTATGAAAAGAAGATAAATCTTACTATCCTATGTATCAGACATAAACAAACAAAACGAGAAACAGCAATCTAGGAAGACTGATTCTCCTGGGTGAGGTATTTCCAGTTTGTGACAAAGTGCATTTAAATCAACAAGAAAGGAAAGTGGCGGAGCAAGGTCCCTGCTGGGAGCTGCCAGGAAACGTCGCGGCCAGACTCATCACAGCTATTTCACAGACAAGCTCGAAGAAGGCAGAAGAGGGGCTGAGCATCACCCGTAACCGCCTGCAGAAAAATCCAGGCGCTCACCCATCTGGAAGCACCTGGGCAAATCTTGACTGAATGTGCAGGATTCCTAAAGTTGGTGTAATTGGATTTCACAGATCATCGCCAAACATGCCTCATTCTGGGCTGGGGCAGAGGAGAAACATTTTTAAGCGATCCCAAGCCTTAGGACTCTCACAGACCATCACCTCTGCACAGAAGGCCCACCTGTTTCTCTCTCCAATCTAAACCAAACCTCCACAAGACCTCTCGCATACGATGCTGAGTATCTGCTGAAATGAAACGAAGGGGCCAGTCCACAGAGGGGAGAACAGGGCCTGCGGGGAGCTCAGTGCCAGCATATACTAGGAACTAGCACAAAAGCAAAGGCTATTCCCCTGGGGTGGCCAGGTAAGAACCTTCTTGAGTGCGGCTGCGAACCTCTCTGGAAAGCACATTCTCATCACATCTTGGCCGTGCGCTTCATCCTTCTCGTCTAAAACTACCACCAGTGGGCACAAATCAAGCTTCAAATGTCATCAGCTCTGCTGCTTGGATTTCCAGTCTCACCAGCCCCAGTTTTCATCCCCAAGACCTACTTCAACAAAATTGAGACGTGAGCATCAGGAAGCAGCTGAACAATTTTAATCTAAAAGATTGGGCACATAGAAAGCATTTTATATAAACTCTCGTTTTTTCATCATTAACAGTAAATTTGGGCAGTGGAAAAATAAATTTCTTTCCAAAGTTCTTAACCCTTGGCCTCTGTGGTGAAGACAAGCCCGGGTAATCCAACAAGTATTTGCCACCCGCCCACATTAGTTGGGAGGACACACAGGAAGCTGTAGGCCTGGCCCTCGTCTTCCTGAAAGGCTGCAGACAGCCCAGGAAACACCATTCTGGCCCAGAGTTCAGTACCTACATACACGCGCCTTTTAATTCTGCATCTTCACGTTTATTAGGATGGCAGTAGGAGCTGGTGGCTTCTAGTCACTACCCATGAACATCAGAGACCCGTGCATTGAGATGGGCTGCAGTCGACACTAGTTTTGTCAAGTGTTGCAAGAGAATCCCAGTGACTAAGGAAGTCATTAGTTCTTTATAACTCAAGGTCCTATCTCTAGGTTAGCAGTATGCTCCCTGGGGTCTGCTTAGCCACGTTTAATTTTTAAGAATCTTCACAGGGAAAATGTTTTATATACAATTAAAAAGAACACTGCCTCTAAGAGCTGGGATTGAACTCAAAATAAATCCATTCTGCTATAACCACCTTTTGGTTGCTCTGGAAAGAAAAAGGACACTGACACACAAGTGAGCGACCAAGATGGAAAGGAAGGGAAGAGACAGCCTGAAGTGAAGAAATGACACAGACCCCCCACATACACACTTTAAAAACTTTATTTATATAAAAAACTCATTTTTTTAAAAGCATTAACAAGAGAGAAAGAAAAACAGAGAAGGTATGGAGCAGAAGACATGCCCCTTAGTATTCGGTGGGGAGGTGGGATTTTTGGTTCTCTGGAATTGAATGTTTAGTGTTTTTAAAAACAAAAAAATTTAAAAAACAAAAACAAAACAACAGTTAAATGTCCCCCAAAGCCCATGGCTGTTCTATTACCCACACCCCACCGAGAAAAAGAGCACCAGGAAAAGAGCAGAAGAGGACAAGAGAAACCAAGAGTGGAGTCGGTCCGGACGGGGCGCGCCCCTGTGCAGTACGCTCTCAGGGCCATGGAGAAGGAAGGCTCCTTTTTGCCAGAAAAGGAGTAGGGAGAAATGGGAGGGGAGAGGGCTAAGTAAGGGTTTTAATGCATAGGGCGGTGGGAAGGGGGGTGGTGGGTTGTGCACTTTTCTCCTACCCCATAGCCTCAATATATAAGGGAAGGGGAGAGAGAAGGATAAAGACTTCCAGTTGCATTGAACAGAGCTTTTAGATCAAGGTAGGAGTAGAGGGCAACTAAGGAAATGGGTTTAAAAAAAAACAACACAGCAGCTGAGTCCCGTAGCCCAACATGCTAACGACATGCACTACATTGAAAGGCGGATGAGGGTGGGAGTGGGAGAACACTGCTCCCTACAACCCTTCAAAGATGACGGTCAATTCTGGGCAGGCAAGGAACGAGAGCTGCACCATGCGCCACTCCTCCCACCAACCTCTTTTACAGATTCATCACAACAGGATTTTTGCAAAATCCCAACCATATACTGTGGTGCAAAAGTTACTACATATGGCTGCAATTAGAGACTATACCAGTTCCCAAAGGAGAATCGAGGTTCTCAAGGACACCTCTCCTCTTCTTCCTGCTACCTTAGGGCCAGTAGTGGGTAAGAAAGCAACAAAATATAATTCGCAAAATCATGAGAAGTGAGACTGCAGAGGCAAAGAAAGGCACATGGAAGGGAAGGGGGAGATGCATCCCAGGCCAAAGGCACAAAGAAGAGGCAAAGCCAGAGGCGATCTCCACCTTTCAAGGGCCAAGGGGACAGGAGTATGTACATCAAGTCCTTAGTCAGCCAGCGAATCCAGGGAGGAAGCGGGGGTACAGGGTTGTCAGGGTAAGAAGAGGAGAAATGGGACAGAGGGGAGTCAGCTTTGAAGCTTCCTGCCAGTTTCAGACTAACTGATTCATGTGCATTCCTACTAGCTCCTCCTAGACGTTCTTCTCCCCGGAAGACATCTTTCTGCTCCTTCTCACCCAAGAAGTCTTCCTTGACACTCTCCTTTCTACAGCATCTTGCAAATGGCCAGGCCAGGTCAGCAGACATTCTCACAGGTTGGGAGAAGGTTGAGGACAGCCTCAGTAAAGGGTGGCGGCGGCAGCCCAGGGTTGGCATGAGGCCTGGAGGAAAGATGGTCTGTAGGTCCCGGATGACCCCTGCCCTGGAGATGAGGAGGGCAAGGTCTCCTAATCTCAGTTCTGGACCTTCACTTACTCACGGCCCCTTGCCAGGTGGAATGTGCCAATGTCGCCGGCCTTCTTTGCTTCAAAAATAGTCATTAGGAATAAGGGAAGAGCTCATGCTTCCCATTCGCCAAGAAAAATGAAAAGTCCCTTCCCCACCAAAAAAAAAAAAAAAAAAAAATCTTGATTATGAATTATCAGTTTATCAGATTGCTGGACACTGCATTTACAGCACGTAACTTCCAATTCTTCCTACAGCTTCCTGTGAAGACTCCCACTCTCTCCCTCCCTCCGCACAAGGCCAAGAGTTCCAGGGAGGGCTGGCAAAAGAGCTAATCTGCAGCAGTTTCTCAAGATATGATGTGACTGAGTCAGGCTTCTTGGGAGCAACTGGAGGGGTTCTGGGGGCAAGGGGAGAAGGGACAGTTAAACTTCACTGGAAGAAGTTAGGAGGTGACGGGAAGAAGGCAGCCGTTCAGGGCTACAAGGGCAGGAGGCAGCCTGGCAGTTGGCACAATAGTCCAGCGAAGAAAGGAAAAAATCATCAGTCCATTTCACCACCAAAAATAAAAGTATATATATTATAAGCCCAAATGGAGTGGAGACAGTGGTGTTAAATCTTCTGCTGTAGGGAAAAAAGAAAAAGAGATGTTAATAAAGGTTGGGAACAAGGACAACCAAAGACAGTTGAAGGAAAGCGGCAGATAATGGAGAATCAGATCACCAGCCGCACGTCCCAGCCTTTTCAAAAGGTAAAAATCATAGAAGCAGCCCCCTCAAGCCCCGTGTGGCTGAGACTAGTATCTCTGGCCTGATCAGATCAGCATGATTGGCAAATGGCTGGCAGAGGCCTCCTTCCTCAAGGATGATCTCGGGGGTGACTGGAGGACATACCATGGGGGGGTAAGACACTTGGTCCCCCTCATCATCCAAAACCAACACAGCCAACTCTTCCTCCAGAGATTCCTGCCCCTCGTCCTGCTGTGAACACATGCAACTTGTTAGTACGAGAGTAAGGAAATAGGAACCTGTGAGTGCGTGCCCGATCTAGGGAAAATCCCAAAATTCCTAAGTTCAAACAAAATCAGGGGAATAGTAAAAGAAGGGCAAGACATGCGAGAAGAGGAAGAGAATAACTTATGAGGCAGATCGGTTAGTGTTAAGTCAGATCAGCAACACCTTGTGTCTTCCTCCCCGATCCGGACCACTGCAGAGTAATGGTCCAAGAAATCTCAACATGGGTCAAAAGTACTTTTCCGGAAAAACCCTCCCAGAAAAGGGAAGCTGACTTTGACTAGGTGTTTTTTCCCTATTTCACAAAACACAACGGCATCAAAACAGAACTAGCCTCACAAGAGTAACAGCACAGAGAGAGAATTTACCATCAGGGGTGTTCCCTTCAAGGGCTCCATATCGCCCAGATCCCCAGATCGATCCAGTGTTCTATTGTGGTCCCCTCTCTCGTTCAGGGTGGAATAGTTGTTATCTAGTTAAAAATAAATAAATATAAAGTACACAGCAATGCAATATTCCCCTCTGGTAAACGATATATAGTAAGCAGGTAAGTATGAATTAGGCACCCCTATGGGAACTGAGCTTTGCCAAACGCTCCAGAAAGGGATAAGGTCTGGTGGTCCCCAGCTTAGAAAGAATCTAATGGGGAAGACAACAAACATGGAATACCCAGAGCAAGGTATATTTTTAAAAACTAGAGACCTGTCTTTAAAGGGTGTTAGAATTAAGAGGAGAGAGTGAGGTATACTGCAATAGTTTGGAAAAAACTAACAAGAGGAAAGAGGACTTCAATTAAGATTTTGGGGGTGAAGAGAATTTAGAAAAAGCAAAGGAGAAGGGCATTTCAGGAGATGCAAAATCAACAAAGCATAGGGTGAAGAGAGAACGGCAGGCGGACCAGGTGAGCTGAGCCAGAGAGGGGGGCTGGGGTGAGACTGTGAAAGGCTGCTGAGGAATAGATTAGGGACATAAACTCCATTCTCCAGTAATGAGGGAGATATGTGAAGACAGATTTTTTTTAAAGCTTTGAGCATGTGAGAATATGGATAATAGTAGATCGATCGCATCTACTTTTACTGTATAAAAGTAAATTTCCCCATATCCTTCTAAATGGACATGTCCAGTCAAGGCTTTTCCAGGATGGTGCTAGAAAAACAGTAGGCGAGGCTCGGTTCCCACCAGACAGTTCTCCTCATCTCAGTAAAATATTATTTCACACCTTTAGGGAGGAATTAATTACCTACCTAAGGATTTTGTGTTTGATCCCATATTGCTCATCTGAATTTCTTCCCGATCAGGTTTCTTATCTACATGAAGTCAGAAGTTATTTAAGTCAAAAACCAACTCTTCAGAGTCTATACTCATCATAAAAAGTGCTCTCTGGTCTGTTCTCCACACCCCATCAACTGCTTACTGAATCCTCCCTGTGTGTCAGGCACTAGACAGAGTCCTCACTGCACTTAAAGAGATTCCTTTCCTGCAGACTCCTTGTATAATCGTTCACTCCAAGCCATCAGTTTTCCAATTATTTGGTCTCCAGGCCTCTGCGCAGTTGTAAATAATTATGAGGATCCAAAGAGCTTGCATTGATGTTATATGTATTAATAAATATTTATTTCACTTAAAACTAACAATAAACTTATTACATGTTAACAGGAATAACAATTTTAATCAAAAAAGCATTATTTTCAGTTTTGCACAGCTCTTTAAAGTTTGGCTATTAAAAGATAGCTTGCTCTAACTTGCAGTTACAGTGTAATGAAGAAAATTCAGTCTTAAACAGATAAGCTGAGAAAGCAAAGAGAATTTTAATAATCCTTTCAAACAATTATAGATATTCTTTGGCAATATACTAATGCTCACAAGCAGAGTCTCTAAGGTTAGCCTCAATGTGGAATCTGACTCTCTAAATTAGAATCCATTTGTCTGCCTTGCTCTTGAATGGATCAATTACACTTGCATGATTTTGAAATATCATGCATTCACTGATCATTTATAAAATACTGGTCCATAGAGCTAGACAGATCTTCTAAATGCTAACACATTTCATTATGCAGTATCAAAATATCACATTCATTAATATCACCATTGATTTCATTTAAAAACCATTTTAAGTACTGGGAGATTACCAGGCCCACAGTAACAGATGTAAGTTTTCCAAAAATACAAATTTCACTTGCAAACTTAAATCAGCATGTATCATCAGTTGTTTTTCCTGAAAGTGACAAACTCAATGAATTCAATTTCAAGAAAATGTTTGTCAAACACCAAAGTCTGAATAACTATCGTTTGTCTATAAGCCATTTTTCCTAAGTAAAAATAGTATTCCATTCAAGAAATGTGGCTAGTCCAACTAGTAACTCAAACAACAGCACAAGCACTTTTTCTCAAGTCAAATGTCATGCTCTGGTATGCTCAGAGTGCTTTAAGGGCACTTCCTATCTCACCAGCACAGGCTATTAGAAAGAGGCACACTCAAGAATCAAAAGAATAAAATCAATTTTTAAGGTTCCATCAAGTACGTTCATAAGTGAAATTGGCTCTTTTCATACTGAGTCCACGGCCGTGGGGATGCCAGTGACTGGCCTAGCGTGGTGGCCCTGCCCGCAGTCATGCTCAGCTTCTGCAGGAACCAGCACTGTTGATTGTGCACCATCAGCACAAAGGTCAACAGACAGGCTTCCTCAGATCACATTTTAAGAACACCGATCAAGGCAAAAGCCAAGTGTCATTAATAATAATATAGCCTTAAGTGAAAAAGAAAACAGTTCACACACAAAAATACATGGTTCATTTTGGGGGGAGAAAATGTATGTGTTCAAATAACAAAAGTATTTAAAAGATATTGTTATTTTTCTGGTTGTCTATATTTACTGACTTTTCAACAGTATACAAACATTACTTGGTAGTATATAGAAACTTAAAAGGAAAAGTAATAGCTTCTTAATATATACATATATCATATCATTATGTTGTATACCTTAAATTTATACAATCTCGCACATCAATTATATCTCAAATAAAGAAAATAGAGACATTAGAGTTTGTATTTCCAGTTGTTTTAAGTCCAAAAGCAAAGAGAGGGGATTTGCTAAACTGAAATTTGTAAAATAGAAATTTGCAGGCTAATTAGCTGTTTTATTTCCTTTTGCTAAGGCCTACCAACTTCTGCGTTATACTCCTTATAAAGTAGTATTCCCCTCTACCAAAAGACTGGTTCATTCAAAAATAAATATATATTCTATTTCTTAGGCAGGCAGCCCACTGAAGAATAGCAGGGATGGAATAAAAGCAGAGAGGCTGGCCCCTGGATACGGTACCTAATTTCTGGTTCCGGTCAATGAGAGGAAGAGTGCTATCATCGTATGAGTGACCGCTCTGGCTTCGAGAAGCGCTGTTTAGATTCACCTGGAGGCAGACATGAAATGCAGTATGTCAGAGTCCTGAACTCACCTGCGCCTCATCCCTAATGGGCACAGAACTTTAAGCCCCTAGTCCCAAACACAACTCTCTACCGAAAGGTAATTCATGAGGGTTTAAAACAATGACCTAAATCGGGAAACACACTGGTATGTTAAGGCTTCTACTTGTTTCCCTGAGATTACAAAGGTACCAACACTTGTACGATAAGAAGGAGAAGCAGCCTTAGGAAATGGCAAACTCCTTCGAAAGGTTCTGGCAGGTTTGGGGAAAAGACAAAAAGGCCACCACCCTTCCTCATCCCAGAGCTGGTTTTAGCAGCAAGAGAGCTGTTGCCACCACTCCATTTTGGAGGGGAGTAAACAAATCATTTCATTACAAACAGAGACTTGAGTCAAATGCAGACTAACTGTGACATGAGATAAAGGAAACCAGAGACAGAAGCCTACCTGCGGTGGGGAGCAAGGGAGAGAGTAAAAGTCTTAGTCCCAGGGCCACTCTACCTGAAAGTCTGACTTCTTCCATCCTTCTTTTTCCAGTGGCTTCCGTAGTTCCTTATATCCCCAGATTGTCTGTAATACAAGTGCTGCTGCTCGAACTTCTTTTTCTGAACGGTTCCTTTTGAGGAAGATAAAAAATATCACATGGGGCCTCCCTGGTGGCGCAGCGGTGTGGAGCTGTTGGTAGCGCGCGATGCGGGTTCAACGCCCAGCCGGGGAGAGTCCCACATGGTGCGGCAGACCTCTCCTGCCTCTCCCGCTGCTCCCCTCAGCAGTGTGTTTCTGATCTGCCTGTTCTGCTCCCCACTCTCTCTGGTGAACCCTCTCGCTGCCCCCCGCCTCTGGCCTGTACCCCAGCTTGTATGTATAAATAAATCTTAAAAAAAAAAATTTTCTACATTAAAAAAAAAAAAATCACATGGAATTTTGACACAAAACCAAACAAGAAACTGAGAACCTGAATTCACTAATATAATGTACTGTGTTAAGAGTATATATAGATGCCAAAGTAGACATGATCAAACATTCACCAAGTCCTGTGTCTACCCCAAACAGTGACCACAAAAAGATGTTTGATGGAAGTCTGTTATCAATTCATGGATCAACATTTAAGATAGAAAATAAAAGTAGAGAACAGCAATATCATCTCACACTTTACATGTAAATAAGGAGAAATACTCTCAGAAGGCAGAAGGGGAAAGCTCCTTTCTAACATCTGTTTACAAACTCTTCCAGCTGTAATCTGAAGTGTTCAGCTCACCCTGATTTGTTGATCAACACCAGCTTCTCAATGCCCTGTGTCTCTCGAAGCTTTTTGGCAGCCTCCAAGTTATCAGCGATGACCTCATTGATGGTGTTCAAAATAGAGACCACAGTGTCCTCAGAGAAATTCTGAGAAGGGCTCTGTTGGCCGCCTGGCAGATTCTTTACCAAGTTAGGGATAGCATGTTTACCTGTGGCATAAGGCAGAAGGAACGTGTAAGGGAACAGACCAAATCAGTCTGTGAGACACCTAACACGATACTTAATTCGCTGATCACGCAAAGTCGGTCCTGTCCACGTGAACAATCACGCTCCTGTAGGATTATCGTATCAAAAGGGCAAAGAACCTGAACAGTCTATGGGTTTACTGTCATCCTCATTCCTTTATTCTCTCCTTCTCAGTCACACTGAAACAATGCGAGTACTTTATATCAAATATGCCACAAAATCATTTCATATATTCTAATGAAAAGAGTTTATTGGCTATTACAGAATTTCACTAGAATAGTAATGAATTAAAAAAAAAAAATACTGGGCTCTGCTATTTACTAGTTACATTAACTCTGGGCAAATTACTTAACTTCCCTGACCCTCCATCTCTTCGTTCTATAAAAAAATGAGCCTTTGTAAAACAGTGAAGATTAAATGAGAAAGTCTTAGCAATGCCTAGTAACAAAATAAAAGCTTAGTAAATAGCTTATTAATTACATTTTTGAAGAATCATCACTTCTTGTCTTTCCAGAAACCATCCAAGAAGATTCTTTCCTTGGAAAGAAAGGTTCTTTCCAAGAACCTTCTCAAGAACCAACCCTCAGTTTCACAGGCTGTATAAGGCTAGGAGCCTTCTTTCTCAAGTCATTTCAGTAAGTCAGTCCAGCACCAGGGATTAAAGGCAGTGCACACGAGGTGCTGGCTTCACCCAGCCTTACCAATTAATTCTTTGTTGCGGGCATCCACGGCCAGGTTTCTCAGTGCTCCAGATGCAGCCTTCACTACCCGCTCGTGGTCACTGGTCAGGAGGTCAGCTATGGCAGAGAGCGCCTTCTCTTGACGCAAAGCAGAGCGGATGTATCGACCATACTACAAGTAGCGTGGGGACAGGAGGGATAAGTTACAGATGACAGCAAACTAGTTAGCTAAGTTCTCCCACCTCCAAATCCATTTTCTAAAAGATACTGACTGTCCAGCGCCCAGCACACAAGTTCTGGATAGCTCCAGCTGAGGCTTCTAGGATCGCAGGAGTCTTGCTCTCCTTGAGGAGTGAGATGTATATCCGAACCACCTCTGGCTGAAATAAAAGCTCGTAGCCTACACAAGAGAGGACAAGAAGACAGAGGATGTTAATCGGCACCCACACACCAGGTGCTGGCTGGCTGAGGGGAGCCTTGCCACTCTGGGTTGATGGATTTGTGCTCCTAGGCCATTACATTCCCTAAACTGTCCACCCACCCACCCACAAAGCCAGAGGCTTGACTGCATGCCTTCTTAAGAATAATTCATTCACAAGAAGAGCATAACAGCTCATCAGCGCAACTCCTCTCTTTCCCTCCGCTCTTTGCTTCTTCTTTCCCCACCCCAGCCTACCACAGCGTTGCTCACCACTCGCTCATTGTTAGCACTCGGAGTTAAAGACGCCTCGTCCCCAATGAACTGTTTCTGATGTAACTGAGTCATTCTGCCCACCTTTACTACACCTGAGTAAAAGGGCCCACCACAGATTTAACAATATCTAACATTTTCATATTCACAGAGAGCTGTGAATGTTGAACTCACTGTATTGGAGAAGATAAAGATCCAAATTATGATATAGCAGATTTCTTAAAAGAGGACAGGTTTAAGTCCCAAGAACATAGTGGCTACTCAGGGAATCTTAGCAACAAGTCTTGTGTCCTCAAGTAACCTGAACAGTTGCCATAACAACAGTTCTGTCTAAGTTATTGCGATCATACTAAAGAGGCTCCCAATACTTTCACCATCACTTCAAATCTGTAAGTTAGAAGAGAGGACAATGAACACACTGCAGCATCTGCTCATGGGCCACCAAGCACTTATCTGCGACCTATGTCTACCAAACCCTTAAAGACTGAGAAGAAAAATATAATTTACCTCGAGCAGGACTAGTTCTTTTAGGGAACTCCACTGTATCATTTGCTGGATCTTCTGTAGGTTTTTTTCCTTTGGAAATGAAAAAAAGCGGGGAGGAATAAAATGTTTAAGAGGGGAAAGAGTTCATCTGGTGTACTTTTTTGGAAAAATCTTTGGATCAAAATCTTTGGATCAGATGTATCAAAAGGGGCATAAAAAAGAAAAAAAAATCAGGGCCCCCAGCTTGCCCCAGCAGGGGTTGCGCAGAAACAAGGACAGAAAGCAGGCAGCAAGAGGTAAGGTAAGGACAGCCACTGCTATTGCTACTGTCCTGCATTCTGGTAACTGGAACCACTGCCCAGAAATAGCATGCCGCGAGCCATTAGCTCAGGAGAGCAAAGCTGCTTCAACGGTCCTCTGCAAGACTGAATTTTCCTACATGCATCCACAGGGAAGGGTTAGGCAAGGACACACTAGGGAAGCTAAAAACAATACATGCAAATTAGAGGTCGATAAGCGCCTTAAAAGACTCCACTCACCTCTGGAGAACCACTCATCTTCAGTGCGTCACCCAAGGTGGAAAGCAAAGGAGAGAAATGAAGGAAGGGAAATGCAGGAGAGATGTCAACAGGATCATGAGCAAATAAGCAGGAAAGCACAGAGGGGAAAAGAGACACAGGGAGCACAAAAGAGGAATGGGGGAGAAGGTCCCAGATTAGTTCTCTTCCTTCACTGCCCCAATCACTGATATTGATACCACCGCCGCCGCCACCACCACCGCCGCCACCACCACCTCCTGAATGAAGCACACAACACAGGGAGCAGCAGCGAGCAAGAAGACAGCCTTGCCTCAGCAGACGACCGCACTGCTCAGCAAGTATTCTGCACCTAAAGCTACATGTTCCCTCCATTCCCCATCCCACATTAAAGATGAACAAACAAGGATTCAAAACGCACCTTTGCCCTTCTTGGCCCCAAAGCAACTGGCAGCATGTGGTCCAGTATTGTTAGTGACACTGAGAGGTGCCTCTTGGTATCGCTCTGCCTGTGGAATCTCCCGGTGAACTTGATAGGACAAGTTCCGAAGGAGGCAAACACAGTTCTCCACCAGCTTGGGGACACAAGAGAAAAGGCACCATGAGAGAAGAGATCGCCTACAACAATTTCCCAGGAAGAACGGGTTGCCACGACTCACGTATTAAAATACTGATACTCAAAAGCATGACCCAATCCATCACCTCTCAGGATGCCTTTCAAATGTCCCACGCTTCTCAAAATCCTTGTAACCCCAGGCTAGTGGAAGATCCAAGTGTGGACATACTGTCTTCTGACACTATTTAGTATGTGTCACAAAACTTTTTTCCTACTTAGAAAAATGTACAAGCTTGGATGTATGGCTAAACAGCTTTAAAATAAATTATGTAGGCGAAGGAAATGCTGAAGAGAATAGCCTTTTCCCGCAGTGAACACCCACTTCAGGGAGTGGGGGCTGGCAAGGGTACCAAAGGTGATTTGAGAGCCTGTGATGATGGGCCTACACTGCATGGACCACAAGGGCACAGTGAATGAATTCACTCAGCTCTTAACTTACCTTGCTATCCGAATCCTTCTGCCCAATCTCAGCCTGAACAATGAAAATGAGGGCATCCACCAAACCATCACATTCCCGAAGTTTCCGGCGAGCTTCACTTCTCTCTGAGCTGACATTTCTGAGGGAAAAGGAAGAGGCTTCAAGATGAGTCAAAGCCAGAAATTCTCCCTTCATATCCTTGACAGTTGTAAACCTCCTCATACCTTCTTTTATTCACTGTAACAAATAGTGAGTACCAGTTATAAGCAAGGCACGGCAGAGGAAAGAAAGCTGAGGAAGGCGGTACCTGTTTTCACGACATTTATAACACAAAGAGAAAGAAAATATAAAGTGCACCAACAACAATTTAAGCCAGGATAGGTACTTCTTACACAGGAGTACAAATGAAGAATGGGTCGGAGCACACAAGGGCAAGAGATTCCAGAGAGGAAGATATAGCAAAGAAGAAATCACGAAATACGCTCACGAAATAAAGGCACCTGAGTTTAGCCTCAAAAGGCAGAAGGGGTGAAGGGAGTTTCTCACAAATCTCTTCATCCTGCCCCCACCCTCTGCCCTCTGTGCTCCGTCTGCTGCATTTACCGAAGTCTGACTTGAAATACAGGGACACAGGCAGGCACGAGCCTGCGGCTAAGCACGTGCCTTACCTGTGGTAGGCACTGAACGAATGTGTGCCAAGTGAGTCCCAAAGAGGACAGAAGTGAGGCGGCTACGGGGGAACTGCGGTAAGCAGACGCAGCGAGTGTGTGAGGTACGTGAGACGGGCTGGCGTCATGCAGGCAGCACACAGGAATGCAGGCCGACTCATGTTTTCTTTTTTAAAGAGATTTCGGTCAGTCCTCAAAATTCCAACCTTCACACTCTCCAAGCCTACGTTACCTCAGGCAGCCAGCTGTGTTAGTGAGCACAGACTCCCACTCGATGTGGCGCGGCTTACAGTCTTCGTTAGGTTCCCGCTCCCAGCCCGAGTGCGGAATGATCACCTCATCTGTCAGGGCATGCAGGGCATGGTCCACGATTTCCATTTTGATCGAGTCATGGGACGAGAGATTCCACAGGGTTCCTGGAAGAGACGACTCATGAGACAGTCCCAACTCCCAACCAAGAAAATAATGGCTGAAGAACATGAAAGACAATCGATCATTTCTTGGTCTTCTCCAATGACCAAATACCTTGTAAAGATATTCAAATTTTTGTTTCTAATGCAGTGTAAGAAATACACTTTATGTTGTGACCCAAGGCAGACATACACATCACGAACTAAACTTTCACAAAACGGTACTGGCCAAAGCACTGCTTTCCAGGTGCCTCAGCACCACTGACATTTTGGGCCCAGTAAGTCTTTGTTGTTAGGTGTTGTCCTGTCCATGGTTAGATGTTTAGCAGCATCTCTGGCCTCTACTCACTCAGTGCCAGCAGCACTCCCCGCCACCTCTCCAAGTCTGACAAGCAAAATGCCTGCAGGCGCTGCAGATCCTCTAGGGAGGAAGACGGGCCTAGCTGCGAACCAGTGGTCTGTGCCGTGCTATTTTTTCCTTTCTCTTGGAATGCTGACTCGGATCCACAAGACCGTGTTGGGTACACACAAATAGGTCACAACCCACAATTTGCAAAACCACCCTTCTAAGGCAAGGACCACAAGCTCCAATGTCTACACATACTAGACAAGGGAGTCAGGACAAGCAGATATTTAAAAGATATTTTAAGGATATGAATAAATGGCGACTGGCGTCCGCCTCAGTGTCAGAGACAGGCTGCCTGTGAGGCAGTAGTGACTGGTCAGAAAGAAAGAACAGGTTTGGGGCTGCTGCAAAGTGGACGGCATGAGTCCCGGTCAGGTCATCCCCGCTACTGACAGATAAGATAAAGATTCACTGCTATAAGGGTGTGTGCTTTCCTTTTACAAAGATTTATTTATTTATGCATATAAGAACTGGGGTGCAGGCCAGAGATGTGGGGGTGGTGAGAGGATTCACCAGAGAGTGGGGAGCAGAACAGGCAGATCCACTGAAATACACTGCTGAGGGGAGGAGCGGGGAGAAAGGAGAGCTCTGCTGTGCCATGTGGGAAGTTCCCTGGCCGGGGATCGAGCTCACAGCACAATGGCTGCTGATAGCTTCATAGGCTGAGACTTAACCCCTTGGGTGTGCATGTTTTTAATAGAATTCAAGAATCTGGAATGAGCAACCAATTCTTTATAATTTTGAAAACCTCACGGTCCAAACAATTCCGTGAGATGGATCTGAACCAAAGACCACCAGTTCACAGCCATTTACCAGAAGACCGCAGCAACTGCGACCTAGCAGAGTCCCCAGGCCCAGAACTCACCAGTAATGACTTCGGTGAGGTCCATATCACGCGCCTTTCGGAGCAAGCGCACGAGGGCAGGGACACCGTCACAGTTTTTTATGGCAATCTTGTTATCCTGGTCACGCCCAAAAGAGATGTTCTTGAGAGCTCCACAGGCGCCAAGGTGCACTTCCTTTTTGGGGTGGTCTAACAGTCCCACCAGGACTGGGATGCCCTTGAGCTTCCGAACGTCGGTCTTGACCTTGTCGTTGCGGTAGCACAGGTGTTGCAGGTATGCAGCCGCGTTGGACTTGACGGCGTCCAGGCGGAATCCAAGCATGGCTATCACCTCTGGCAGCTCTGGCTGTCTCCAGTTGGGGGGTGGGGGCCCTCCCTTACGCAGGCTATCCAAGCTTGCTAAACTCCCCCGCTCGTGCTGGGCCAAAGGAGCCCAATAGTACTGGTCTGCCGGCACCTCCTCCCCGATCATGTCTTCATAGCTCCTGCAGTGTTGAGAATCAAGAGATAGAGGCCTACTGTCAAGGCAGGTGTCCTGGCCATGCCCATCAGCCCCCATCTTCAAGACAGGCATCACCCCAGCTCGAGCACACTAGCTCTTACTTCTCTTTTGCATAAAAGATATACTCATCAATTTTCCTTAATGAGATTAAAGACACATGCCATTAGGTCAAAACTACCTGTTTTTCTGTGAATTTACCAGCCCAGAGGAGAGCAAAAAGCACTGGAGATAGCAACATTATCCACACACACAGGAAGAGCCAAACTGTAACTGTTTGGCATGTGAAGGACACCTAACAGCTATTAACTTCGCCAGAGACTGAAATAAACCCTCAGACAGCAGAATTAACCAAAGCAACTGACGGAGGCCACAGCGGTCGGCAAACCAAGTCTGAGCACAGTCCCGCAAGCCCTTAGTGAGACAGGAAAAGAGGCATTGACACACAGGAAGCAGCTGGTGCGCTAAGACCCTTAAACATACTGCATAGTTAAATCTCTCCTTACTCTAGTCTGGAAATTGTAAGAGGAGCTGAGGGAGTGAAAATCGGGCAGGACTTCTTGCGCATCATAAGGACCTGGCTTTGGCACTGATGAGGTATAAGCTTGAACACTGATTTTCACAGCTGAGCCCTGAACGGGCTGTGAATAATCTGGGACACGCCCACCTCCAGTCTAGCAGGCAGGCCAGGAAAGTCAGCTGCATAGGCTTCAAGTCAGCACGGCAGAACAGGCTCTCTGCTGCGAAGAAGCCCAGCAAGAATCTGGTGCCTGCGGGGAGACCAACCTTTCAGTCTCCACTCGGGACCGCAGAGCCAGCTAAAGACGTCGTCCACCAGGGACACCAGGCTCTGCATCTCTACACCACATTCTGCAGAAGTCAGGGCAGCGACTATGCCCTAGCGCTTGCGCGCCTCTGCGCATGCCCTGCGCCAACAGCTCATTACATGCAGGTTACTGAAGAGATCACAGTACCTACACCTAGACACAAGAGCCCAGAAAGACCCTTCCCCATGCACAGCTACATTTCTATGATCCTTCTTTCCTCTTCTACACCAGGCTACTCTGCAACAGGGTAAATGAACCCAATTCCAAAGTGTGATTATCAGAGCACTGCTTCAGCATCAACCTGCGAGACTAGTTCCTGAGTTTGAATTCTCACTTTGATTATTGAATAAACTTTGTCTATCATTAAGACTATTATTTCAGTTAACAGCTGCAAGGCCATCTCTGTTACCCAACAAATGTATTCAGGGTATGATTTCTAGCCTCCAGTTTCTAAGGATGATATAGGTCGCCCCCACTTTTCAAAAATTCACACTTCACCACTTCTCCTTTATAAAAGATCTACATTGGTATCTGTTTTTGTGACCTGAAGGAAACCTGAAGAGGATTTCCATTTTTATGACAAAAGATGAAAGATAAAAAAAAGCGGTTCAGGCTTGTCTTACAGACAGCTGTTCTAGAGGCGGCACGCACCCCCACAGGGAGAGCGGCCCCACCAAGCCCATTCCAGGGAACTACTTTCTACAGGCTGTGTATTTAGCATGTTATTCCTCTTTTCACTACATGGTTGTGTTTTATATGTTATTTGGTATGATTTGTAGGTGGTTTTTCAGGTCTAGGGATTCTCAACATCAACAGAAAATTCCATGTAAGCCAATGGTAACTGTGTCTTCTGTTTCTGCCTACAAAAGGTTTTACTAGAACGCTCCACTTGTGGGTAGTGGAGCAAACCTGTACCTCGCAGTCATGTCACATTAGAGACCACTGACCACCATCACACTCAGTGAGCCACTTTCTAAGTGACTCAAGACTAGGCGCTGACTTGGTCACTATCCTTCTTGGTGACTAAGTCAAGAAGAAAAGGAAGGGACAAAACAAATGATGGTAAAGACAAAAGTCTAACCGGAAGTAACCCTTCCTATTTCAGTACTACTAACAACCACTAGAGGGTGAGTCTGTCACACTATTATTTATTCATAACCACCAGGAAGGAAGAGACCCATTTATCTGTGAGCTCATCTCACTTTGGCTCCCACAGGAGAGGAAAATCTATTGTGTGGTACTCTCCAAATAAGCCCGTTGTTTGCTCCACAAAGCCACACCCACTGTCACCAAACCCTCAAGGTTAAGCCAGTGCAGAGGGCCTCTAGCTGTCAACATGGCCTTTACCGTGATTCAGATGGCCAAAGCTTCAAGTAACAACTCCCTGTTCAACATCATTCGAACAAAATGCACAGGTTAGACAGCTAAGTTTTTAAATGGGCTACTAAGCAGTGTGTTAAGTAAGATTCCATTTTAGTAGGGGAAAATAAAGCCAGGGTATATTTATATGCATAGGAAAAAGACCTCAGAGGAAATGTATCAAAATGTTAACAGCAGTTCTTCATCAACACATGGTATGCTTTTCTGAGTTTTCCCAGTTTTGGTGTATTATTAGTTTAATATAAACAATTATAAAAAACAACTGTCATAACCAAGATTTTGCTCATTCAGAGCAACCCACCTTTTACCACCTATTTTTTTCCTTAAACAATCATGACACTTTTTTTTCTAAACAAGTAACAGCAGATCCCAAAAAGATAAAATGACTTGTTTAATTAGGCTACACAGAGAGTAGCAAAGGCATAACTAAAACCAAGGTCTTCTGGCTCAATGCTTTTCCCATTAATCACTAGGCATTACAGTTCAGTTTGACCTTGTATTACTCTCCTAGGCCCGGAACAGGAAGCAGTGAATGTTCTTGCTAGTCAAGCAGGTTTCTAAGTTCAGTGCCACCCTGGAACAAACCCAAGAACTGGGCCCAAAGCTCTCTCTCTTTATGTCAACCGCCACAACTATGACAGCAGAGAATGACCTGGCCACCAGTATCCACCCAGGTACAACAGCCCTACGCATGGGAAAGTCAGAAAAAGCAGACTGGTCAACAAGGGGACGAAGCCAACACCCTGGGCAGACTCCATGATAGCTGCTATCTACCACAGCTCCAGCCTGTACCAGCTGAAGTCTGGGGCCTGTCACCCCTGCAACTCCTCCCCACCTTCAAGGAATCAAAGGTGAGTCACATGGGAGTTGGATCAACTGTCTCAAAGATACCTGAAAAGTGAGTGACTCAGGCTTAGATAATGGGGCCTCTACCACTGGGCCCAACCCAGTTCAGGGTTAACCAAAGCTACCTAATATATGAGGAAAATATGCACCAAGGCATTTGCTTGAAAAGGTCACAACCCCAATACAGAAAAGCAGCAACAGCTGCTAGGATATCCTTACCATCAAGACAACCACAAACTTCTCCTTTATTCTTCATTCTTTTACTTTGCCTGGAAAACACTGTCTCTGGTTTATTCTAAAGTCAGGTTGTCAGCTCATGGACCAAATCCATTTTGTAGTAGCCTTCTTAAAAAAAACTTAGCTATCTGGGTCTCCCCGGTGGTGCAGCAGTTAAGCGCTGCGCTGTGGAGCTGTCAGCAGAGGCGACATGAGTTTGCCGCCCGGCCGGGGAGAATCCCACATGGCGCGGCAGACCTCTCCTGCCTTGCCTGCTGCTCCCCTCAGCAGTGTATTTCTGATCTGCCTGTTCTGCTACCCGCTCTGTCTCTGGTGAACCCTCTCGCCGCCCCACGCCTCTGGCCTGTACCCCAGCTTGTATGTATAAATAAAAAATAAATCTTAAAAAAAAAAAAAAGAAAAAAAACTTAGCTATCTAACCCCAGAACTAAGAATGGTTTTTATATTTTTAAAAGGTTGTAGAAAGAACAACAATGTTTATGACACACAACAAAAGTGACAGTCTGCATAGCCTGAAATAGCTCTATCTGGTCCTTTACAGAAAAGGTTTACCAACCACCTCCCCCATTCTAGAACATTCTCTCAAGGCAGAGCATCCACCAGTCCAGACATCAATCACTCCTTCTTCAGATCACCAGAGAATCCCCAGGGGTGAGGGGTAAAGTCAGAGTAGCAGCTGCTTAGTGACCTCCCAGAGCGTCTCTCACCCCACCCCCCAACCCCCAAATGACGCCATCCCCATTTCACTTTACAAACTCGAAAAAGAGTAAGGGCTTTTGTGAGATCAATGTTTGTTTTTAACTTGAAATTAAAACCACCACAGGAAGGGTCTATAAACTCCCTTAATTGAGTACATTGAATCTACTGTGGCCCAGAAAGCCTGAAACCCTCAACTTAATAGCAAACCAGAAGCTGAAGAAATTCACAGGAATGAGCGAGTGAATTCCATACCCCTGAGCCGCAGTTCCTTTGAGCTATTCCCTCTCATCAAAGGGCGGCCAACCTTAGAAACAGTAGAAAAGGCCATCTTTGGGACATAAACCAATAACCAGGAAAAGTCATTTTCTGTAGTCAGAGCATGTGATTTTGATAATGAAATGTCTAAAACAGACCCAAAAAGTCAATATTAGTAAAATCAGAAGAGAAGACCAGGTGATCTCCCCTGAACAAAGGCAGCAGCAAAAGGGTGACAAGTGCTTCGGACCCAAAAAAGCACTCAGAAGTAGAAGAGCCAGTGACCCCTTTCCCTGTCTCGCCAAGCGCCTCCCCTTCCCTTCTCTGTGCCTACCTGAGGCGCCGGCGAGGGTCAGAGGGTGTCCCAGTCCGACGGGCAGTGCCATAGTCAGACATCATGCCGTAATCCAGGTCGTCGTAGCCCATGCTGCGCTGGTCATCCTCCAGCCCGTAGGGTTCTGGATGAAAGCGATGCAGGTCCACGCTGCTCCCACCTACCCGGACCTGCGGCTGGGGACCATAGACATCCTGCCTGCTCGGAGCCCGGTAACCTTCCATGCTGGGCCTGTACCGCTCCTCGATGCGGGTCACCCGGGACAGGCTGCCGTAGTTATCGCCGCTACCTGGATAACCATCTTCATAGTGGCGGCCGTACCCATCAGGAGGGTAGTGGAAGTTCCTGGGCAGGGTAGCTGTGCCTGCCTGGCCCACATAGGGGCCAGGTCCCCCATTGCCATTCTTGCGGAAGTCACGGCCCAGAGTCTGGATGTAGTTGTTAGAGACAGAGGAGGGGTCCACCGGCAGCCCGTCCGGCCCCACCGGGACCGGCTGCACCGTGCGCGTGGTCACTGTCTTCACTACTTTCTTGACCTGCAAACAAGGAGACGGGAAAAGAAAAATCAATGGAGCACCATAAGCTCACATTCTAGACTACTCCAAGGAAGAACCCGACCTTCAGCTCACTTTACCCCTAAAAGTCCTACAAGCTCCCTACCCTTCTCTCCCTCTTAGAAGAAGTACCCAGGCAGGCAGGCTGCCCGGCAGGTACTGCAGCTGACAGGGAAACCACACTCCGACATACCTGCTTTCTCCCCTATTCCACTGGGTTTCCCACATCTCTTCTATGCTTTCTGTCACTTTCTTGATGCCTTCCCCACACCTCAACGGCCCTTCACTCACCCTCATTAAGTGTTTCACGCCGCCCCTGAGGAGGACACCCCCCCACCCCCGCAGGAGGGCGTCCCCCATCAGCCCGGCCCTCACACCAGTCTCAGCTTACTGTGGTTTCCGTGCGCCGAGTGGTCCCGTCATCCGAGGTCTCCACAGACACGACAGACATGGCTCCCTCTGGGTCCTCCTCCGTGTAGGTCTCCACGATCTGCCCTGGCTCCTGCATCCTGGGGATGGTGCTGTACAGAAGGTGACTGTGCTCCTGCAGAGGAAAGAGGCAAGGAAGAGCACCTGTGAAGTCACCCATATTAACCAACCATTCCAACAAGAAGCCTTGTCTCCCTGGAGACAGAGTCCTCATACATCTTCTGCGGGTCCAGGACTTTCAAGAGGTGTAGCTGTCCCCATCTTCTGATCTTGTCCAGAGGGCAGAAGATATACTCTCCCAGTCTTGTCACTTAAGAAATATGAACTGATTTAACCAGAGCCATACCCACATCTGATGACAGAGCTAGCAGATTTACTTTCCAGTTCTGGTCATCTAAGTGAAGATGAACTATACTAACCGCAGCTACTTCTACAACTGAGTGGTCCTCCAAATAGGAAGTTCACCCAATAAGGAACTTTTTTTTTTTTAAGATTTATTTATTTATACATACAAGCTGGGGTACAGGCCAGAGGCGTGGGGGTGGCGAGAGGGTTCACCAGAGACGGAGCGGGTAGCAGAACAGGCAGATCAGAAATACACTGCTGAGGGGAGCAGCGGGCGAGGCAGGAGAGGTCTGCCACACAATGTGGGATTCTCCCCGGCTGGGCCTTGAACTCGCATCTCGAGATGCCGACAGCTCCACGGCGCAGTGTTCAACCACTGCGCCACCAGGGAGGCCCCCAATAAGGAACTTTTAAGATGAACCAGAAAACCCCAGTAAGAGCCATCTTCTAATTGGCTCTACGCGACTCTTCAGGAGCCAACTACAGCACAGAGCCCGCCACTGTTAGCTGCGTCTCTGAGCAACGGGAGCATGCCCATTCTAGAACAGGGAGGCAGTGACTGAAGGATCAAAAAGTGGACCAATGGACACTGAAATCCAGTCCAATATAAAACTACATATATGCTTTGAAGCTCCACTTCTTAATTTCCTAAATGAAAGAAACAAAAGGGTGTTTACAATGCGTAGGGTACCTTATGAGACCCCAATTTGCTCTTATGGGCTGGGAATTAAGAAGATACAAATGAAGCAGCCAGGAAGCTGAGCCAAAAGAATTACCTGGGGCCCGTTGAGTTTCAGATCTGGAAATTTCTGTCGCTCAAGGTCAGCATCGCCCACAAACCGGCCGTTCTGAAACAAAGCCCATAAGAAGACAATTCATTTTGAGGCCTTCCTCTGCACTATCAAACACAAAATGACCTTTTTTCCAAACAGGAAAAGGTTTTTGAGAAGATATGTGTGGCCTGGAGTCCTGTCAGTACACATAAAAGAATCACACCACTCTTTAGCCTTATTAGCACTTTGCTCAAAATTGTTAGCAGGCCCGGAACGCTGGCAGACTGGGTCTCTGGAACACAAGAAGGCAAGCTCCATGAGGGCGGAGGCTTGTTTGGTTTTGCAGGGGTTTGGGGTCAGTTTTGTTCAATAATGTATTTCACAAACTATTCATGGAATAACAACTGAGATGCAGGTAAATTCCCCAACCCGCATCTTTTTGGAAAGCCGTAAGAAGAAAAGACAAGGTGGGAACGCTGGGTGTGGGAGGACAGCGGGCGTCCAGAAGGCCCTCTTTAGTTGTCCGATATCTTCATGTTCGACTACCACTGGAAACGCCCAGTCCTCGCAGATTTTTAGAGAAAGAAACAAGAGATAGGAGTCTCCCTTTCCACACAGAAAGATAACAAGTAACCCAACTCCCCTCAAGCAAGCAGACCTCTCAACATCCCCATCACACATTAATGGTCACTGAACACATTCAAAAATGTCACCCTTAAGTTGTTCAAGCTTAAACAGAAGGGAATAATCGAATGACAAGCTATGTAAAAATGCCTCTGACCACTCCTCTTCTAGCAGAGTACAGTAAGATCCAGCCACCTGGGGAGACACCCCCCACCAGCTCCCACTGCAGGGAATGTGAGGCAGGGAGAGGAAGTTAAACATTATTTGCAGGAAGAAGGTAGGGTGTGGTTTCACAGCTGAGGAGAAGTTAAAAATAAAAAAAGAGACAGAGAAAATCCTGGAATTCCCCACCGTCGTCCAGTCGGAGCGGTCCTGCTCTCCCCTTTCGACAGCACCCCCCCGCCCCTGGCTCCTGCAGAGTCCTAGAGACAACGCGTGCTCATGGCCTCTGAACTCCTGATCGCCCCCCTGCTGGAATTCTGTGCTCTCATGCAACATGCTCCGCAGCATGAGGACCCGTCCCTGTCGTTAGTAATGGGGGAAAGGCCTGTTGGGGCCGGAGCACTGCCCTAGGTTCCCGCCGGGCCTCTGAAGATGCCGTCCATCCGGCAACCCTCAGCACACACACAAACCTCAGACAGATGATATCACGCCAGAGCCAGACTAGAGCAACCATCGGAAACCCAAGGTACTTCTCGTTTCTAACACCAGCTCTCCCAAGGCACCTCACAGACCAGCCAACCCAGAGACCGCTGGCTCCCGTGGTTATCTGGGTTAAACAGCAGCACGATGCTCGCTCTCCAGCTCTGACCAACAGAATTAACAATGACCCCTTCCTCCACGACATGAGGCACCGCCAACAAAGGAGCACACAAGGACAACATGGAGCGGGAATACACAATTTATTGACCTTGCCACACCTAAGAACATACTGTTCCCTGAGGGAGCCTGAACGAGAGTTGAGTACAGACACTGACTTCCCCAACCACTAAGGGGCATTTACTTCCCTGAATTTTTTATATCAAGGCGGGGAGAAAAATAATGAGAAATCAGACATAACATGAGCATAGCTCCCAACGACACGCTCCGCCGTTCCTAGAACTGCACCCCAACCCAGAAACCCCACTCCAGCAAAACAGGAAGCCGGTGGACGCCACCGGGGACAAGCCCACCCTAGTGAGCGCAGCAGCACTACGCCTGTCTCTAATCAGTGTGTCACCCCAGAAAGGCCCAGCATGAAGCAGGGGCACAGGACGGCCCATGAGGAACGTGGTTTCCCCAGGGGATCCCAGCCTCTCTGTGATGATGCTAAAGTCCTACCTGCAGGTCTGATGGAGAGAGGGGTTACCTGATGCCGGCGGGTGAGGGTGCCGTTGGCCATGAGTGGGTTGACATCTTGTGGTGAGACCCGGACGCGTTCCAGCTGCGCCGAGACGTGGCGCCGTTCCTCCTCCAGCGCCCGGGTCAGCTTCTCAAACTGGGCCTCTTGCTCCTTCACAGAGGCCAAGATGCTGGCGGTCGACTCCACCTCTGAGTCATCCATGAAGGTAAGGGGCGGAGCCGCCGCAGGGCAGGGTAAAAAAGAAGGTGGACCACAGAGGGAGGAGGGAGGAGGGAGAAGGCCCCCCTCACGTCAGTCACTACCGGGAGAAGGCAAGAGAGGAGAGAAAAGGTCACAGGTCAGAGGAAGACAGATGAAATATTAATCCCAGAGCCAAGGATGCCCTCTCTTGGTTTACTTCATGCAGAGAGCAAGCCACCACCAAGCCGGGCGCCCACCACCAGTGTCTGCTCAAGCAGGATCCTTGAACCCGCTTTAACACCCCACCAGGAGTAACTATGGAGAGGAAAAGCACCCCAGACCCAACTCTCCTCCCTGTTGGGGGAGAGGGAGAATGTGTCTCAGGGCTGCAGGCAGGGCATGAGATGAAAACGGAATTATTTTTCCCTGGAAAAATGCGCTGGCATCATCAGTGAAGGCCATGACTGCACAGACACTCACTGCCCTACAGGGGAAGTGCATCCAGAGATATGCCCTCGCCCCAGTCTGAATGGCTGCAGTGGTGGCAAAATCACTAAATAAATACACTAGATTAAAAACGCCAAGAAGACATGGAAGAAGTAAAAAGTTTCCCACCATCTAAGGCGGGAAACAAAATTAAGGTCTTCATATTTAATATACCTATGAAGGAGTCCTTCTCCATTTCAAAATTATACTATAACATTGAGGGCAAAATAAGTGTCGTCCCCTGGCTAGTGGAGATAAGAGGTAATAGAACCACAAGAAGTTCTCTGTTTAAAAACTCACTGTTTTCAGGGTTTCACCTCTTGGGGAGTGAAAAAGAGAACATTAGGCTCAAAGTTTGAAACTGGGCCTCAAAGCAGTTCATATTCTAACTTTCGGTCAGTGGCTGAAGCTTCCCACATCGCTGTTACTATGCAGAAAGCTCTAAAGAGGCCATATTTTTACCTCCTTTTAACTCAGGGTAAATGCCCAAGACTACAGAGGGTCTATGTGCAGTAGTGATACCATGAACGACAGCTGCATGCAATGAAGTGCTCCCCATACCCTGTTAGCTGTAAAATGCAGGCCCGCTGGTCACTGAGGAGCAGGGCAGTCACACCGCTGGACTTTAATGCTGCCTTTCTCCCTTACAAGTATGGGAGATTTTATGGTCGAAATATACCATGTTGCGAGACATGTTTTAGAATAAACCCTCTCCTGTATTCCCCACCCACGGAAGAAATTTCCCATCAACCCCTAGAGAAAAAAGGCACTTAAAAAATGTATTTTTAATAAACATTTCCATACACACCTGTTAAGAGGTCGTAACTGATTGGCTTAACACAGAGAACAGCCCAGTCTAGATTCAAAAAGTCATGTGAGAAGCATCCCAGCCACCACAGCAAGGAGGAAGCAGGAAGGAGAGAGCTGCAGAAATATTTGGAGGAAAAATGGGAATGAGAAGAAAATAAAATATACCCAATACATTAAAAAATAAGAGGAGCAAGGGTAAGTAATGGTAGAAAGACAATACGGGAACGGAAGGGAGTAACTTATGACTCGGAATTGCTTAATGTGACAAATGCCCTTTGGACTTTACTCTGTTTTCAGATACCTGGAAATGTAGTTTTCTTTAAAACCTAGATTCTACTGGTATCGGAGCTCCTCTACTTGTCCTTCTGTACAGAACCAGGACCAGGCTAAAATATGGATAAAAGTCCATTTACTCATTTCCAGCAAACCAAATTGGGGGGTGGGGGGGTGCTGTTGGGAATGCCCTTCCCCCTCCTTCTCCCCTAAGGCAGAAACCTCAAAGCCCAGTCCCAGCATGCCCACAAAGACATTAGAAACCAATGCAATAGTCGTAGTGGGGAAGACATGTGGAGACTAGCCTAGGCTGAGTCTTTTGCTTCAGTTTCCTTTCCCACGCTCCTCACAGCCCCACCAAGCACAAAAGCTTGGGCCTGTTTGCCTCAAAGTATATGCAGCATTCAGCCAGTGAGCCCAGAGGAATCGATAAACAGGTGTCCAATAAATTTCCTAATTAATTCTCCATCACTAAGGCTGCCACTGGATCTGGCCCCTAAATCCAGGAGCACGCAGTCCTTTCCTAAATTCCTCCTACCCAGGCTCTGGGCTCCCAGTCACTTATAAACGCCTGTTTTTCCTTTCAGTCCAAAGCCCACTCTCACCGCCTTATACCCCCACCCTACCTTTCAACAGGCTATTCAGAGGTCTTTAATAAGTCCCCTTATTTAAAAAAAAAAAAAAAAGTTTGCTCCCTTTTCATTCCCATTTCATCACTGTAAGCACTTGCCCTTATCCACCATGTATGATGACCTATGGACCTTCCCACACCAAGAGAACACTGAGCTCAAGTGATCCCTTAAGCTCTGGGTTTCCACAGGACCTGAACTGCTGTTACCACTCCAGCAGCCGCTGCCCTGTAATCTTGGCTAATAAAAGCCCAAACTACCACTACGGTGCGGCACACAGTGGCGACACTCCTGCTACACAGGGAAACTGTCACCCCACCACCCTTCCTGTTTTTGCCCCCACAACCTGTATTCAGTACGGGAGTTAGGAAGGGCAGTTAGCCCAAACTCCAGGGCTCTAGGTCAGGAGCAATACCTGGGAAGACGTAAGTTCCCCCATAGTCACGGCTTTCAAAGCTGACCACCTGGCTCTAACTTGGAGATGACAGCACAATTAAGAAGAATAAGAAAATCAGATTCTTAGGCCAAAAACTACAGGGAGTTTTCTACCTGAAAGAGGGCAGAAACAGAGGCTGCATAGGACAGAACAGAACTCAGAAGACCAGTCCCAGGTCTGGATGTGCCACGAGCCAACAATGGCAGGAAGCCATGCCCTGCCCGTCTGTAAGATGAGAACCAATACCACCAGCCCGCTGACCCAGAGTTGCTTCAAGAATCAGGTGAGATAATACATGTCATACAAATGTGAGGTATTAAGTTGTTTCAAGAGCTAGTTTCTATCTTCCAATTACATTACTTAATGGTAATGTCTCAGCCCAAAACTATTTTGTGAACTGGTAGATGAAATTAACTGGCTCAAGCACAGAGCTGGGTTCTGAGGAGCAGATGAGCTGGTTTCCCTGCTCCAGCTCTCTGAGGAGGTCCCACCTAGACCGGTGTTGCCGGGACAGAGCGCTTCTCGACTGCCCAGTAGTCACCACAGCATCACACATTTGCTGTAAGTTCTCGGTTCCTTATTTGAGGCCTTAGCAGTTTATTACCAAGTAGAAAGGGAAGGTGAAAAGAACCAACAATTACTGAATGTTTTACATTTATTAGCCTGGCAATCCTTATAAGAACCCTAAGGAATTAAATTTCATTGCAAATGAGAAAACAGGGCCTAGGCGAAGCTACTCAAGGTCTCAGTTAATAGCAACTCTGAACTTAAAGTCAGGTCTGTCCCATCCCCCAGCCTGTTCTCAGGACTGCATGCTGCCAAGTCCTGGAGACGACAGGTGGGCCAGCCCCTCTCCTTGACAGCCCTTAAGAGCCTTCTTCCCAGACATCACAGGAAAAGGAGGAAAGAAAAGGTTTCCATTTTTCTTTAGGTTAAAGGAATATTCATCTCTACTACATACAAGATAAAAGTGGAAGACTGGAAATAAATGTGTGGGGAATTAAATGGTCCAAGAAGAGAATGAAGCTTGTTAGATAAGCCCCTATATACTGCCTTGTCATTCAAGAGACTTGACGAAAAATTATTCTCCATATCATATACATCATAAAAAAGTCTGCTACAGGGCCTCCCTGGTGGCGCAAGGGTTAAAGTCTCAGGGCTATCAAGCTATCACCAGCCACAGGGGCCTGAGTTCCATCCCCAGCCAGGGAGCTGACTCACAAGGCTCAGCAGACCTCTCCTGTCTCACCCACTGCTCCCTCAACAGTGTATTTCAATAGATCCGCCTGTTCTGCTTCCCCAATCTGTCTCTGGTGAATCCTCACATCCCCCCACCCCAACCCCACCCCCGCACCTCTGGCCTAGACCCCAGCTCCTGTATGCATAAATAAATAAATCTTTTCAAAAAAGAGACCATAAAGAAATTCTTAGGGAAGTAGAGGCACATAAAGTGAACCTCGCTATTCAAGACCCGATTTTCTGAGATTAACTGGTTTCACTCTTATTTAACAAGACATACACACTAAAGACGTATGAGTCTATATAGCAAGGCTCCTGTATTTGAGCAATGACAATGGTTAAAAATTGACTCTCCTGTAAGAATTCAACTAAAATACATTAAACGGAAACCAATACGCAGAAAGATCAAAGAGTTGGACAAAGTGAACTAGGTAGTAGAGGGGGAAAAAAAATCACTTGACAATAACACAGTCCCTGGAATGATCTGTTTACTATAAATTGGATGTAGAAATTAACTTGGAATTACGATTCCTAGAGGTTAAGGACATAGGCTTTGGGATCAGACTGATGAGTTCAAATTCCAGCTCCACTACTTTCTTGGCTGTAAGACTTCAGGCAAAGTGCCACCTAATCTCTCTAAACCTCAAGTCCCTTTTCCGTAAAATGGGAGAAATAAAATACAAAGGGTAGTTGAGAAGATTAAATGAGACAACCCACATTAATGCATACAAAGTGTCTTGACACACAGAAAGCTAGTAATACTGTTACAAATAGCTAACTAGAGAGACACTAGAGTTTGGCTATTACTGGTAGGACTTTTGAATTGCTCCACATGTTCCCTCTCTTGTTTAAAGGAGCCCAATAAATTACAGGAATTCTTCACACTCTTAAAGGGAAAACAAACATACTCTGAATTAGGGGATCAAAAGACCTGGGGGTTCAAGTCTTGGCTCTGCCAAAAACCTGGGAGAGGTTATAACCATAACGTTCAATTTTTGCTGTGTTTCAGAGTGCATCATTACTGGGCTATCGTGTAACAGACTAAGTAACGCTGACCTGTCTCCTCCCACCATGCAGTTCAGACTAAGTATATCCAAAGACATGAACAGAATTAGGCAAGCAAGTATCTGCAGAAAAAAGAAAAATTGTTTGCAATGAGATGGAGAACTCTAACACGCTAAATCCCACGGAATCATCTTTGTGTTCTGGGGAAGAAATGTTCTCTTCTGCAGTCAGCTCTTCTCCCTTCATCTATTTATTCATTATGAAATCAAAACCAATCTCACAAATGTATGCTTGTCCTCTAAAAGCAACAATAAGCAAAATTCCTCTTCCGTGTCATTCAAGAGATTTCAAATGGCTTTTTAAAAAAGCACATGGAACCAGCTGATATTGACAGCACCTGTAACCCTGCAGAACTTGCTTACACAGCATTGCAGCCTTCCATACACCTAAAAGATGTTTATTTGCCTTTACTGGCATTTACCCCAAAATTCAAAGTGATTATTCTTGTGCAACCACACACACAGAGAACACTGCAATTTTATTTTTAAGTCATCGATAGTTGCCCTGTGGCTTTTTATCACAAAGAGTGCTTGGACCAGAGTGCAAAGTCCACAAACCCCACCCACTTCTGTGCCACCAATTAAGCTTACTCAGAACAATTCTAGTCTTCCTCCCTCACTGGTACGACTCACTCCCAGACTATCCCAAGGCCCTGGCCACAATTCACATGGAGATCTAAGAGTCCTCTGCTCTCTTAACCACCTCAGCTCAACAGAGCCCTTCCCAGAGTTACAAGATTGATATTCTGAAAATGGTCTGGCCTTGAGTGTTAGCAAATTCTGTACCTCCCCTGGATCTGCTCTGTGCTAGGCCCAGCTTCTCCTCTTGAGAGTGCCCAGAAGACTGTCTGGAAGAGTCTCATGTTCACAAAAAAAGGACTGGGTCTCACTGTGTCCACCATGATATCCCTTTGATGAATTAAGGGAGTCTCTGGCATACCAGCCTCCTCTTAGGAAAGGGAGACGCGTTTTATTTGATTACAGGGTTTCAGAAAAGGATTTTGAAATAAATATATAAAAGTTTTTTGTTTTCTTTTAACATTCTTTCTTAAAAGGAGGTTGAGCTGGTACTCAGTAGGTCAACAGGACATCTCTCCTTACATCAGTTTTATGATTCTGACCCAAAGTTACCTGTCAGGATTTCTAGTTTTTTACAATGACTTTAAAACACTATACACACTCATATATACAAGCATACACAATCACCTCTGCCACCATGACCCTAAATTCAGAAACCAGATGGAACATTCTTCTTGCTCTCCTTGTCTCTCCCAAGTATTCTGGGAACCCCCCAAACCATACTTACTAAAATGACTAAATGCTGGGCTGGCTTTGAAGCAAAGGAAGGGCGTGGCTCTCGGCTAGTGAGGGGCCCAGGACCGAACGGGTCTGGAAAGAAACAAAACCTGCTTCTCTCTAGAGAAGGCATGACACACACACAGGACTGGTCTAACGAGTCCTTCTGATCTCTCAGGCCAGGCCGCCTCTTCTCCTCCCCCACTAACCACGTGCCTCCCCAAGGCCCTCCCTTGGGATAGATAACACTGTATTTCCTCTCAATCTTGAGAGTCTAAGCCTCACTGAGCAACTTACCTGGATCCCCGCTGCAACCCTGCCAAGGGCGCCTCGCCTAGCCTTATAAGGAGAAGGCAGAGCTTTAGGGAAAGGTTGATAAGGAAACAAAGATAAGAGGGAGGGGCAAAAGGCAGAGGGAGGTGTTAGACTGGAGGAAGGGGAGAGGTCAAATGCCTTTCTTCTTCCTACCAAAGGAGGGAGAAAATGAGAAGGTCAGGTACAGCATGGGAAATGAGAAAGTCTAAATGAAAGGCAAAGGCACTATTTCAACTCTTGTGCCATAAAGGAGGAATCCTCAAATTAACGATATCCGAGAACACGCCTGTCCTCTAAATTCCTACCGGGGCTGAGGCTCCCACGACCACTCTCATCAACCTTAAACCCTTCCCTACCCTTAGGCTAGGAAAGAGAAATATCATGGAGAAAAAGTTTAACTTTAGATTTACTAGAGGTTACCCAACTGTCAGAGCTCACACTCCTTTTTTCAGAGGCAGCTTCTCCCTCCCCGCCCCCACCACTTTCTCTGGCATTCCCTCCATCTCTTTGTCCATCACTTAAAGATGACTTGGAAAAGCTGAGAGCATGTAACTGAGACATATTTACACAGTTCTGCTTCACCAAAACCCCTATAAGCAGCAACAAGACACTCTTCATCAGGTTTAGAATCCCTTCTTTTGGGGAAAGGGGAGTTTTGCGTCTGTCAGGAAATCTCTTAAAGTCCTATTATCAGCTATTGAAAATACTTCCTTTCTAAAAGAAAATCTGACATTACAAGGGGAAGAAAAGTTGTGAGTTTATCAACTGTTGATCCTCCCCTGTAAGTTATCACACATATACATATACAACATATCAACACGTAACATATCAAAACACAACCTATCCACAACTCCGGAGGCTATGCTGGCCCCAATTATTGATGGGTAACTGTACACCAGAAGTATTGGGTATTCCACCCAAGGTCACAGAGCTAGTAAGTGGTGGTGCTACAGGGCAGTCCCGGGGAGCTGACCCACATGGCGCAGCAGACCTCTCCTGCCTCTCCCGCTGCTCCCCTTCAGTAGATCTGCCTGTTCTGCTCCCCAAGCTGTCTCTGATGAATCCTCTCACCACCCCACACCTCTGGTCTACACCCCAGTTCTTATATGCATAAATAAATAAATCTTAAACTAAAAAAAAGAATTCAGGAGGGAAGGCGCTAGGGACAAAAAGTAGAACTACTTTATACAAAATAGCCTACCCTTCCAGTGGAAAGCCTACTCCAGAAATCTGGCTACATGCACATTCTCTCATCACTCCCACCTCAAGAAAGAAAATCTAGTCACAAACATCCCTAAAAAAATCTCAATTTTAATGTGACATCTCACTAAACCAAAAGTAGAGATCAGAGCTGGAGTGGGAAACAGAAGGAACTAGAGGCAGGGACCGCCCGAGCGAGGCAGCATAGGAACAGAGGGGAGGGATTGTTCTAGCGGTATGTCAGCAATCTGCCTCTAGGGCAGCTGTCCTCCTGGGCAATCAAAGACTGGTTTGTGTGTGTGCTCAGGAACTAGCCAGCTTGGCAAGAAGTTTAGGGCTCAGCTATCCAGTCCACAAAGTGAAAAGAGATGCCTGTTCCACAGCTGGAATGGAGGGCAGGGAAAACACAAAACAAGGGGGGAAGCGAAGAGGGAGGAGAACAAAGAGCGCTACAGGTGCTACTTCAGTCTAGACTGGCAGGGGGGAGGAAATCCCAGGAAAGCACCCGCCATTCCCTAGCTGTGTGCAGAAAAGGGCCAGGATCTCTCCACAGTGAATTCAAAGAATGGGCAGATTTCTGCAGTTCTGTACACAGTGGGGTGCCACTTAGAAGGAAAAGCCCCCAAATGCAGGATACCAGCATTGCCTGTTTCTCTCTGCCCTTTCAGACCCAACAAAGCATCTGCAACAAACACGGTAAATAAATATCCACACATCTATAGATTTATAGCCATAGATCTATCTATAAATAAGCATCTATCTCCTTTTAGAATTCCTTAAATAAAATCCTCAAACTATAAAAAATAGTGGCATCACCAAACTCGGTGAGATCCCCACTGTTAAGAGATTGAGGCCATTTATATAACTCGAGTGCTAAGATGCAAAAGGCCAGTCAGAATTCACACCCCCTAATCCCTCCGTAGCGAGGAGCCCTGAGACCCACTAGACACACAAAGGCTGCTCTCTTCTCGGCAGAGCCCCGTAGCAGAGCTGCTCTCCAGGGACAAAGAGATTTCACAGGAGAACCACAAAGACATCGCCCCTCTCAGTTCCCCCACTCCCAGCTTTCTCACTTCCTGTCACAGTAGCACCAGACCACAGTCTCCCAGAAACAAACAAATACAAAGTGCTGGATTCTGGGCTGCAGGCCAACCGCATTCCAGGGCATCCTGTCTACCAATCACCAGTCAGAGCTCCCACTTTGCCCTGCTCAGTTCCTTATCATGTTCGGGAAAACAACCCTCCTCCCTGCCCCAAGCCAAGCTCCACAGGACAAAGCTCAGGCCTTCAAGAATCAGCAGAATACTGTGTATGGACCTAAGAGTTTAGAGGGGGTGAGGGGATTTTTAAGATCCCTACCCCAAGGTTCTTCATTTTGGGGGCACTGCCCTGGGGGTTGTTAAAGCCACTGCTGCTGTTCTACTCAGCCCAGCTACACGTGATACATCACAAAGAAAGCATCTCGGCAATCTGATAGCCAGCCTGGAGCCAGCCAGGAACAGTCCCACCTGGAGAAGTACCTGAGGACACGCCCTCATCCTCTGTTGCCCCCTCCATCGCCCATTCCCACTGTTTTCAAAGTCTTTCAAACTCCTTTCCCCACAAATCCCTCTCTTCCTCAGAGGCACTCTGAGAGCAAACAAAGGCGGCAGGCTCCACGCTGTGAGAGGCAGGAGCAGCCCGGCAGGTGCTGGGAGCAGGGCTGCCCACGTGCCCCTGGAATGAGAGGACCCCTGGGAATGACACAACAGTCGGGCAGCAGAGATCAAGACGGCGACCTCAGCCTGTCCTGCTCACTGCTCCCCCTGGAGTGGCTCAGGGGCTGGAGTTTGGAACCTTCTCAGAAAAGAAAGCCTTCCTTCCTAATAAGGGTCCTCGGCAGACTCCAAGAAAGGAACAAATGATACATTTTTCTATTATCTAGTGCAAATCCACTGGCCGTAAGCCCTAAACCCCAGAAGCGAAGATGCAGATAAAAGTCAAGCTCTATTAAGCAGATTCTTGAAATCCAAAGTCACGCCCACTGCCCAGAGGGTTCAGTTCCCTGCGCATCAGCACAGCACAAGGCTCAGCAGAGTCCAGTCTCCGATCAGAAGACATTCCAGGAACTGCAATATTCTCTCATTGTCTCCTCCCTTTCTTTCTCATAGACTCCCTCCTCCTTCGTGGATCTGCTAGAAGAAACCTGGGCTGGACCCTGACTTAGCGCATAACACAAAAGGAGCTAAGACTAAAACCCTACAGTTTAGAAGGTCCATATTCGGGTAATAAAACCAGGTCGAAGGAAGCAAGACAGAATTATACACAATAGTCAGTCATGCTAGGACTGGCTAGAAATGAACATTTAGCAACATGATGTTTTAAAACAGAACTTCAACAGCAGGGCTTACTTAGCCACCGCAAACTGTCACTGAAGCACCCAAGACCAAGTTTAAGATCTCTTACCTAGCAGTGAATCAAACTCAGTCTCTTTCTCTCAAGAATAACTGAAAAGCCAGTGACAACTGTTGTTATTCTTACCCTGCTCCCTTTCATTCATAGCCCAGACCAAGTAAATCAGTCAGTAAAGTGCTATAGTGAGAGACAGCTATACAAAATCAAGTAAGAACTTACTAGGAAAGCTTTTCTGAAGCTATCTCAAAAAAACAAAGGGTTACGAGACACTTCCAGAGAGAACTGGCCACACCCTTATCTATGCTGCTGTTCCAAAAGGACGCCTGGCAACTTCTGGGCCTGGAAAGGAGCAGGTGAGACAGGAGTGCTGACTCAGAAACAGTCAACCAGGGAGTGTGGGAAGGAGACAAGCAGAGTCAACTGGTGACAATTCAGCACGACTTCAGGTAAGCCCTGGGTTCTAACTGTACCTCTGGCTGTTTGTAGACATTATTTAGAAAACCCAACCAAGGGAATAGTGAATGGGTGAGAAGCAGTCAACGAAGAGGACCAAGAAGACTTCACTGAATGCTCAATGGCTGGAAAAGCATGACTCTGTCTCACTATCTAACTTCCCACATCACCCCTTTTCTCTCTGCATCAGGCCCAAAGTTGAAAGAATTGGAGGAAGGAGAGGCAGAGAAAAGAATGTGATTGGGAAGGCTTAGCTACATTCCAACTAGCCAACTTCCCACAGAGCACTAAGAGTGCCTAGGAATCCAATCCTACTGCATGAGTTACTGCGACTCTGCTCACAC
Source organism: Scalopus aquaticus (assembly GCA_004024925.1). Classification (NCBI taxonomy): domain Eukaryota; kingdom Metazoa; phylum Chordata; class Mammalia; order Eulipotyphla; family Talpidae; genus Scalopus; species Scalopus aquaticus. Next base: position 143,081 of record PVIJ01000667.1, on the reverse strand, counting down.
ACATCTAATTCTTACACACGCTCTCTTTCTCTCTCTCTCTCTGAAAAGACATAATTGGGATAGCTTGATGAAGGCACCAGCTGTTTCCACCACTCTCCCTCCCCACAACCCCAGAGACCACAGTTCAAACTTACATCAAACACTTAATACAATTGACCGGCCAGTAGGAAGGAGAAGCCGGGACTAAAATAGCAGGAAGAGTGCCAACTGGCCCACTCAGAAGGAATGCTTTCTTGGCTCCATTTAAAAATAAGAACCCTTTGTCATCCACGCCCCTCTACCCAATTATGTTCTTCTTTCCACAACCCACCCTAGCATCAAATGGGTCTCAATTTCTTCCCTACAGTTCCTTGATGTATTGTCAACTGTCAGGGAATACAGCGGAGATATAAGATTAAGTGCAAAATAATGTCCGGGAGATCCGAAGGCATGTGACAGGCAAACCTAGTACAGGTTCCCACATAAAGGCAGAGACAGGACGCCCCCACAGCACCCGTCTCTGGGTTCAAGTGAGAGAAGGGCGCGAACACTAGGCTCCCCTCTGGAACACTGAGGTGGCAGACTTCCCAAGGCATGGATAGCCGATTTAAGGTACTAACCGAGCAGAGCGGCCCTCCCCCACTCACATTCTAAGTTGACCAGAGTTAGCCAAGGAGGAAGGGAAGGAAGCCAGCACTTCCTTTTCAGACAGGAAGTAACATTGGCCCTTCCTGTCGAATTTTAAACAAATTGTCCAGCTGAGTTTCAAAACTAACATCCTCTCCTGAATTTGTTCCACAATTTCAAAATGGAGAAGAGAAATGCAGACTCGGGCTAAAGGTTTTCCCCAGCGGCAGCACTGCACACCACGCTAAATGCCAGCATAACCCCTGAGGCAGGCGGGAACATCTGTAATTTCAAAACAATACAGGATCCTGAGAAAAACTTCTAATTAGCCACTTTCTCACCATGTCTACTGCCATGAACTATTCTTCGTTACTTCTCATACTAATCAAATAACCACTCACCTGAGAAATCACACAATTACGTAGCTTAACTTGGATATTAAGGCTCTGTGGTCCTCAAACCTGAGTGATCAGAATCATTTGGGAAGCCTTTTCAAAAGATACAGTTTTCCCATCCTCCACACCTCACTTTCTAATGGGAATGCCTAGGAGAGCAAGTCCTCAAAAGATCCCTCAAAGTGATTTTGGCAGTGAGCCACTGCACAGGGTCTAACCCTGACCACCTCTGACTGTCACATCGCAAAAAGGGCTCTGGTTATAAAATACAGTATTTGGGCCTCCTTTACTGTTCACTAGACATAGCTCAGACCATTAGTGAGTCTGGAAGCACACATTTAAATATAAATACGGGGCCTCCCTGGTGGCGCAGCGGTTGAGCGCTGCGCTGTGGAGCTGTCGGCAGCGCGCTGAGAGTTCGATGCCCGGCTGGGGGGAATCCCACATGGTGCGGCAGACCTCTCCTGCCTCGCCCGCTGCTCCCCTCAGCAGTGTATTTCTGATCTGCCTGTTCTGCTCCCCACTCTGTCTCTGGTGAACCCTCTCGCCGCCCCACGCCTCTGGCCTGTACCCCAGCTTGTATGCATAAATAAATAAATCTTTAAAAAAAAAAATAAATATAAATACGGCTAGAATGACCCTACCCTAAATCCTAGACTCGGAACCTAGAAGGAAGAACTGTCTCACTTCTTTGGAATCCCAAGTAGCTCTCCACCGGAGGATATCCCTATTTACACCGCAGATTGGTCAGTCTGATTATTTTTAAAATAACTTAGCTTAGTATTCCTCCAAGGAACAAAGGACTGGTCATATTTTCAAAGATTGGTTCCATGTTCCATCACAAAAAAAAAATTCACAGTTCTAAATCTCCCATTCAAAACCCTAAATCACGCCCAATTGACAATAGGAACAACCAGAAACTCTAGATTCAAGTGGTCCCTCTGACATCTATACAAAAAAGTCACTTTAACTTCTGGTTTAAGTAAGAGCGAGTGGCAAAATGTTTTGAGAAGAACCATAAAGGGAAATATTTCCACAAGGAAACATCTGCCACTGGAGCTCTAGGAAAAGAAGAAGGGCACTGAAATACACGCTTTCAAAACAACTACCAATGCCTATAAATGTGTAAGTAATACATTCAAACAGTTCTACAAAGCAACTTCCTGTTTTGGGAGAATTTTTGCCTAGAGTACTTTTTACCCACAATAATGCAGTTACCTGACCAATGGAAAGGGGATGGAAGGAGAAAAAATGTTTCCTGATTGAGGTCACCTCCTAAGAATGATCTTAAGTAACAGGATGACCAGCAGATAGGTATAATTAAAGGGAAGAACTGAAGGTAACCAGGTCAAGTTCCAAGGCCAACCTCCAAACTTAGAGACAGACCAGACTTTCACTGAGGGACAGACTAGCTAAACCAGAAAGGAGGGAAAGTAAGACTGGGTGATTCAAGACACAGTGCTCTGGTCACCAAAGATCCTTTCACTTTCCCACATGGGTTGCCCCAGAACACCAGTCACGAAAGAGTTGGTACCTCTTCCCTCACCCCACCAAATTTAGCAGCCAGGTATATGCTGTGATGGCCCTCACTGCTTAAAAATACATATGAAAAAAGAAAACAGACACACACTTAGTTACAGGGGGTGATCATGTTCCCTGACACGGAAGACAAAAATGTGGATACGGTGTCCGATAAAGTGGTCCGATAAAGTGGTCCTTAAAGCCATTAAGCCCAATGATTAGGACACTAAGGAAGCAGTTTTCTTGCCAAATGAGTAAAAGGAAAAGCAGCAGATAAGTGAAGCAGTTGTAACATTTAGTCCAAGGCTCATAAACCAAACCAACAAGTGCGCTCAAAAGGAAACTCCTAGATCTAGGCTGTCACTTCTCCTGATCATAGAAAATGGACTAAGCAGATAAAGACAATGGAGAAACATATTTCCCTAGGGAAGAAAACTTCAATCTCACCTCCCAAATACATGCAAGCTTTTCATACTGTATAGCGCATGACCAGATCTGTGAAACCAAACCTATAAAACGTCCCTACCCTGGCACTTCTTATTCACCACCCTACATAATCTGCTTCATCTTTTACTCAACAGTATTATTATCACACACTGACAAACCATGTATTTACGTGATTTTGTATCCAGCTAGAATACGAGCTCTGTGACCCCTCTTTGGTACTGCTGTATCCCAGGGCATGGCCTATAGCAGGCTCTCAAATTTCTTTTCAATGATGATGTTCTACCTTTTCAATACAAATGAAAAGTAATCAAATTTTTTAAAAAATAAAGTAACATTGTTTTTTTCTTTCTACACTTCTTACCTAAATGTAGCATCAGGACCATCACCGGGGGGGTCTCCCACAGATTGAGTGGGACTTCGTCAGGGTAGACATTCAAATGACCAACTCTGCCCTGGTTTACAAAGCACTCAATGGAGAGCAGCGCAGAGGGGTTACAGGACCCCCCACCCCTCGTCACCCTACTCCAACAGAGAGAGTAAAAAGAAATCAGATTGGCACCAGTATCTCCTCTAAAATAGACTACCCTATTTTAAAAGTGTGCTGAATATACACCAGCTACTTTATTTCAGTGAGATTTACTTCATCTGCAATGAAATGGGAACTGTAGGTGCTTTGATAAAGGTATTGAAAAGTTGATCTAGTTTCCTTAAGAATGTCTTACATCATCCTCAACCATCAGAATATGTTTTGGTTTCATAAAATATAAGCTTTCTGAAACAAAAGTCTTTTCACTCCACAAAGAGGCATCTCAGTGTGTGACTGCCTTCCAATACAGAATATGGGAAGCACACACAAAACTGGTAATTCACTCCGGAAAAAGTACATTTCTTTTGCTCTACTGTCAACTGTAGTAAAAGAAGTAACTCATTAGTAACTGTGGATGAGATCTGGAAATCAAAGATAGAAACATGATGTGGGGCTTCCCTGGTGGCACAAGGAGTTGGGGTCGCAGCCTATGAAGCTATCCACAGCCACTGCAACACAGGTTCCATCCCCAGCCAGGGAGCTTCCCATATGACACAGCAGACCTCTCCTGTCTCACCCGCTTGCCCCTCAGCAGTGTGTTTCAGTCATTTCACCTGTTCTGCTCCCCACTCTGTCTCTGGTGAATCCTCTCACCCCCTAGACCTCTGGCCTACACTCCAGCTCTTGTATGCATAAATAAATAAATCCTAAAAAAAAAGAAAGAAAGAAAGAAACAAGATGTGAATTACTAGGAAGAGATCAATTTCTCCAATCACAACAATTCACCCTAACCCAGATCTAACTGAAGTAAACAGCTATCTTAATATTCATACTGTAACAGAGAAATACAATATGGACTTCTTCCATATTGCTAGTAAGGTAAAGCAACATCCACGAAAACCACTAACCTATGGGAAAAAAAAGACAGGGGAGGCAAAGGAGAGCCAGGGAGAACGGGAGAACAGACGAAACGGAAACAATGTAGGAGAATCAGCAGAGGGCTATCTGAGCTAAAACTGTGGGAAGCAGGGTGGGGATTTAATGATAGGAACCTATGGAGTGCCAAGAGAAATTGGTTTAATGGTATTCAGAACACTAGTTTCATGGGTTATTTAGTATAAAGAAATGAAAAAAGAAGGAAAGCCTTACGTTGGAAGAAACCGAAAAGATCCGAGGCAAAAGGCTGCGTCTAGCACGGAGATTTTTCCCACAGGCCACACTCTGACTTTTCCACTTGGAAGAGTGCTCCCTTTCTCAGAAGCACACATCTCACAGGAAGCACTGACCAGCTCAAAATTTCTACATGTCCCAGTTTTGCAAATGTCCATAAAAGAGCTGAAAATAAAGAATGACATTTCCTGACCATGAGAAAGGGAGGTTTATTTCAAGAAAAGGGAGAGTAAAAGCCTGTCTTCATTTCCATGTAAGTGTTTCCTGTACAACCAGTACAACTGAATATCATCCTACAAGATCCTGGTTGGACATGTGAGACTTCAAGGTAAAGAATCTGGTTCAAAGACAGGAATAATAAAACCAAACAAAGCCTTTTCAATCCATTCTCTGCCAAAACTGAAAGTTTTTGCCTGGATGCTAAAGTTGTTTCTCTCTTGTAGATACAAAAAGGTGGGAGAATTTGCATTGCTGTTTTTATCCTAAAGTACCCAAGTCTCTGAAGAAATTACTGCAAGATATTCCAATCTTTGCCACCTGTTTCTCGTCCCCCACTCACCTCAATTTGCTGTAAAAAAAAAAAAAAAAAGTCACCCATTCCCACAGCACTCTTATTTTGGACAACCCCAGCCATAAAATTCCCCAAACTGTGGGGAAAGACACTTCTGGCTTACCATTCAGAAAGTTCATTTATTCTGTAATATAAGCATTTTTACCCATGACTCTCTGGTTTTATGAGATCTTTAAGACATTTAATTCAACAGCCAAATGATGTTTTGAATTTATTAAAAGCATCCGTTTAACAGAAAACACAAAGTATTACCATGAATTTTGCATAATCGACCAACAACCCTACGAGATGGTTGACATTACTGTCCTCCTGTCACCTGCCTCGTGAGGTGGCGGGAAGCAGGACCCCAGGCAGGGGCTCTGGCGCTTAACTACTGCTGCCCTGCCTCGCCTCTCTGTATCTGCGGAACTCTCAGGTTGGAAATTCCTACTTGGTGGACATGTTGATAAAAAAAAAAAATCATTGAATGCAAGGTAAGCAAGAATCACTCTGCTTTTCTTGCAACTTTCCTGTAAGTTTGAAATTTTTTCAAACTAAAAAGCTAAAATCTGCTTTTACCATCATATAATGGGACATGTTTCATTAAAGTGATAATCAAATTACCTGTTGGCCAGCAAATGTTTTAAGAACACTCTGGATTCTTATAATGCCCCCACTCTACACTTGATGTAAACTGCCCTGACCTCTCCAGTTAGACTGAAGGACACACCAGAGAAGTGGCCAAAAAATGGGGAACACTGTCCTGTACCAGAATAGTCAATGTGGGTCTGTTCTCAATGCTTGATATTTATTAATCAAGGACGCGCAACTTCAAGTAGAATTAGGGGGCAAATTTCTTCCAAAAATATAATATACAATATAACCACACAAATCAATCTGTGTTATTTCCCTTTGTCAGTTCTAACCAGAAGAGTTGTTCTTCCCGCCTCACAATCTCTCCCCTAGTTTCCACCAATATTCTATTCAAAACCTTGGAGGCAGCAACATTTAGGCAGAGCAATCCCTAATTCAGCTTCTCATGGCTTGTAACCCTTTTTGCAAGGGAAGAGAACATGAAAAGAATGTGTGTAGTTATTCAAGTACTGATTATCTACAGTTCATTCCTTTAGGCAAGTTTTTTGTTACTATTATTCTAAATCACCCATGAAAATCAACTTTAATTTTTAAACTCATAAACTTCCCAATATACTTTGCAAACAAAATCGGAAGTTTCATGGTGAAAGTATGATATCCAAACATAACTTTCTTTGAACTACTGACTTGAAACTAATCATCTTAAGTCTTCTTTTTTTTTTTAACAAGTATAAAAACCACTGGCTTCCAAGGTGGCTAAAAGCATTTCTCAGGCCTCCCTGGTGGCGCAATGGGTTAAAGCGCAGCACTATGAAGCTATCTGCAGCCACTGCAACACGAGTTCGATCCCTGGCCAGGGAGATTCCCACATGGCACAGCAGACCTCTCCTGTCTCCTCACTGCTCCCCTCAGCAGCGTACTTCAGCCAATCTGCCTGTTCTGCTCCCCAGTCTGTCTCTGGTGAACCCTCTCGTTGCCCCACGCCTCTGCTCTGTACCCCAGCATTGTATGCATAAATAAATATAAATAAAATGGGAGGAGATGCATAAAAGTTTTGAAACTACAGACTTTAGTTTAGCTTCAAAGTTACACAGCAATTTTATTTATCTATATTGTATTGCTTCCTATCTCAACTTCCTTTCAGTCTTTCCCAACAGTCCTTCATTGATTCCTATCAAGTGTCCTGTTTAACCAAGGCTTACTGAGCATCTCAGTACAGCCAGGCACTAAGATAGGTGCTAAGAAGGTACAGAGGTAAGAACACCTACACTCAAGCAGTCCAGTCTAGAGGAACACAAATAGACAATTTTTAGTAGTGATAAAAACATGTGACCTGGTGCAGCAGATCTCTGTTTTGTCCGCTGCTTCTCTTAGTATCTCAATAAATCCGCCTAATTGCTATAAGCCTCTCCCTGCAAGTTGACAGTATCATTCCAAACCACACATCTGAAAGTCTCTGTAAGAAATTTCACAGATAATCAAATGAAGCTTAAGGCGTTCCTGATAAGTTTAAGAAATCAGGACAGCAGGCCTCTCTGGTGGCACAGCGGTTAAGCGCTGTGCTGTGGAGCTGTCGGCAGCAGCGATCAGAGTTCCATGCCGGCCAGGGAGATTCCCACATGGCGTGGCAGACCTCTCCTGCCTCTCCCGCTGTTCCCTTCAGCTGCTCCCTTCAGCAGTGTGTTTCCGTCGATCTGCCTGTTCTGCTCCCCACTCTGTCTCTGGTGAACCCTCTCGTCAGTCGCCCCAAGCCTCTGGCCTGTACCCCAGCTTGTGTGCATAAATAAATAAATCTTTAAAAAAAAAAAAAGAAATCAGGAGAGCAACCACGCGCATGTGAAAAGATCTCAGTTTTAAAGATTGAGATAAAATCCATTCTAGCATATCCAGTTCCCCATGGACTTAATGGAAAGTAGGTTTTTGCATACATTATCCCAACAGGGAAGGGTTGGAAATCTCCAGCCCTCTGCAAAGCCAAACAATTCTGCCTCTAGGAAGGGCTGGGTGTAGTTCTGTTCTCTCTGGAGAATGGCAGTGTATTAGTGCTTAAGTCCGTGGACTTTGTAGTTAGTCAGACCAGGGTTTAAGACTGGTCTTGGCCACTTAGAGGCAGTGAGATTTTTAGCAAACCTCAGGTTCTCTGAGGCTCAGATTCCTTTAAAAAAAAAAAAAGTTACTGTGGAAAATTAAGTAAATAGTGTATGCAAAATGATTGGCACATGCTAAAACACAGACACAGACACACAGACACACACACACACACACACACACACAAAGGAGGGGCTGGCAGTTAGTAACAGGGGAAGATCAGGTACCGAAATAGAAAGCAATAAATTATACAGACCTAATCATTTTGTTATTCCAACTGAACAGTGACCTATGCTTAATTTATCTGCATCCATCCTACCTCACCCATCCCTAGAGAGCAACTGCCTCAGAAACCTATGCTGAGTTGCAATTTTCCGGAGCATTTTTTTTAAGCTCTCCAATAGTCCCAGTCTTTATACCAGCTGAGAGAACATGTTCTAGTCCCTCTCACTCTCCGTAACTGGGCCCCTAGGGAAGGTACTAGAACTCTAACCACCGGAGAGAGATCCCCACCTGGAACACAAGACAGCAACCTCAGTCACATAACAAAGAAACGAAGAGTATACAGGAGTCAAACAAGGAAAGAAAAATCTGTTCAACTCACACTTACTTGCTATCATTTTGTACCTCAAGACCAAAATGAGGTGAACAAAAGACAAAAAATTTACTTATTCGAACTCCTGGTTATATTTTTTGAAAGAATTATCAGGGGTGAGGTAGGTGAAAGACCAATCTCCCATCTTATCCAAAGGCTCTATAATACACACCAGTCAAAACAATGCCTCAGTTCGTGGAAACAGTCCTGGGCGCTAGTCCCTGGGATGCTCACTGCAGCTACACAAAGCCCGATATTTAACGCTGGACCGAAATCACCACCATTCAGTCATCCAGAACCTGTATTCAAACTGCCTTTGTACTCCTTCAGACTCCCTCATCCCTCCCCCTAAAGGTTGAGTGGGAAACCGACACTCTGGCAGTAGCATGATCAACCCTCCAAAGAGCCACCAGCAAACCTCCCGGAGGCTACCATCAAGGCAGAGAACATCTGAACGAAAATTTGGAAAATATTAAGCAAAAACTACAGCCCAAGAAACTATACACATTGTCTTCTTTAACTGCACTTGTGATAATTATGAGCTCCAGACATTTAAAATGTACTGTAGTCCTCCCAGAGATCACATTAAAAGGATGGACAAAGTTCTATTTCTTCTGAAGCCACAATCTTACAAGGATGAAATAATCTTTCAAGAAACACTCTCAAAAAGAAATTCAAAGAAGCACTCTGGTCTGAAAAGAATGGGGGCAGAGGGGGCCCTTAAATCAGAGGATTATTAAAGATAACACCAGTTTAAAGCTAATAAGCAGCTCACATATTAAGGCCCATCTTGTGGCAATTAGGGCCGTATCTATTCCAGCTATAAATTTCAGAATGCCTCCATTTTTTCAAAAGGAAAAGGAAGAGAACACCCAGTTTTCATCCACTGATGAGTTGGCTATATAATTAGCTAGAATCAGTATTCTTGCAACAACGTATTTGCAAAAACAAAAATAAAACAAATCTTAAGATTAAATACAAGATATGAAAGCAAAGCCATGGGTCTTTGGCTTTTACAGATTTCTGATTTCACGCAAATTAACTAAACAAAAAACTCACCTCCAAAAAACAACTTTCGGGTTGGTTTAAAAACAGAAATTCCCCTTTGCTCTCTCAAATGCAATCCAAACACTAAAGTGTGTATCAGTGTTCTCTGTTAGCCTGACCTTATTTAATCCATGGCCCTTTCAGAGAACATAGAGCTTGAAAACACTTTTAGGTGTGTTTCCACTTTACTCAGGTGAACTAAAGAGCCTGATTAGAATTTCCTTATCCCTTTAAGCACATAAACCAAATTTTATCATTATTTGCAGACTGAACATACAACTCCGCAAATCTCTGCCATCAAAGCCAGTTTCAGGAGGAAGGGGATGGCCATTCAGTTAACATGGATCCATTTGCTTTCTTTTATACGGCAGAGCAGGGAGGCTGCGACTCTCAAGTGAGGCTCCCACCCACCGCACCTGGAAAAGTAAAAGAGGGATCCACCCAAGAACAGCAGGGCTGAAACCGATCTGGGCAAGTCAAACTCTGGGAGGCAAAACCACCACCATTTAAGCTGCAAAGCTCCCCACAAGTTTCCACTTCCACAAATCTAATGATGAAAGTGGAAAAAGAAAAGTTTTGAAACATATGAAGAACCAACCATCTGTATAACTAGCTTCCGACCTGAACAAATTCCTTCCCCAGCCCACACGCACCATGCCAAAAAAAAAACCCCAACTTTTGGTTTGGGCTCTGAAAACAGAAATTTGTTAGCTTAATGCAGGAAAACATACAAAATCCAAGAACACACCAAAATGTAAATTGACAAAATTGCTCTCACCCCTCTGAATCTATCATCTTCCTCTGTTAGAAAGAACTACAAGTTTGTTTCTGAATCTGAAACATTTTACCTTTTTGTAATGACAAAATACTAAAATTCCTCCAAAGTAAGTAGAAGGAAAAATTAATAATTGCTTAAAAGTCACCCGTCAGCTTAGCGGACCCTCTCCCGTTTTTTTTAAATTCCCTCCGGTTACCGTAAGACAAAAATTCGATTTGGCTTATCCTTCTTAACCCGTCTGTACACACATTTTTTAAAAAGGCACACACCTCAAACGTGGACTTCTAAAAACCAGTCGCTTAAGAAAGAAACCCAAGGCTTCGTCAAATGTGCTGAGAAAGACAAATCCAGCAAGGTAGTAGATTTTTCGCCACCTCTTCCTCCTTTCAGGATCTTTCCTGATCTTCTTTCTCTCTCCTCTTTTTTTTTCTCTCAGATTCAACACCTAAAATGGAAGTTGCACCCAGCCAAAGGCTAGGGAGCCTGGGTGGTGACAAACTGATCTGGCAGCCCTCCCCCCTCGCTTTCCTAAGTGATGTCAGCCCCTGAGAACTTCCAATAGGAGCCAGGCATAAATCAGGGAGCTGATTTTATCCAATAGGAAACTTTATTATAGGAAATTAAAAAAAAAGGAGGGGAGAGAGGAGGAGGAAAGAAAGAGACGGGGGAAATTTTATATATATATTTATATTTAAAGTGGAGACTATACAATGTCTTAGGAGTTGCTGCAGAGCTCCAGGGGGGACTGAAGGAACAAGGAGGGCTTTTTAGAAGGGTACGCCTAAGCCTCAGTCCTCTTCCACGGTGGGGTTCTTGCTCCCTCTACCTTCCTTTCTGGGTGGAGAAACAGAAAAGAGCTTTTATTTGCCTTCTGCTTTTCGGTTTGCTGCTTTCCACTCCAAAGCATTTTGCCAAAGGAAGACAGGAAGGGAAGGAAAGAGATCCTAGAAACAGGACTACTGTGTGTTGATTAGGAAGGTAGGGGATAATCTGAGGCAAACTCTCAATTTCATTGTTTTGATTTAACTGCATTAGGGTTAATTAGGAAAAACAAATGCCTGGACTTGTTAACAGTTTTTAGTGTCTATACTTCCAACTAGAAGCTGAATCCATTGGGCTGTTGAGTAAGACCACGGTCTTCCCATTTGTCCCCATATGAAAATACTAGTATATGTGTTTGAGGGGGGAAGAAAAAAAGAAATTCAATAAACAAACAATGTATTTAGAATAACAGTGTGTCTGAGGAAAAGTCTCACATCAAAAAAATTGATTTCTAAGTTTAGAATTATCCTTGATATGTTCTTAGACTGGTAAGCCAAAAAGGGCGGAGATGAGATTTTTTTTCTTACATGCTTGAAAAGACTAGTATTTTATGGTCACTCTGTTTAGTGATTACTAAACAAAGATGATAATAATGAATTGAAAAATTTCTTACTGAAGATCTAAAATCTATCCTGTAGACTGCTGCCAAATAAATCTTCATAAAGTTTTAATAATCTAGAACAGTGATTAAGACAGGCTGTGCAGTCAGACTGCCTGGCTTCAAACCCTCCTCCTCTCTAAGTACACATATTCAAGTAATTGTGCTTCTTCTGTTTGACCTTGGACAAATTATATAATCTCTCTGAAACTCATTTCCTTAGCCATAAAATGGAGATAAGACTGCTGCGAGAAAATATAAAGTTCTTAAAACAATGTATGACATATAATATAAACTCACTAAGAATGAGTTATTATTTCTACCAGTGTCTGCCTGCCCCCAAACCTTTAATGACTCACCATGGTCCAATAATAGCACCTAATGATGGAGCATCTATAATGCCAGGGGCACTTCACACCCCTAACTTCTAATAGACCAGCATGGAGGTAGTATTGCCATTTTACTGATGAGGAAATCAAGGCTCAGCAAGGTTAGGAAACTTGTCTGAGCTTATCTGGCTAAAAAGTGAGCCCCTCATCAATCTGACTTCAAAACCCACGCTCCTCTATCACCTTACACCGTGGTCAAGATAAAAGCCAAGTTCCTCATCTGCTTTCAAGGTACCACATTTATCCATTCAATACTTTAAAGTAACACTGGTTAACCATAATCACACCTTTCCTGATCTATCCCAAGTGGAATTCCACTCCCTTCCCTCAGCATAAATGTACCCTTCTAACAGGCTGATCCAGTCTTATTCATCATCTCAATTTTCCTCTAAAATGTTATAGACCCCCCCATATTTGGTCTTCAGTGTACAAAAAGAACTTCTCTCAGAAGTGTTAAAAGACCAAACAGGCATTACAGTATTTCTTTGATAGGCTTCAAACAAACTAGAATGGAAAATGAATACAACACAACAAAGAAATGAACCTTTAACTCTCATTATCTAAGAATCTTCTATTTCACCTTATCACATCCTCTTTCCATCTATTCCTGGTCCTCCATAGCAAGTTCAAAAGCCAAAGATAATTGACAAAGGAAATAGTCACCATAAGAAATGTTTGTTGATTCAGGGCCTCCCTGGTGGCGCAGCGGTTAAGTGCTGTGCTGTGGAGCTGTCGGCAGCGGAGATGCAAGTTCAACGCCCAGTCAGGGAGAATCCCACATGGTGCAGCAGACCTCCCCTGCCTCACCCGCTGCTCCCCTCAGCAGTGTATTTCTGATCTGCCTGTTCTGCTCCCCACTCTGTCTCTGGTGAACCCTCTCGCCACCCCACACCTCTGGCCTGTACCCCAGTTTGTATGTATAAATAAATCTTTAAAAAAAAAAAAAGAAATGTTTGTTGATTCAATGGTTCCTAGATAAGTCATGTTCCAGAATATTCTATGATTTTCTAGAGCCAGATCACCACTGACAACTTGCAAGTATTTGTGTGTTTTCCTGACTTCCCCACCAGAAAATAAGCTCATGAAATGATGAATAGTGTTTTTCTAGTTCATGGTGTAGCCCAGAGCTCAGCTTTATATCTAATCTTTAGCTTTTTCTTTTTTGTTTTCTTTATTCTTTTTTATATCTCATCTTTTAGCAACTAATAAACAAGAAGTGAATGAAATCTACTAGCTTACTATTTATGTAATCACGAAGAAACCACTTAATATTTATGAAAGTGTAGATAATAGTCAAAATTATATACAAAGCCAAAAAGTGGTGAAAACGCTATTAAAATTTAAGTTTATGTCAAACGGGTATCTCCAAAAAAGAACCCTCATGCAGTGTCCGTGGGGATATAAACTGGCACAGCCTCTAAGAAAAACAATATGGAGAAGTCTCGAAAATTAAAAATAGGTCTCACATCTGATCCAGCAACTCCACTCCCAGGTCTCTCTCTGAATATAAAACACTAATCTGAAAAGATATATGCACCGTATGTTCAATGCAGCACTATTCACAACAGTCAAGATATGGAAACAACCGCGGTGCCCGCTGACAGATGAACAGATCAAAAAGATGTGGTGTATAAGCACAATGGAATACTACTCAGTTATACAAGAAAGCGGAAATCTTGCCATTTTCAACACCATAGATGAAACCTAAGGAGACTATGCTACGCAAACATGTCAGAAAAGAAAGACAACGCCAATGACTTCACTCACGTATGGAATATTAAGAAATTAAGTAAAGGAACAGACAAAACAAACTCTTAGATTCTGACTGCAGAACTGAGGTTAGCAGAGGCGAAGGAGGACAGAAGCAAAGGGCAGAGGGGATCCAAAGGACTGCAGTGGGGGTTATTGGTACTTTGGTGGTGGGTGATGTCGATTTTCAGAGTTGACAGAGAGAGGGGTTCTTGGGTTCACTCTGGGAAAGGTTTCACCAGAGCTCCCCTTTCAGAGGCACGCGGCAAGTTTCTCCAAGACACAGAGACGTTGAATATATTTGAAGGACAGGTTTATTAAGGAAAGAGACAGAACAGAGAGCACTCGCATAGACACAAGCAGGTAGGAAGAGCTGCCCTGAAAGGGACAGGTCTGCTAAGAGAGGCCCGCGTGGTTGCAGGTGGGCAGCCTTGAGGAGAGCTGCCAGCAGAGAGTACAGAGAGGAGAGGTCTCAGCATGGTACGGGTCACGGGCAGGCAGGAAGGCCGCTGCCCTGTGGAGAGACAGAGAGTTGGTGGAAAGAAGCACCTGCATAGTCACAGGTGGGCAAAGGGAGAGCTGCTGTCCCCAGCCAGTGCAGAGCTCACACTGATAGTTTTCTCTTTGGGAGGGGCTCACACCTTCCTGGAGTGGCTTGTTTGTTCTTAATCAGGATTAGAAAGGGGCCAGAGATTGTCTTGACACTCCTTACACTCCCTATAGCCTCTGATACCTACTTGAGGTGATTATGTTGATCCCTTCTACCTCCACCTCCTGTGGGGGTCCTATCTCTTCCATCAATGGGCATGGAGTGGTAACAGACATTTTGAAGAGATGAGAGTGGGTACTTCTAAACATACAATGTTGTAAATCAATTAACTCAATAAAAACAAGTATCTCCAAAGAAATCATCACAAAAATCACTAAGGGAAAACGGCTTACATTCAGTTAGTAGAAAATAAAAAGACTAGTTCTACGTAGACTATTTTGAGCATCTACTGTGAGCCAGGAGATATCAAGGATACTCTTTTAGATATCAAAGATAATGAGATAGAAATGTTTCCTGCTTTCAAAAAGTTTATATTAATATAAGCAGGGAGGGAAGGCCTCCCTGGTGGCACAATAGGTTAAGTTTCAGCACTATGAAGCTATCCGCAGCCACTGCAGCACCAGTTCGATCCCCTGCCAGGGAGCTTCCCACATGGCGCAGCAGACCTCTCCTGCCTCGCCCGCTGCCCCCCTCAGCAGTGTACTTCAGTAGATCCTCCTGTTCTGCTCCCCACTCTGTCTCTGGGGAATCCTCTTACCACCCCACACCTCTGCTCTACACCCCAGTTCCTGTATGCATAAATAACTAAATCTTAAAAACAAATAAATACAGCAGGGAGGGAAAGAGAAGATTCATTAAATGTCAGATGGAGCATGATGTAGAGATTTAAAACAGACTGATGAGAATGACTAGTGGCTTGTTCTAGATTTTTTTTTTTTTAAAGATTTATTTTATTTATACATACAAGCTGGGGTACAGGCCAGAGGTGTGGGGCGGCGAGAGGGTTCACCAGAGACAGAGCGGGTAGCAGAACAGGCAGATCAGAACTACACTGCTGAGGGGAGCAGCGGGCGAGGCAGGAGAGGTCTGCCGCGCCATGTGGAATTCTCCCCGGCCGAGCATTGAACTCGCGTCACCGCTGCCAACAGCTCCACAGCGCAGCGCTTAACCGCTGCGCCACTGGGGAGGCCCGGCTTGTTCTAGATTTGATGTCAAGGACAAACTCTCTGGAGAAGTGACATGTTAAAATCTAAGTGATAAGAATCAACCATGATATGAACAAGAGTAACTACTAATGCCAAGGGCTGAAACTTACTGGATCTGGTAACGCAAGCTGGAAATGAGAGGCAGAATCAGATTACAAAGGGCCTATAGGTGGAAGAAAAGTTTTTACTCTTATTTTTTTTTTTTAAAGATTTATTTTTTATTTATACATACAAGCTGGGGTACAGGCCAGAGGCGTGGGGCGTCGAGAGGGTTCACCAGAGACAGAGTGGGTAGAAGAACAGGCAGATCAGAAATACACTGCTGAGGGGAGCAGCGGGCGAGGCAGGAGAGGTCTGCCGCACCATGTGGGATTCTCCCCGGCTGGGCGTCGAACTCACGTCGCTGCTGCCGACAGCTCCACCGGGGAGGCCCAGTTTTTACTCTTAGGTAGAGGAAAGCTTGGGAGGAGCCCAGAGGATAAAAAGCAGGTGATTGGATCTAATTCACAAAAAAGATCTATTGCTTAAGTGACAAATGGATTAAAGAGGAGGCAAGAAGGAAAGCAAGATTAGTTTGAAGGTCAAGTTTTAGTGATGAGTGGACTACAGTAGTGCCAATAAAAATAAAAAGAAGTGGGGCCTCCCTGGTGGCGCAGCGGTTAAGTGCTGTGCTGTGGAGCTGTCGGCAGCGGCAACACGAGCTCGACACCCGGCTGGGGAGATTCCCACATGGCACGGCAGACCTCTCCTGCCTCGCCCGCTGCTCCCCTCAACAGTGTACTTCCGTCAATCTGCCTGTTCTGCTCCCCACTCTGTCTCTGGTGAACCCTCTCGTCCGTTGCCCCACACCTCTAGCCTGTACCCCAGCTTGTATGCATAAATAAATCTTTAAAAAAATAAAAAGAAGTCAATGGATTGGGGATATGTTTAGAGAGACAGGTTTTTATTTTTCTCCTTTTTTTTGTTTTGTTTTGAATGCGTGGAATGTTACATTCAGTGGTTGGTTTCACAAAGTTAAACTTCCCCCACTGAAACCATTATAAAGAAAAATAAGATATCATAAAATACTGAAAGATTAAGGAAGAGCTGGGAAATAAAACTATTTTTAAAAGAAATATTAAAAAATTTATATAGGGCAAAGTGCTGTGCTGAATCTACTTCTAAAACAGACTAACATGAGAAGGAGAAGAAATGAAAAAAGTTTGGCTCCAAAAAGCATTGGCTATCCATACAAAGGAAAACAAACTATTTCTACTCCTTTCTACCCTCTGGTGGCTACACATTACCATCCAAAGCTTGTCATGTTTGAAGCCCTGACAAGAGGGCCATTTATCATTCCTTTTAGAAATCCTACTAACACAAGATTTAAATAAAATGGTGTTGGATTAGGGCCTCCCTGGTGGCACAGGGGTTAAAAGTCTCAGTACTGTCAAGCTACTGGCCAGAGAGCTGCATGAGTTTGATTCCCAGCCAGGGAGCTGACCCACAATGCGCAGCAGACCTCTCCTGCCTTGCCCGCTGCTCCCCTCAGCAGTGTACTTCAGTTGATCTGCCTGTTCTGTTCCCCACTCTGTCTCTGGTGAATCCTCTCATCACCCCCCAACCACGCACCTCTGGCATGCACCACAGTTCTTGTATGCATAAATAAATAAAATCTTTAAAAATGCTTTAATAAAGTAAAATAAAGTGGTGTTGTATTAAAATAAACAAAAGTCTCTGCCCACCTGTGACCATGCAGTTCTCTCGCTTCCTTTCTCCTTCTCCTAGTAAACCTGTCTGTTTAAAATGTAACAAACAGGCCTCCCCGGTGGCGCAGCGGTTAAGCGCTGCGCTGTGGAGCTGTCGGCAGCGGCGACGCGAGTTCGACGCCCGGCCAGGGAGAATCCCACATGGTGCGGCAGACCTCTCCTGCCTCGCCCGCTGCTCCCCTCAGCAGTGTATTTCTGATCTGCCTGTTCTGCTACCCGCTCCGTCTCTGGTGAACCCTCTCGCCGCCCCACGCCTCTGGCTTGTACCCCAGCTTGTATGTATAAATAAAATAAAATCTTTTAAAAAAATAAATAAATAAATAAAATGTAACAAACAGGCCTCCCTGGTGGCACAGCAGTTGAGCGCTGAGCTGTGGAGCGGAGCTGTGGAGCTGTCGGCAGCGCGCAATGCAAGTTTGAAGCCCAGCCAGGGAGAGTCCCACATGGCACAGCAGACCTCTCCTGCCGCTCCCCTCAGCAGTGTATTTCTGATCTGCCTGTTCTGCTCCCCACTCTGTCTCTGGGGAACCCTCTCGCCGCCCCACGCCTTTGGCTTGTACCCCAGCTTTATGTATAAATAATCTTAAAAAATAATAATTATAAAATTTAAAAAAATAAAATGTAACAAACAAGCAAACCAACGAAAAAGAACAAGGTACATCCTCATTACTTCCTGAAAGTCATCAAACCCTAATAAGAATATATTCATGAGGAGCGACAGTATTTATATTTTCCTAACAACTTCACAGAATCACTTATTCTACCCGCCCAGCAGAGTCTGGGTTTGCCAGTAACAGATGCCATAAACAAGCATTATTCTGCCTTTTGTCTTTTTCCCCAGGCCTGCTTGCTTTGTGTCTGTGTGCCTGCACTGCTGACAGCATCTAAAATCTGTCCTCCTTCTGCTAAGTTTTCTGTCCTATCACGAACTGCTTCCTCTTCAAAATATGACAACTACAACAGAAAATGTCTTCTGCTCTTGTTCCATCTTAAGAGGAGGGGCCTCAAACTAAGGAGATTACCCACTTTGGAAATGTGCACTCCTGGCCTCCAAATTTCAATCAACCACCTCAAATCCTTTCTTGAAAAGGTGTGTGGAATCCATGAAGACATATTTGACACATAACACGACTCACCTCTGTGTTTGTGTGTCCCTCTGCAGGTGCCGCTTCTCAGCATTCTCCTTTTCTGCCTCCACCTAGCCTCAATGGTGGGGGATGAGGTGTTTCATTTCACCAATCTGACACCAGTGACTTTCGATCTGGTGATTTTCAGGCCATCACCCAAGAGGCAACACGCGAATCCAGTAAGTTCTAGTGCACACAGGAGAAAGAACTGCTGTCCGGATTCACAACGGGGTTGGCATTCTCGCTAAAGGTTTGATCTTGAGATCACTTAATGTTTTGTTATCATTTTCGAAAACAGCTGTTTTCAGCCAGGAACTGCTCTACATCCCTCAGCCTGGAAGTGGGGCAGAGGCCACCCCAGACGGGCATGGTGCAACCCTTTCGGTCACCAGCTCACGGAGATTTGGGATTGGAGTAGAATCTGGAAAAACCGAATCCAGAAACTAGCCCAATGTTCTTGTTCCAGAGCACCCCAGACCTTTGGAGATACCTCGACCAGACCGAGATAGGGGCCAAGGTGCCAACAGTTACCAGAGGCTTCCTCCGTCATTACCCCTGCCGCTCTCAGCGGAGCCCCCGCCATTTGCAGCCTCTTCAAATGGCGGGCGAAGGTGTCCTTCTGCCCACCGCCCTGACCCCCCACCCGGTGGACATCCCGACCCTCTCCCCTAGGGGTGTCTCTGCCAGTGCCTCCACGCCAGACTTCCCCCTACCTTGGCCTCAGACCGCCCAGCCGCTGCCCACAAGACCCTGGAGACTCAGGTCCCGCCAAAGCGCCTGCCCCTCCTCTGATTGGCTGTCCTGGGAGCCTCCGGCCAATGGGGATGACGTATTCGGGCGCCGGCGCTGAGGGCGGGGGCGGAGCCTGGACGTCTGGCTTTTGACGCCGGCGCGAGGCGTGTGGCGCGGGCCGCGTGGCGTCAGGCCCTCGCTGTCACTACCGCCCATTGCATGAAGTTGCGGGGGCCCGCGGTGATCCGAGGGCACCAGGGGGGTGACTGCAAATCCCGGGTGGCCCGAGGAACCGGTGAGTGGGAGCCCTGACTTGGGGCCTCCAGACTCCCCACTCTCCATTCCCAGAAACCTTCGCGGCAAGAGGTCCCCAATGGAGTTGGGCCGGGCACGCTGAGTTTCCGGGCGCCCGGCTTTGCAAGGCCTTCCCTGAAGCCCGGCTTTCTCGACCACTGTGTCTCCCTGGCTTCTGGGCTGGGAGAGGACCCCAGAACGTGGACCCACCTGTACTGCTTTGCTTGATCTCCCGGCGCCCAAGAGGACCCTGGGAAGTAGCACGCCAGACTGGACAGGGCACAGAGAGGACCCCAGGAGCAATTCCTCCTGCAGAGCTGTTCCAGGTGGGGTCTGAGGGCAGGATCGGGGGCTAGTGGATTGGGAGGCTGCCTCAGGGCCTAGGTTCATGGGCCCTTGCAACAGCTGCCACCCTCCAGCCGCAGCCTTCTAACTGAGATCCAAAGCGAACCCACCCTTTCTTAATTTACTTTTCCATTCTTTTCTTTCCTGACAGTTTGACTGAATTATCCCAGATCCCGAGTGCCACCTGACAGCAAACTGCATGCCAGGAAAGGAACACCAGCTGTGCAGTGAGTGTGGAGGTTTCAGTGCAAAAGCTGGAAATTTAGTAAGCCTGATGTCAGAAGATAGTTTCCTGAGGGGTGGAATGTTGAATTATCCTTGCCCTTTTGTAAACGAAGTAATTAACCGACTGATAAACCTAAAGGGCAGATTGGCTGCCAGTTTCCAGGCAGAATTAGGCAGGCTTTGGTAGAACATCTGAACTAAGGACGGCAATCAATGTCCTCATTTCTGTGAGGGACTTTCCCATAGAGGACAGCAGCTGCTTTTCTTTGCTGTGCACCCTCTGCTGGTTAGTGTGATAGAGTGAGCTTGAGAAAATGACACGTGCTGCTTTCTAGAGAATTTTGTACTCAATGTTATTTCTTTGTAAGTATTAAATGGGGGATTCTACCCATGGAATTTGCAAGCATGATGCTCAGCAAGATATGAGGTGTCAGCACTGTAGGAGTTGAGCCTCAGTGGTAATGTGAATGAGGAAGGCTTAAGGATAATCACAGCTACCATTCTGGGTGATGGGTAGATTATGGCAGGCAGTGAGTGCTGAACAATTTTATCTGCATTGACTCTTTAATTTTTAAAGCAGCCCTATGAGGTAAGTACTATTATCATTGCCATTTCATAGATTGAAAAAAGTGAGACTCAAAGAAGTTAGGTCATTTGCCAAAGATTATAAAGCTAGGCTAATACTAGAGCTGAGATCATATCTAGGTTTATCTGAGCTCCCATATGTATCTACTATGATATGCTTTTTGGAGATACCCTTGGCACAATTTCTGGGCTGATGGTTCCTTAATTTCTGGGCTATTGTCTCTCACTTTGAAAATTTCCTTGCATTTCAAAAGACAAAGGTATTAAAAGGTATGACCATGGTTCTGAGATGTATTCTCTGATCTACAGGAATCTGATCTGTGAAAACCTAGGTTAAAAGACCAACATGTGCTCCCCTGCCAGTCCCAAAATCCTATATAGGAATCCTCGCTTTCTCCGGTTAGCTTTTCTGCAGCTTCATCACCAGCAACAGAGTGGTGTGTTCTGTGATGTCCTTCTGCAGGCAGAAGGTAAGAGCCTAATGGAGACTCAGTTGAAAACTCATCACAGAATAAGGGACTGGAGGACAAGACCAGGAAAATGAGTTACGACCTTTGGGCACTGTAAGCTATTTGGTAAAAAGCTGTTGGTTCCGAGGACAGTTACTGTTTTCAAGAATGAAAATGAGAGATGCTGTTTTTCTCCTAAAAAAGTGAAGCTGATTTTAAAGTTTTGTAAGCATAGAAATTTCATGGATAAATAATATAATGGGATAGTTGTGACAATTGAGTTAACATATGTAAAGCACTTAGAAGTGTTTTTATTGTAGTAAACACCATGGAAGTGTTAGATGATACATACTTTCCCATTTTCTTGCCAAGCTGTTGCTTAATTTAAGTTCATGTCTTCAGATTGATAGTTTTTGTTGTTAGACCTAAAAATACATGCCATATTTCCATCACTTCCCTTTGCACTTGAAATGTTAAATCTGTATGAGGTATAGCCTGGCATAATGGCCTAAGGCCCAAAGTAGGAATCAGAACTTGAGTTCAAGTCCTAGTTGAGTTCAAGTCCTAGTAAGTGACGAGTAGTGGGCAAGTGATTTCATCTTTCTCAATTTCATTTTCTTCATTTATAAATAAGGACTATGGCAGCTAATATTTTGTAGCACTTGACAGTTTGCAGAATACATAGTGTCTCATTTGAGTCTTATAACAGCTTTGTCAGATAAGTATGTTACATGGTTCTAGTTCTACAGATGAGTGAATTAGGGCCTAGAGTTAAGTGACTTGTCTCTTGGTTCTCTTAGTAAACTCAGAGTTGAGATTCATTCCTTAATTCAAACTAAACAAAAAGTATCAATTGCCTGTTGTATGCTAGTACAGTATGTAGGAGGCTAAAGTCCCTCTAAGTGAGGAAGTCATGTAAGGGGCAGATGTTCAACTCACCGGTGCACTTAAGTAACTAGTAACTAGCTTATCAAATGACTGTAGGCTGACATCACAAAAGAGGAGCATCCTTCACAGACTTGATTGGGGACAGGGTTAAGGAGATTTTTTTGGAGTTGATACCCCTCAGGTAAGAACTGAAGGACAAAGAGAAGTGGGGAAAGATTTTCCCAGGCAGAGAGAACAGCAAATACAGAGATTTAGAGATGTGACCAGGGATTTGTGACTTGTTCACTATGGCTAGCCCCACAGACTACAGGGAGTGTATTGACCAGAGATATGACTAAATTAGCAGCAGTCAATAAAGTCTGAAGTATTGTACAAAGGAAGTAGGTCTTGTCCTCAGAACACTGGGAGATATATTTAAAGGTTTTAAGAAGGTGGTCATAATCAGATGCCAACTTAGAAATAGCACTCTAGGCTGCATGAGAATTACTGGATTGCTTCTGACTCCAGATAGGAGACGGTTTTGAGTGCAGGGAGGGAATGGCAACCTGAACAGAAATGTATGGCTTGTGAACTGTTAAGAGTATTTACAAAACTTGCTGTAGTTAAGAGCAGGTTCCATAACCAGACTTCCTGGGTTCCAGTCGTGTCCCTGCTTCTTACTAGCACGTAACTGTGGACATGTTATTTAACTCTGCCATAGTTTACTCATCTAGAATAACAATAGCTATGTCACAGTGCTGCAGGGAAGATTAAATGAATTAACACTGGTAAAACTCTTAGAAGATAATAAGAACCTCTCATACATAATAGGTATTAGTTTTTTAAAGATTAATGCTTGATTAAATATAGTGGGTAAGAAAGAAGTAACTTCTAGTTTTTAGGACAGCTGGGTGAATGTGATACTTTATTTTGAAGTAAGAAACAGGTGAAGGCCTCCCTGGTGGTGCAGTGGGTTAAGCGCAGCGCTGTGGAGCTGTCAGCTGCTGCTGCAAGGGTTCAAGGGTTCGATGCCTGGCCGGGGAGATTCCTGGCACAGACCTCTCCTGCCTCCCTCGCTGCTCCCTTCAGCAGTGTATTTCAGTCAATCTGCCTGTGCTGCTCCCCGCTCTGTCTCTGGTGAACCCTCTTACCGCCCCATGCTTCTGGCCTGCACCCCAGCTTGTATGCATAAATCAATCTTTTTTTTAAAGATTTATTTATTTATGCATACAAGCTGGGGTACAGGCCAGAAGCATGGGGAGGTGAGAGGATTCACCAGAGTCAGAGTGGGGAGCAGCACAGGCAGATAGAAATACACTGCTGAGGGGAGCAGCGAGCAAGGCAGGAGGGGTCTGCCGCGCCATGTGGGATTCTCCCTGACCAGGCATTGAACTTGTCTCGCCGCTGCCGACAGCTCCACAGTGCAGCGCTTAACCGCTGCGCCACCAGGGAGGCCCTTGTATGCATAAATAAATCTTAAAAAAAAAACAACAAAACAGTTGAGCGTTTAGGAGTAGGGAATGAGTTCATTTTCTAGAAAGGTTGTACTGGAGGTACTTTTAGTACATCCATATAGACATGTGATGAGAAATATGACTATGGCATGTTTAATATCTCAGGAAAGATTTCTGGGCAGACGTAGGATCTGGGAGCCTTTGTAATTGAAGCCATGAGATTGCCTGGCACATGCCCATAAATAAAAGGTACATCAGGACAGACCACTCCTAATAGGCAGTGCCTAGAGCTCAGGAGAGAATTGAGTCCCGATTGCCCACATCTAAAATTCATCCAAAAGCTCCTTCTATTAGACCATAAGCTGCTTCTATAGAATCTTTCAAACTCTAAAGTTAAAAAATAATTATTATTCAGCAAGTATATAAGCCTCTGCTTTCTGTCTAGTCGTGGATGTACTCAAGAGAGTAAGATATGGTCCTGTCCTCACAGCTTATAGTTCAGTGAAGGAGATGCGGACAGTTACACCGCAGGTAGCTAAGTGCTATGATAGCTGTTCTCTGTACCCAGAAGCACCAAACCAGACTTGGGTGGGTAGAAGGCTTTCTGAAAGAAGTGATGTCTTAACCGCATTTTAAAGGATAAAAAAGATGAGTTAGCTAGGTAATGGCAGAAGTTCCTGGGCAGACAGAAGGAACAAATTTCTCTGCCTGAAGTTCCATAGTGGGATCTAGAAGGGGCAGCTCATTTGGATGGTAATGTGTGCAGTTAGCCCATAATCGTGCCAGTCTCCATGAGGTAAGAGTGTTTGGGTTTCCCTCCAGGTGAAGCAGTCCCGGCCCATTGCTGCATCCTGTCGGCCTGTAGCCCCTTCTTCACAGAGCGCCTGGAGCGGGAGAGGCCGGCTCAGGGTCGGAAAGTGGTGCTGGAGCTGGGGGGCCTGAAGATCAGGACACTTAGGAAACTGGTAGACTTTCTATATACCTCAGAGATGGAAGTTTCTCGAGAAGAAGCTCAGGATGTGCTTTCTGCTGCCCGTCAGCTCCGCGTGTCTGAACTAGAATCCCTTCAGCTAGAAGGTGGGAAGTTAGTGAAGGCTCCTCAAGGCCGAAGACTGAACCGGGAGTGCTTACAACCGCCAAGTCCTGCACCAATCTCTGCCAGGGTGGTGGCAGCCAGCCGCCACCCCCGAAATCCACTGCCCGTTATGCAGACTCCCTGCCCTCTTGGGGCAATGAGATTGAAGTCCTCGGGGAAGGAGGAGGGGCTCCAGAAGAGCACCCGACAGAACACAGAGAACTTGTCTGGCACTCTCCTGCTCAAGAGGAAGGCCAGAGCCTGCCCGGCTCTACAAGAAAAAAGCTCTTCGCCGCCAAGCCTCAGCCAGGGACCTCAAGAGCACAAGAGCGGCCCTGCCCTTGGGCCGGCAGCGCTGTCCCCACCCAGCTCGTACCCCTCTGTGGATGAGCGACTCTTGCCCAGAAAGATCAGGCTAAGTCGCTCCAAGCCATCTCCTGACGTCTGTACGTCGAAGCCTTCCAGCATTTTAAGTGGACCCAGCTCAGCGTCGCCAGCTCCCAGCCGACGACTCTGGCGGCAGAAGAGCGTAAAGAGAGAAGCAGCAGAGGACAAGCAGAAACCAGGCAGAGAGAGTCCTCTACAGAGCACTCTAAGCCCTTCTGGTCTTGCAAAGACAGGAGGGAGCAAGAAGCGGAGCCCTGAAGTCAGAGCACCTAATTCAGACTCTGCAGAGGAGGGGCAGGTCGGGAGAGTGAAGCTGAGGAAGATTGTCAATGGGACCTGCTGGGAGGTGGTGCAAGAGCCTCCCCTCAAACACTCCCAAGAGAGCCCTCAGATCCCAGGACCTGGAGACCTGGAAGAGCCTCTGGGGACTCGGCCTTGCTCAATTAACCAACAAGACGCACCATCGGCTCCACGAGACCCGGGCCAGGCCTCGCCTGTGTGCTCTAGGCTGCAGGACATTCTGCTCTCTGCTAGCTGCCCCCCAGACCAGCGTGCAGTGAAGTGTGAGCCTGGGTCCAGCCCGGAGCTGGTGGGGAAGGCACCTGGGTTGGACACTGAGTGCAGTGACGCCTACGCATTCGCCGCGGGCCTGCTCGGGCCCTGTGAAGCCGAGGAGTACAGGATCACCAGTGCCGCCGCCACCAGCGAGCTGGAGGAGATCCTGGACTTCATGCTGTGTGGCTCAGACATTGAACCACCCATAGCGTCTCTGGAGAGCCCCAGGGCTGAGGGCTGCAGGACCCCTAACTATCACCTGACGGAAACAGGAAAGAACTGGATTGAAGGAGAAGAATGGTGTTTACCAGACATGGACCTCTGGCCCAGGGAGCTCACGGGATTGGAAAAGGAACCTGTTGGCGAGAACAAAGAGTCAATCGAGCCCTTTAGCCTCCTTGTCCTGCCCTCTGAGAACAAAGAGCCAGTCGAGTCCCTTAGCCCCCTCGTCATGCCCTCGGAGATGACTGAAGGGGAGGTGCTTTCAGTGGCAGGCTCTTGGACCCCAGACCTGGAAGTGACCAGTTCCCCGCCACTGGATGGCCAGAGGAACCAGCTTCTCCACCTTGACTCCCTTGGCCCGCCCCAGAGGTCCTGTAAGGAGCTCTCACCTCCCTCTTTGAACTGGGCGGCGCCTGGGCTGGAAGTGCCCCTCAGTATGGAGGAGGTACTGCACCCTGCTCCAGACGCAGGCAAGGAGGGGTTTGACAACTCCGACTTGAGCCCACTTCCTGCCAGCCCCGAGGAGGAAGAGATTGACGTGGTGGACTGGACATCAGAAGAGACGCTGGGGCCCACCAGTGTCCCCTCCGTATGGCCTGATCCCTCCTCAGAGTCAGAAACAGAGATAGACATACTGACGTAGTCGAGTGGGGAGGGGGGCAGGAGCACTGGGAGGCGGGAGATGCTGTGATGGCAACATGTGTGCTAACAGAGAGGCTGGCCCTGGCCCTGTTCTCTGCCCAAGAGGCAGGTGTGCCCCTGGCTCTCTGTAGGTCCCCTCCCGTGCCCACATTTTGGGAGCCAGGCAGAAGTTGTACCGTGGATAGAAAATTATGAACTTGAACCATCTTATTTCTTTGTAATCTGCTTTCCAGTTAGTGACAAGTGAGACAATAAATTGTGGTTTCCCAACTCCAGAGGGCCAAGGCCAGGCCTCCCAGGTTTTGAGTTACCTAGTCACTACTCATTCAGGATAGTTGATAAGCCGCTCTCTGCGGTGGGGGTTCCGCGTACTTTCCAGAACAAGTAGTGAAACAGTGTTGGGACAGAACACCAAGGGCCGGGGGAGTAACAGGATTTTGCCCAGTGAGCTAATGTCTGGAGATTGTTCCCTGAAGAGTATGGAAAGTCCAGCCGGAGCCTCCACCACTTCTAAGAAGTGAGTTGAAAAAAGTAGTTGCTTTTATAAAAATAAATTATTTGCTTTTTCCCCCATACTTATATAAGTATCTCACATCCTTTCCCAGAGACTCTAGGAGTTCCAGGTAACTGAAAGGACACCGATCCCATAAGGCTGGCTTTGTCCACCCCTTCCATTAAGTTTCACTTTAGTACTCAGATATTTTATATCAACTTTTGACTTTTATTAAACAAACCAAATCTACGAACTTTCCAATGCCTCCCTGGAGGGTTGCCTCACAACTGAACCTTCATTTCTGGAGGAGATAAAACCACGGCATCAGGCACATGACTGAAGTTTAGTCATGTCCCGTCATAAATGCTCCAACATCACCAGAAGGCTGTGAAAATGAGAGAAGAAATAAGATTAGACAAGAGGTCCGGGCAATCCTAAAGCTTGAAATGTGCCCCATTCCAGGCACTGAGCACATGAAGTGCAAGCAAAGCACAAGACGTAAAGATAAGGTCAGATTCTGGTGACCAAGAGTGCAACACGGGGTGTGTGTCATCACGAGGGATGGTCAGAACATAGCAGCAACAGCAGTGCCCAGGAGGGAGGGGGTAACCACACATGACTCCAGGGTCTGCCAGGCAAAGGGGGAAAATCGCAACCCCAAAATTAGAAAAACACGTGTCAATGATTCCAAGTCATCAAGTTCAAAGAATCCAGACACAAGCATTTCAGGATTCAGAAAATGAATTCCTTAGCCCCCGACCCCCCAAAAAGGCCCATACCCCCAGAGCAATAACTGCACCTGGAAGTTAGAGCAGACCTTTTGCAGATTCGTTTTTTTCCTGCCAGTGTAATGGGGGGGGGGGGACAGGGGTACGCCCCAAAGAGGCAATCCTTAAGGCAAACACCGTTTTTGGAAATGTAGGGGAAGCTTTTGAAAATGCGGGGCGCTTAAGGGCCGCTTCGCAAACAGCCGAGATCAACCCACTCCCCCCACCCCAAACCCCATTTCGAACCTCCGCTTGAGGTCTTCTGCCCCAGCCTCCCTACGAAAGGTACTTCTTGAGCTGCTCCACCACCTCGAGGGGCTCGGGGAACTTGAGTTTGCGTGGGGGGCCCTTCTTAATCCCAGTCCAGAGCTCCGCACCTGGGAAAACAGCGAATAAAGCCAAGTTACTTCGGAATCCACAAGCCTCTCCCGAATCAACGGGGCTTCCTCGCCTCGGGCCCCGGCCCCCTCCCCCCGGATCGCGACGCCCCACTCACTGCTGCCGTCCGGGCGCTGCAGCGTCACCTCGAAGCTGCCCCGACGGGGCTTGGCCGGGTTCACCTTGACCGGCAGCTCGGGGGCCTCCCGGCGCAGCGCCTCGCTCAGGGCGGCGGCGTGGCGCCCGTACACGCGTCAGCTGGTGCTGGGAGAGACGGGGTCTCAGGCCCGTTCCCCAGCCCGCCCGCCCGCCCGCGCCGCCCCGGCCCTCACCAGTGCTCGATGACCACCGCCGCCGCCGCCTCTCCCTCCTGGCCGGCGGCCGGCTTCTCGCGCTTCTCGGCCGCCGCGAGCCCCTCCGCCTCGGCCTTCCGCTTCCTCCCGCGGGGAGCCATGGCGCCGGAGCCCGCCCGCAGCACAGCCGACCCGCGGCGAGAACTGGTGAAGGCGCGGCCGCCGCGTGGGCAAGGGCAAGGGACCAGGCGGCTGCGAGCTGCAAACCCAGGCCCGAAGCGCGGCCCCGCGCACAAGCACCGCCCCCCGCGCCAGCGGCCGGAAGCGGGGCGCAGCGGGCGGCGCGCGCGTGGCCTGGAGGCGGGGCCCTGGGCGCAGCCACTGCGCGCCCGCCGGGCTGGGGGCGGTCCGGGGCGCCCAAGGCCCAGCCACTGGCGCCTGGGAGGCGAGGGACACAGGCGAGGCGGCCATTAGGTGGCGCTGCAAGCCGGGAGGGCTTCTCCCAGGTTTCCGGTAACTGTGGCTCGGGGCAGAGCACCACGACCAGCCCGCCCCTCCCCGCCTTACTGGGACCCGCGGGCCAATCCCAAACCAAGCCCACCATTTACAGCACGGTGCGGCGGGTACTCAGATGACCGAAACCCGCTTTCCCCATCTCGCCCCAATTCCCGGGTCCAATGCCTGGTTTAGAGGCCGCTAATCAGAGTGGCCTTTGAAGTGAAGGGGCTGGGCAGTTCCTCAATTGCAGGCTTTTCATATGCACGATAAACACACAGAAGCACGATCAAAAGGAAATCCCAGTGTCTTTATTATGGAAAACCAGGAAACCGCCACTGAATGTGGGGAGTCGGTCGATGGTTAAGTGGAAACCCCAACCCTACCCACGTGTTTTCACATCCAGGCTGTAAAGAAGTCCACAAAGGATAGCCTCAAACAGACCCGTTCCACCCACTTTCCATAAAATAAGGGGATTATTCTATACTATCTTCAATGAGAAAGTTCTACAGTTTCTCCCAGGAATCAGCAAGTAACCGAGTTAGGCGAAGACTTTTTAATGAAGGCCGCAGACCACGCCAGAAGGGCCTAAAGCGAGTTTCCTTGAAGGAAAATCTTAGCGCTGCCTCCGCACCCTGGCATCTGATGTTAGGGTTGAAGCTAATTTAAGTAGCTGTGTAAGTGGCTAAGAGGAAACCACAAACAGGTGGACAGCAGCTGACACACTGACCCAAACTCGGAGAGAAAGCATTTCCTCCTCCATCGTAAGCGACCTCTCCCTTTCCCCCAGTGAACAGTTGGCCGCAGAAATAAGAGGCCTTGCTGGAGGGTATTTGACAATTCCCTGGATGCCTCTTTAAAACCAGAAGCAGCACCCTACCCCACCGCACAGGGGAAAACATAAATAAAAGGCCAAAGCCTCAGGCAGGGTTTGTGATGGCAGAAGGGGCAGGCCCTCCAGGTGCCCAGGACTGGCAAGGCGGGACCCTATTTGTCCTTCTTGCTCTCCCGGTCTGGCACTGCAGTGGGGGTAGAGGCCGCAGGCTCCTCTGCGATGTGATCTCCAGTCTTCGATAGCTTCTTGGCCCGCTGATAGAGTTCATTCAAGTTGAATTCTCGGATCACGTTCTCCTGTATCAAAGAGATGCATGTCAGGGTTCTGGGCGGAGCCTTCAGAGCCTGGGAAGGAAGATGCACTTACGCACAGTCTAGGAGAGGAGGCAGCAAAGAACGGAAGTCTCTTTTACCCTAACTCTTCTTGTCTGGGGACCTGGAAAAGTCAACTAATATTTAAGTACATGTTCTATGTACCAATCACTGTCAGGAATTACAGCTACAGTATTCAACCTGTCAGACCTGACTGTGAGCCTAGTGGCACCGACTCCAACTCACTGCTGAGGAACCTGAGGTCCACTGACTATAGGTACAAAGGCCTCGGAAACTCCATCTTCACAACCTTTCCCAGTACCGCCAGGCCTCACACAAGGGAAAAGCACGTAAGCACGCTGAGTAAACTGACGGAGGAGGTCTAACATATAGGATGCACTCTCTGAGCGTGCAGGCTACTGCAGAGCTGGGACTCAAACCCAGTGGAGCCCCAAAGCCCACTCACTACTGTTCCACACCCTTCTCCAAAATACCTGCTCGCTCTTCACGTACCTCAGAGAAAGTCCAAGAGACGGCTCGTCCTTTCTTGTCAATCTGAGGCCGCCGCATGACCTCCTTGCCACCCTGGAACAGGATCAGGGTAGGGAGCTGCTTGGTGAGGGCCGATGTACTCACTTTGTATCTACAAGACCCAGAAAATACTGTAAATGCATCTGTATACATCACTCGAAGTGACTCCCTGCCCAGGCCCTTACATACCTCGTACTAACGTCAGTGTAGCGTCCGACGTCCACCTTCCCAAAATTTAGCCCTGCACAGTTGTACCTGAGAAGAATGTATCATTTAACTGAGCTGAAGACTGGAGTATGGACCAAGGGAAGAGGAAGCACAGCTATTTGGGAGAGGAGGGGAGGCCTCTGGTTGCCATGTGCAAAAATCAAGGCCAGAGACGATGAAAGTTAAGGTGCAGCACCTCGGCTTCCGTTGTCTCTCCCGCGGTGCTACTCACTTGAGGGAGAGGTCGGCATAGATAGGAGCAAAGGACTGGCAGTCATTGGACCAGTTGGCAAAGAACTCCACAATCCACGTGACCCTCTTGTCCCGCTCCAGCTCTTCCTGCCACACACGGAAGAAAGAGTGAGCCAGGTCACAGAGGCACAGGGCAAGGCTCAGCCTGCAGCAGAGTCTCTTCTTGGCTTCCCCTCCCCAACCTCAGCTCCCTTAAAGAACCACAGGGCCCTGGACTTCCGCTCCGAAGGACTGCTGCTCCTCCTAGTGAGGAGAGAGCACAACTACAAAATCACCCCCACGGGACCCAGCGGCGCAGGGAGGAAGAGCACTCACATCAATGGTTTTATCACTGAAGTACTTGATGTACTCAGGGCCCATGTACAGAGGGGGTTTGCATGTCATCAGGAACACTAAACACGGAAAAAAGATGTCACAGGAAACATACAAGGCCTGGGAAGGGATTTACTTTCAAAGCAACTCCAAGGTTTCAGGCACCGAAGAATATACTTTGTAGCCTGACAAACACCACAGACACATCCCTTTCCTTTGAAAATAAAATCTCCGCAGATTCTTATCATCTGAGCCACACATAATTAATCGGCTACATGCTATGGAAGGGTGTGGAGAAACTGGTTTGGGACCGGACTTTGGTTCCCACACTGGATTCCTGCAGCCTCCTTACCGATGCAGAGTGTGATGTAGAGCAGGCCCAGGCGAATATCCAGGCGGAAGAAAAGAATTGCATTGGCCACTTTACTAAACATGAAGATGTTGCCTATATGTTGTTCCACGGTGACTGAAACACAAAGATAGCACAGGTCAGGCTGGGCCGCACACTTGTATCTTGTCCTTCTTCCTGGAACCCTTTGAAATGGGAGGAGAGGAGGGGTAAAAATCCAGCATCAAATTCAGCCCTGGCCTGGAATGAGGGCCCAGCTCACCACATGACGCCCCTCTCACCACAAGGATGAAAGCACCTAAGGGCAGCAAGCCTGACCTCGAGGCTGAGCAGCCACACTTACTGGATCTGCGGTTCTTCATCATCACGATGGCACTGAGGAACATGAGGATCTCCACTTCCCTCTGCAAGAGCCAGAGGATAGGAGTGCCATGAGCAGAGATGACTGAGTTGGGCGAAGTGGCCAACATGGAACAAAATCCCAAAGACCCGCAGACAGGGAACAGTAACAATAAATAACTGGAGTCGGCTAAGGGGTAGTGAAGACCTCTGCCCGATGCTGGCTGAGGCCTTTCAGCCAATCACTTAAGCTCAAAGTTTTGGTTTTGTCAACTGAACATGTATTTTAAAATGCTATTATAAGGATTAAATCAGATAATGGAAACTGCTATTTACTGCTGGAGTCTGGGACCAGGTTTAGGGACCAGGTTTTTAGCCTCAATATCCAACAAAAAGCAACTGACAGGATTCATGGTCGTGTGAAGTAGGATTTAGGAAATGACATATATCACTACACACTATACTTAACAGAAATTAGAATTTAAAGGGGTGAAACTGGGTTAGAATTGGGATTTACAATTGTTATTAGGGGATGCTACGTAATTTTTTTTAAGTTTATCCTTTCTTTTGTATTATTAGCTCAAATTCATTTATTAAGAAATCAATATTCCCATAAGAACTACCTGGTTACTTTGAATACAGGATACAGGCCGCCCTGGTGGCGCAGGGGTTAAAGTCTCAGAACTATCAAGCTATCACCAGCTACTGCTGATCCTGCTCAGGGAGCTGACCCACATGGCACAACAGACCTCTCCTGTTTCCCCTCAGCGGTGTATCTCAGTAGATCCGCTTGTTCCACTCCCCACTGTCTCTGGTGAATGCTCTCAAGCACCAAGAACCCCAGTTCTTGTATGTGTAAATAAACTAAATCTAAAAAAAAGTACAGGATACACAGGAAAAACAAAATGTTTGCTTTCTTTTCACTTAATAAAACAGAAATAAACTTTTATTCTGTTAAGCCACTGAAATTTTGAGACTTGCCTCTTATTGCTAATATTAGTTATCTTAATATTCTAATTTCACAATCACCAAGTACATCAGTAAAACAGATTTTCCAGGAGAAAACAGTGGCTTTTCCAGGAAAACAAACACAAACTATGGAAAATTCTATCAGTAACTACAAAATATACAACCTACAAGTACTATACACACTATCACACAAGAGCATATGAATTACTCTATAAAAAGGTCCCTACATTTATTAACATTTTTTATTGTTATCCATTTACATTTTATAGTACCATTTTGGTTAAAATGGTGTAGTATATTAGATGAAAACAGACCTTTAGAAGCAGCATGGTCCTATTTCAGCTAATTAATAATAATGCCTGGGAAAGGCCAGAGGAAGCATGGAAGATAAACAAGGGAAGGAGGGTAAAGAAAAAGGAGTTGGTTCAGGGAAAGGTCAAGACTCATTTTGGGGACTGGAGAAAAAGACAAAAATTCAGATGACCCTCCTTCCTCAGAACACAGATGCTGTATTACAGCAGAAGGCAGAAAATTTCAAATCATTTTTCTGAGCCCCTCCAGCTCCTACCCTGGAAGTCAGCGCCGTGTTTTACAAGAAGCCCAACCATCTTAATTCATTTTTGTTACTCCACAATTATGCGTAATATCTTGCCTATAAAGGTGCACTCTGAAAATGTTAACTGAATTAAGAAACGGCGGTTAGAGTGTGCAAGAGCTCGATCAGAAAAGCCATGTCAAGCCCCGGTCACTCCCCAGTTGTGACCTTGGGCAAGACGCCTAACCACACCGATATATCAATTTCTTCATCAGTAAAACGGGATTACTGTACGGCTCACTGGTTCCTCTAGAGACTTAACATGAGCATCACTGTAAAACACTGTACAGGGGTAGTTGGGGTCGGGCTGTTGACTAGCAGGCATGGGGAGCCGGAAAGGACCCTAGACTTAAAAGCCAGGAGACCGGGCTGTAGCGCAGCTTAACCTGTTTTCCCATCTTAAACACGGAGAGGTTCATTTAGACTAGGTGACGGTCCAGGTCCTCCACGCTAACGGTCTCCAAGTCCGCTACAGACTCGGAACCTCAGGTATCCGCAAAAAGGTGACCCTCAGGGCTCCCAGACGGAAGCTCAGGGGCAGGGTTGCGAGGTGCTAAGGCGGGGGTCGCTCACCCAGTCAAAGTCACACGGGTTGCCGTCTTCGCGCTGCGTGGGGAGACTGCTGCAGAGCGGGGGCACCTTTCTCACGAGTAAGAAGGCGGCAGAGAGCAGGGCTGACAAGAGGTAGTAAGGTCGGGCCAGCCATCGTGAGAGTCGCGGCACCGAGTACACAAGAGCAATCAGAGGTGCCAGGACCGCCATTTTGCCGGCCCGAGCAGCGGCCGCCGCAGGTGTGGCCCCGCCCCCCGCTGAGCCTGCTATTGAGCCTCGTCTCTGATGCCCCGGCGCAGGCTCCGGAAGTAGATCTCTGATTGGACGCTCCGGTAAGCACTGAAGGGATTTGATGCCTTATAGGTCAATCCAGCCGTCCTTTTTTCCACCTAAGTCATTTTATTGGATATTTGAGGGTGGCTGGCGGAGATATCAGAGAATTTGGTAAGGTTAGATAGCACTTCCTTAACGTTCTCATAAAGCGACGGAAGTAGTTGCCGGAAGAACGTAGGCGGGGCCAGAGGTATCCAATGATAAGCGGCTCCCCGAGGAAGGGGGAGGTACAGCGTGAAAGGACTGTCCAATGAAAACCACCAGCGCCAGGCCCAGGACAGCGCCCGGGCCGAGGGCACGATGGAGAATTTCACCGCGCTGTTTGGAACTCAGACTGATCCACCACCGCCTCCAACCGCACTCGGCTTCGGGCCGGGAAAACCTCCACCTCCTCCTCCCCCTCCTCCGGGCGGGGGACCCGGCACGGCCCCGCCCCCCACCGCGGCCACGGCTCCACCCGACAAGTCGGCGGCTGGTTGTGGTCCTTTCTACCTAATGCGGGAACTGCCAGGTAAGTGCTAGGCTTGGCCGAAGCCAGCCAGTCAGATCTGAGTGAGGTGATGGGCGTGGCTCTCGGCGGGGTAGAGGTGCCAGGTAACCTCGGCAGCGCGTGCTGGGACCCTGGAGCTTTAAGTGGGAGAGCTCTGAGGATTCGCAACCAAAGGGATGACATCGATTCTTGGGATGGATTGGGCAGAGAATGCATCTTCGTGACTGTCTTTCCCACCGTATCTGACCACTGTCACTGATGCTAGTTTATGGCTCCCTAAAGATTTAAGAGGATTTGATTTTGAAATTCAAGAGTACCTAACATCCTGAATTCAACATCCCTGTGTACGTAAGGTTTTATTTCCAGATGTGCCACAGACTTACATTTGGTTTGGTGCTTGTTGCCCTCCTCAGGGCCATGGCGTTTCCTCATCTATTGAAAGAAGTGGGTAGAGTTAAAGCAGAGTCTTTCATTCAAAACATTGTTTTTATCGCACATCCAACACTGTTTTAAATGCTGAAGATAAGGCCTCCCCGGTGGCGCAGCGGTTAAGCGCTGCGCTGTGGAGCTGTCGGCAGCGGCGACGCGAGTTCGACGCCCGGCCGGGGAGAATCCCACATGGTGCGATAGACCTCTCCTGCCTCGTCCGCTGCTCCCCTCAGCAGTGTGTTTCTGATCTGCCTGTTCTGCTCCCCGCTCTGTCTCTGGTGAACCCTCTTGCTGCCCCACGCCTCTGGCCTGTGCCCCAGCTTGTATGTATAAATAAAAAATAAATCTTAAAAAATAAATAAATAAATGCTGAAGATGCAATTGTGAACAAAACGGATAAGATCCTTGTCCTTTTTTTTTTTTTTGAGTTTACATGTCAGTAGAGGGGGCAAAAATTAAACAAGGTGTCAGATAGTGGTTAGTACTATAAGGGGGAAATGTGATAGATAGGGCCCAACTGCTTTAGCTCAAGTGATCAGAGAAGCCCTCTCTGAGAAGATAACTTTTGAGCTAAAAGGTAAAGGTTGAATCTGCATGGAATTGACTGTGAAGAGATTGGAAATGCAGGATTAGTTTTCAGGAGAGAAGTCAGTCTGGGAGAAAGATCTGTAAATCATCTTTCTAAAACTGATAGTCAAATAGGAAAGTTGGATGGACTCTTAGAGCATTTGGAAAAAGCACAGCGTGCTAACTCACCTGAGCCTTAAGCATAACCACCTGGAGCAAGGAGCACTGATAGGGGAAAAATCAGGTTATTATAATGGTGGGAAGCCATGTAGAGTTGAGAAAACTGTGGTGCTGAGTCTCCTGCCATGACAGTAGACCACTCTTTGAGACTCTGGGCATGGAAGGAAAAGGGCAAGGGGAATCAAGGTAAGGCCTAGAGAGATGGTGGAAAATACCCTGTTCATTTAGCATTTACTGAGCACCAAGTGTGGTCAGCATGCTGAGCACCAGTGATACAAGATGTTGTCCCAGTCCTTGAACTCACAGTCAGAAATTGACATTTCACAAATGATTATAAACAAGCC
Source organism: Scalopus aquaticus (assembly GCA_004024925.1). Taxonomy (NCBI): domain Eukaryota; kingdom Metazoa; phylum Chordata; class Mammalia; order Eulipotyphla; family Talpidae; genus Scalopus; species Scalopus aquaticus. The sequence goes on along the minus strand of PVIJ01000667.1, from coordinate 106,723 downwards.
ACTTTGTCATTTGTACCTTAAGTGTTCCTCATAACTGTAGATAAAGTGGTAGACTAGGTTCTTTCACCCTTGCCACTGGGCCCTTATTAAATGTGTATATTCTTTTAAAAAGTCCAGCCCTGGACTATTTATACTGTTAGTGCATTGCATTTATATAACGCTTTTACACTTTTCAGTGTTTCACTTGAACTTTGAAAATAACTAAATATATGTAGGATAGCTATGATTACCCCAGTCCATAGAGAAGAGGAAACTGAGGCACAGAGGATGCTTAGGATTAGAATTCCTGTCGTCCATCTTCTAATCAAACACTTTCTTCTAAGCAAAGAATTATGTTTGGTATTATGAGGAAGAATAAAAAGAGTGACAATTTTACTTTAGGCAGGTAGAGCTCTAGCAAGAAAAATCTCCTGGCTGTTTGTGTAGGCTGTTTGTAAAGGTGATTAGTGTTTCTTGCTAGGGGAAAAAGAAAGGTCCTTTGCTAGACTTCCATGCCACTAGATCGTCAACTGTTCCTCAGTGTGGCTGTAACTGAGCTGTGAGGTAATAGTGTCCTGGTTGTATCAGAGTATTTCTCACTAATACAGTTGATTACAGGTACTCAGAACATTGTGTAGCGGAGTCACATCATGCTGGTGGTATTTCTAGTTAGTCCAGGGCAAGTGGGGTGTCTGCTTCATTGGATCAGAGCAGTGTCTCTGCACTGTTCGGGCATTTACCTATTTTTTCCCTCCTTCCTATAACAAACCCACCATTCTCTGGTATTTATATTTTAGTGTGGGCCATGTTTTTGTTTACTTTTGCTGGTTTTCACTTTAAAAGTCAATTTAAATTGTTGTAATCCTCACCTAAAAGATTCCTTATTTAGCTTAAACTATAGTCCTTCACATTTCCTCTGAGTCAGTGACTTAAAAAAAAATACTTAAGGGGCCTCCCTGGTGGCGCAGCGGTTAAGCTCTGTGCTGTGGAGCTGTCGGCAGCCGCAATGTGAGTTCGATGCCCGGCCGGGGAGATTCCCACATGGCGCAGCAGACCTCTCCTGCCTTGCCCGCTGCTCCCCTCAGCAGTGTATTTCGGTCGATCTGCCTGTTCTGCTCCCCACTCTGCCTCTGGTGAACCCTCTTGCCGCCCCACACCTCTGGCCTATACCTCAGCTTGTATGTATAAATAAATCTTAAAAAAAACAATACTTAAGACTAGTACTGTTTTGTTTTTTTTCTAGGAAGCACTGAGCTGACAGGCAGCACCAATCTGATCACCCACTACAACCTGGAACATGCCTACCACAGATTCTGTGGGAAGAAGATGAAGGAGAAGCTGAGTAACTTCCTGCCTGACCTGCCAGGGATGATTGACCTGCCTGGTTCCCATGACAACAGCAGCCTCCGCTCCCTCATTGAGAAGCCCCCTATTCTTAGTGGCTCTTTTAATCCCATCACAGGGACCATGCTGGCTGGCTTCCGCCTCCACACTGGCCCGGTGAGTCTCCTCTCGGGGAGGAAGAAGGCAGATGGGAAGGCGTGAGAGACACAGCCTTTGTTTTTCTGTCCACATGTTCCTTCCTAACTTGGGAGCAGAAAGGATGATGGGAGCAGGGGAGTTGCTTCCTGTACTCATGGGACCTTTCTTTGGTTCCTCCAGTTGCCGGAGCAATGTCGTCTGATGCACATTCAGCCTCCCAAGAAGAAGAATAAGCAAAAGCACAAACAGAGCCGTACGCAGGATCCTGTTCCCCCAGGTAAGAAGCGGTGCCATTCAAAGGCAGACAGTCTGATGTTCTGAATCTAGTTCAACCTTCCTCAGTTAAAAGCCCAGTTAAATCCTTTCCAGGGCCATGAACCCCCAAATTCTCCTGAAAGAAACTGATGTACAGGCTCTCCTGGGCAAGTCCAAACCTGGGCTTTCACGGTGCCTCGGTATACTTTCTGGCCTCCTGGCCGTCTGACGAAAAAGTCACCCACCCCTGCTTGACCAATGTTTTCCTGTGGTGCACAGTGTCCCTGGCAGTAGGGAGTTTTGAGCTCTCCAGATGATAGGCACCTCATGTCTCCTACAGAAACACCCTCTGATTCGGATCATAAGAAAAAGAAAAAGAAAAAAGAAGAGGATCCTGAACGGAAAAGGAAGAAGAAAGAGAAGAAGAAAAAGAAGGTAGGGGAGGGCCCGGCTCTTTGGCCCAGTAAGTGTCCCCGAGTCTCGTCCCATCTTAAGCAGCGCTCTTTGCCTCAGTTTTGATCTGTGATTGAAAACCCAGGACAAGTTGCAGTGTCTTCCTGTACAGCCCTGGTCAAGGCCAAGGCTGCTTCCTGGTGGGCCTCTCACCCTCCTTCTCTGTCTTCCCCAGAACCGACACAGTCCAGACCACCCAGGGATGGGCAGCTCTCAGGCCAGCAGCAGTAGCAGCCTCCGCTAAAGGGACGCCTGGGCTGTCCCCGAAGGACTTTCCTGCTGCACTGAAACTGCTGACGAAAGCGGCCTTCCCGCCCCTTGGACACCGTCTTGGGAAGACCCCTGCAGCTGGGACAGAGCAGCTCCTGCTGCGCTCGGGGCGACGGCGTTGAGAGAAGGGCCACGTTTTTTCTAAGGTCCAGCCCAGTTGACTTTCTCATGGACATCTTTTCCTCTCCTAGGAAGTTCTTTTTTCATTTCTTTTGTGCAATCCATCTGATTTAGGACTTCATCTGTTAGGGCTTTTCTTTGGAAAAAGGTTTTTGGCATTTATCAAACTGGCTAAAGTATGGCTGTCTGTTAAGAGGTAAGTGCCTTTCTACATGAGTTAGGGTATACTATGATCTGAGGCACACTATAATCTGAAGAGATTGGGTCTTGTTACATATTCTTATTAGTGGGCAGGGATACAACCAAAGTGAGATCGGAGGACACGGTCCAACCATGAGGCAGAGCTTCCTGACGAATACCTTTCCGCCTCAGACACAAAATGCTCTAATGCTCTGCCCCTGAGGTGGAGAACCACGCACCCGGATGACCTTCAAGGTCCGTTTGAAGAACTGATCCAGTCTGGGCTCAACTCTGTTCTAGGTTGATTTTGTGTTGAACCAGAACAGCCAACTGAAAAGTGCCCACAATCACCAATATATTTCAACAGAGTCAATTTGTGGTCAAGCTGTGATGTTTTTAAATAAATCTCTGGCAAGCAAAGGTAAATGATTCCTGTTTTTTAAGAATTTTTGACCGGCCTCATTCCTTAGTGAGATAATGTAATTATTTCATTGATGTGAAAACATTTCTAAGCTTCTCAAACAAGGCAGCCTAAACTAGTAAAACGTAAAATAAATTCCTTCAGTCTTTGCAGCAGGCCAGGTAACTGAAAACATTCAGGGAGGGAAACCCAAGCTAATGTAACCTCAGCTAAATGTGACACAGAACAGTTAAAGTCTTGGCAGTGCACCAAGGTTGTTCCTACATTGGTAGAAGGGAAACCCTTTATTTAGTCAATCTAGGATTTCAAAGCAAGAGTTTATATACTTAAGTTATGGACAGTAAAAATAAAGGGTTCTGGCCAGTTTTCCTGGAGTCTGTCAGGATGCCTATTTAAAATAAAGGCACAGGGCCTCCCAGGTGGCACAGCGGTTAAGCGCTGCACTATGGACCTGTCAGCAGTGGCAATGCGAGTACAACACCCGGCTGGGGAGATTCCCACATGGCGCAGCAGACCTCTCCTACCTCGCCCGCTGCTCCCCTCAGCAGTGTGTTTCAGTCGATCTGCCTGTTCTGCTCCTGCTGTCTCTGATGAACCCTCTTGCTGCCCCATGCCTCTGGCCTGTACCTCAACTTGTATGCATAAATAAATCTTTTTTAAAAAGTAAGGGCACAGCCTTGCGTTTCTGACAGAAGGGACAACACAAGCTATTCGTTGAACCACACCCCCTGTCGTCTGCTGCAACAGACTTCCCTTCGATCATCCAGGGGCCATCCAAACAAAGCCTTTCTTTCCAGAGAAAATTCTGTGCCAAAGAACTATGGTGGCACAGTTGCAAGTTCTCTAAGCTTGGAATGACAAGCAGCTTTGATGGTTGGCAAGGTATCTTTTTCGGGGCTTTCAATCAATCATGGAAAGAAAACCAGGACTGTTGTCTTAAATGGTTACTTGCTTTCACTGCAGTCCTGCTTAAATGTGGCCAAATGTGGGCTGGGCCCAAAAGCGGGGTATGTTCTTAGTGAGCACTCACCCTGCCTTAGCCAGACAAAACCACACCAGTCAGGGGGAGCTGGTTAGATCAGGATTTCTTTTATTCCTTGTCGGTTTAAAATGGCTAATCAGAATAAAAAATAAAAGGGCCTCTGCCTAGAGGCTGGGGTCTCCCCTATTTAGAGGTTAGAACCCAGGTATCCCCTCTACCAAGCACCATACTGAGGTGGGCGGAGGGGTAACCCCCAAGAGACAATTGGAGGGCCTAGGCCTGCCACTCCTCTCTATCCCGTTTTTGGCATGTGATGAAAAATATTGCTTTTTGGATTCTTCTCTCCCGGCCTTGATTTAAAAAGAATGTTAACCGTGTGAAGTGTGGGGAAAGGCTTTGCGGGGCTTACTGGAGAAGCCCACCCTGATCCCTCTCCCCAAAACAGGGGGATTGTTCAATATTGTTTCTGGAGCTAGGCCAGGCTCTTTTCCAGATCTCCCCCCACCATTAAAGTCATAAGGCTGTGACCCCCCTCAAGTGCCAGTGAGCCTAGAAAACGAACTCCCCTGTCAGATCCTTTCCTCTTCTGACCAAGACCCCAGACTCACCTCTCCCCAAGTTTCTTTCCTGATCACTTAGCACCAACAACAGGGGGTGCTATTTCCTTAGTTGGTAACTGGGGCATAAAAGGGAACCATGGGGAAAAGACTGATGTCTCCCCTTTTTTCCTGCTGGTCTGAGGAATGGGAAGAGTAAGAGCCCCCTCCTTAAACAGATCCCTCCCTCGTTTTCCCATCCCAGGATAGATATATAATTTCTTTGATATTTATAATATATATATATATATATGTACACACACACCTGGTAACGCAGAAGAGGAAAAAAATAGAATCCGTAACAATAATAAAAAAAATTATTTCTGGTTTAAAAATGATCTGGTTCCCTCCAGGGCGAGCAATTGCACAAATGTCCACTGAGTCTGGTCCAGGGGTTAAGGGAGGGAAGGTCTTAAAAGGTGAAGGGGGCTACTACCCCAGTGTCAGGGCCCCAACTCTCCGACTCCCCAACCCCGCTGCATTTTATAAAACACTCCTCATCCTCTTGGAATCGGTAGTTTAAAAACTGTCCATGCAGGGGAGGGGAGCCCCTCGAGGAAAGGAGGTGGCCACCTGGGGCCCTTTGGTGTCGGCGCAGAGGCGTGGGGGGTGCCCAACAGGCTCACACAGAGATCTCGTAGGTGGTCCCGCCCACCCCCGACACCTTCTTGACCCCTCCCCTTGTGGGGCTACTGAGAGGCGGCTGGCCTGGGCCTGGGGGTGCGGAGCCGATGCTCTTGGGCTGCCCGTTGGCTTTGCTGTAGGCCGTCTTGAGCTGCACTTCATCTCTGGGGAGAAGGAGAGAGGCGTCAGGAAGCGCCGCCAGACAGATCACTTGAAAAAAAAGGTTCTTTTCTACACATGTACTTTCTTACCCATTTTTTGTTCTCCTGCCCTATTTAGAACAAGCTTGATCCCTCTCTACCCTATTATTTATTCCTTCGCTAAGAGCAAGGATTTAACTACTCTTGAGCAAATCAGTTTTTTAAAGATAGGTTAAGAAAAAAAGATCAATCTTCAGTCCCTTAACAGGAACAGCCCGTGAAAGCAGCTGTTGTGAGAGTGAAAATGAAGAGCTAGCCAAAAGCAGAATGCCCCTGGGCCCGCTTGCCCTAGAATGTGCGAGTGAGGCCTGTGGCCTGCGGCCTGCTGCCTGCCGCCTGCTGCCTGCTGCCTGCTGCCAGCAAGCGCCCTCAGCCCGCACGCGCCCTCAGCCCGCACAGGCTCATACTCACTTGGGTGTCAGTAACGGCTGCAAGGCCACTTCCTCCATCTCAGAGACGCCAGGTGGCGCTTTCTGGCTGCTGTAAGACATAGATCGGCCCAGGTAGGGGGCAGCTGGGCCTGCCTCAGGGGACCCTAGTCCCCGGCCCCTAAGCCCGTCTGGTTTGCCAAAGCGGGGGGCAACTGGGCGTCCCAGTGGAGTCTTGCCCAAGGGTGATCTCTTCGAATCATCGGAGGAGGAACTAGTACGAGGGGCATGGCCTGAGCCTGGTGTTGACTGAATGCCCGAGTCCCCCAAGCCGGGCTCTTCCTCTCGCCCAGGGAGCGGGGGTGACTGGCGTAGCAGCTTCTCTCGTTCCTGGAGGGAGGCCACAATATGGCGCGACAGATTGTCGTACCGAACCGGTGAGGGCTCCCGGTGTGCTGGGCCGGAGGGCACCAAACGCGGGTGCCTCTCGGCTTCCCGTTGCTGGGCTAGCCGGGCTGACAGGAAGGGAGAGGTGTAGCCTACAGGCGGGTCTGGCTCAGGGCCTGCCTGCACTGACTCAAAATCAGGGCTGTCTGAAGGGGTGAGCAGGCTGTCGTAAGACAGGCTTCCGTTGCGTGTCTGGTTGGCCAGGCTCTTGTAAGAGGTGGAGGTTGTGCCCTCTGAACGAATGGACTGCAACTGGCCCAGCTCGAAGCCTGCGCCCTGGGCTGACTTGAGGCTGGAGGAGCGTGAGCCACTGGACAGTGGATCGAAGTGAAAGCTCTTGCCAAAGGTGGGAGATCGGAAGCTCTCGGGCTCCAAGCTGGGCTCCGAGCGGTAGCTGGGATGGCGGCTGCTCTCTGCAATTGAAGTTGGCTCCTTCAAGCTGTCCCCACGACTCAACTGAGGGAAAAGTAAAACAGGCTCTTAGTACTCCTGCTCATGTGACAAATTCTAGGCCCAAGAATCCAAACAGAGTTGGTCAAATTAGAATTCTTAACACGCATTATGTTTTGTTTACGCCGTAATACACACCTATGAGTTGGAATAAGTATCTCATTTTTAGATGTAAGAATGAGACTGAGAGATTAAGTAATCTGATTGATGGCAGCGTGGGGATTTGCATTCAGATCTGATATTGTAGCCGGTACCTTTATCTCTCATGCTACATTGTTCTCTCTTTGATAGCAAAGAGATTCAGTCACACCAAATGCCAACAATTAGGGAAATGCTTTGGGGTTTCTCTTCCTTCTGCCTTTTCTTTCCCTTCTCCCAGTCTTTTTCCCAGGACAGTCGGCTTATGTCATGACCCTCCTCACAAGAACACTCTACCTTGGCGCTGGAAGAATGTGGCATGGCTGCTGACGTACTGCTGCTGCTGTAGCCCGGCCGGTACTTGTACATGGTAGGAGTGGGGGGGCTGTCCTTGCCCAAGAGGCTGCTATCTGCAGGAAAAAACGCCCAGGGGGCACCACTTACAGGCTATTCTCTTAACCTGGCTCGAGTTTTCTTAAAAAGTACAGACAGCAACAGATCTAGCTAGCAAAAGTGAAGTGTCAGGAAAAGGATTTTGCTGAAATCAAGACTAAAGACTCACACCAGCCCAGAATTCAGAGTGAGAATGCACCAACCGGGTTTTGGGATGTGTTCTGGTCTGTCTAGAAGCCGAGTTCCCCCCCTCCCCCCATTTATGCCACAGCCATTAGCTAGTGGCGTCCCCTGTCTCCTGGCTGTCCCACGTGGTCGTCTCCTGTCCCACCTGTTGCGTGTCCTCAGCAATGACACAAGTATTACCACCCAGCCCCTGCCTGTCTTCCCCACAGCTCACACGGAACCTCACTCCTGCCTCTGCCTTACCCTCAGTAGCCAGGCCGAGGTGCGTTCGTAGCCCTGTGTAACGGCTCAGGTCCGGCTTGGGAGGAGGTGGTGGTTCAGCGTCTGCAGACTGGCTTTCTGTTATCTCCAGACTCCCCTTAGACTGGGAAATCAGAGTTAGAGCATTAGGGCAACCCAAAGTGTTAAGCTGCTATAAAAAGGGTGTTAGGGAGTCAATGACCTATTTCTAAACTGTGACTCGACAAAGGACAAGTCAGTCTGGAGATGGTACTGGATAAAGAAGGTTACCAGCGAGGGTTTATTTCTGTCAATTTTTTGTTCACTTCCACCAACAAGCACTGCTACGCTCCCAATATCTATAAGCTACAGCTATGTTAAGTCGTATGAATACTGGAAATGAACAGTCTCCATTTCTGTGAAGGAACTTACAATCTAACAGAAAAAAGACGATTTGTGTCAAAAAGTGATCAATACTGCAGGAGCTGAAAGCTGAAAGCAGGTCTCCATCTCTGTCATGGTGAGACGCCTTAAGTCACCCTCACTTCCCTGGATTCCTCACCTTTGTTCTCCTCAATTCTCCCTGGATGCCGTTGTCCATGATCTTCACAGTTATCTGTCCATCTGACACGTCTGGTCGAAGGAAGGGCGGTCTGATTACAATTGTCTTCTCTTTCTTTGGTCTCCCCAAATACCTGAGTGTCAAGAATAAGAGGGGCTTCATTCATTTGTTCATTCATTCAAAAATACCACTGGGAATACAAAATGTAAAAGACATAAATAACAATAAAAATATATATTTATAAAAAAAAAAAATACCACTGGGTGTCTACCCTGTAGAAAGCATTTTTACAAATACAGGAGTTATACCAGGCCAGTGAAAAGGGCAACCGGAACTGCTTTCTGTCACTGCTGAAGAACTGCAGCGACACTAGGCCTGGGGGCAGATACCGCTTCAGGCTCAACTCTCAAAGGGGAATAACTGTAATCCAGGAAAATGCCAGTGGGACGCACAGGGCCCCTCGCAGCCACGCCCCATCTTACGAGCACCCTTCCCACAAGGCAGTCTCCCAGCAGACCACCTCGCTAACAGAATGAAAGAGGACAAAAGTTTTGATCATGGTTGAACACAAGACTGAAGTGGCAGGTGTACCTGGGCGCAGGGGAGCTGCAGAGTACACGGCTGACGTTGTTACAGCAGCCATTGGTGAAGGGGTTCACACCTCCTCGGAATTTACCAGTAACCTAGAAGGAGGACAACAGGACCAGGTCAATCAGACAACAGGCACTTGACTTCCAAAACACAAAATCAGTGGCGAATTATCAAGCACCCCCACTATGTGGGAGATACAAGACTGAGTAAAGCACAATCCTCCATGAAGCAGCTTATGCTTGTGATAATTAAGTATATATACAGAGTCAGGGTCCTCAGTTCAAATACTAGGTCTACTCAGGGTAGCCATCTGCACAGCAATTTCCTCAGGTAAAATGGGGATAAAAAGCTCTCTGCATACTGAAGTCTAAGATAACATACATAAGAGCAAAAGTAAGCAAGTGAGGTCAGCTATTACGATGTCCCTGCGAATACTTTGCCTTTAAGTAGCACTGTAAGCTACCTGAGGGACAGCCCAGGTCTTTACTACATGCTCCGAGTCCAAGCTGTCCAGTATGCGCCCCAGTTAAGAATGGACTCTATTCTCACACTCACAGGAGCTCAGACAACGGCCTGAGAAAGGTGATCACCAAGCATATAGCTGCGGAAACACTGCTACCTACTCATCAGCAGGCTAAGAGACACGCCAGGTCTTCAGGGGCTCCTCATACCTGCTCGTTGGTTGTGCGTCCCCTAGCCACCAGCACCACGTGAAATCCCGTGAGCCCAGCTACAGGTATGAAGAATAAGCCAGCCACACACATCACTGCCATCCTGAAGCCAAACGGTCAAGGAGAACACACGGCATGACCTCACATCCTCTGGCCCACACTGCTGTCATCTTCCTTTTGGTCCTCACTACCACAGGACCCAACTTGCTGTGTTCCACGCCCTCCCCCGAATCCTGCAGCCCACAAGCAGTGAAGGATACGTGACAGCCGTGCGCACACCTGAGAGTTCCTCCACGTGGTAGAGCACATAAAGGAGGCCAAAGCCAAACACACCCATAATGTGCGCTGTGAGGGAGAGGAGGAAGAGGAAGAAATAACGGTAGTTCCGGCGACCAATACAGTTGTTCACCCAGGGGCAGTGATGATCAAACTCCTAGGGGCAAAAAAAGAGACACACTGAGAGGCATCACCGGACACAGCATTAGATCACCTCTGTCAAGAAGAGGAACGAACAGCAGAACGTAAGTTGCTCTTGGTGATCAGTGATCATGTCCATGGTTCAGTGACAAAATTAAAAATCAGCCACGCCGCCTATCTTGCTCTGTCAATCTGCAAGGAAGATCTTCCAAAGGTTGGCCAAGGCCACCTATCAAAGTTGATCCTGGTGACCAAGAAACTCTGAAAGGGACAAAGATCAGAGGCTTTAAAAAACATCAAGATTCATGAGAAAAGAGGCTTGGAAGGAAAATGTGGCATGCAACCATCCACAGCTCTATAAAAATGGAGTGGGAAAAAAGGGTTAAAAAAACAAGGGATGCAGGGGGTTGTCTCAGCACTATGAAACTATGGGCAGCCACTGCAATATGAATTCGATCCCCAGCCAGGGAGCTTCCCACATGGTGCAGCAGACCTCTCCTGTCTCCCTCAGCAGTGTATTTCAGTCGATCTGCCTGTTCTGCTCCCCATTCTGTCTCTGGTGAATCCTCTCACCCCTGCACCTCTGGCCTACACCTCATTTCTTGTACATGTAAATAAATCTTTCAAAAAATAAAAAGGCAAGGGATGCAGAAGAACAGGCAGGAAGAGAAGTATAACTGTACGACCTGAATGAACAGTATGATGTAGTGGAAACGATAGATAACACAAAGGCAGGACAAAAAAACAAAACCAGAGGCCTCCCTGGTGGCGCAAGGGATTAAGTCTCAGCACTATGAAGCTACCCAGAGTCACTGCAGCACAAGTTCGATCCCAGGCCAGGGAGATTCCCACTTGGTGCAAAAGACCTCTCCGGTCTCTCCGCTGCTCCCCTCAGCAGTGTACTTCAGTCAATCTGCCTGTTCTGCTCCCCACTCAGTCTCTGGTGAACCCTCTCACCACCCCACACCTCTGGCCTACACCCCAGCTTGTATGCATAAATAAATAAACCTTAAAAAAAAAAAACCACGAGCCAAGGGATGAAGGCTGGAGCTAGGGCTCTTGGTGTCAGGAAAGCCTACGCCCACCTGGGATCCTCCTGTAAGAGGAGGACATTTCCACCCTACCTAGCACGTGCACATCAATGCTGACACGTTTTGACGGAGCTAGAACACAAACCCTGCAGCAAGCCAGAATCTGCTTCACCCAAGGCCAAGAATCCACAGGATGTGAGTCTTTGTGCATGGAGAGGCACATCGAGTCTACCCCACTCGGGTTCTTACCTCCACACAGTTGTCACAGACGCTGCAGTGGGAACATCGTGGAGGGCGGTAGAAGCGGCAGGTGGCACACCATTTCATGCGCACCTGTATGCCCTTGATCTCCACTGTTTTGTAAAGAGGAGCTCGGAAGTCATCTTCCTTGTCTTCATCCTCTTCGGCTGTGGAGAGGAAGAAAACAATGTAAAAATGTTTATGCCAGACTGACTGCATTAGGCACAAGAGATGCAGTGACATTTAAAATATGGCCTCTGCCCTCAAGGAATTCACAGTCTGATGGACAAGAAAGACTAGGAACTACGACTGAGATGGCACTCTACACAACACTACAGGAACGGATGAAATAATTTCTCCTTCGCAGGAAATGAGGTTCCAGAGACTAAGCCTCAAGAGCTGGCTCTAAGCAGATCTGGTCAGTCACATCCCAAGGCACAGAAATCACGAGTTTGCAGAACAGCTGAATATCTGTAAGTACATGACTGAACGAGAGCAAGCCAAAAGACTCCACATATAAACCCCTTGCCCAAAAGCATTCTCCCTACACTACTAATCCATTATATGTACTTCAGTATTGTTTTTTGGTTCAAGATATTCTCTTAACTTGAATACCCTTTCACGATTCAGCTATCAGAAACCGACCTTCTCCACTTCAAAACTTAAAGAATTATTTGCCTTCTCCCAGTGCACAATTTTTATTATTAATATAGAAAAAAGCACATGTGGGAAAGAAAAACTACTGGCACTGAGATTAAAAGTTAAGTTTTCAATTTTACTGACTTGGGAAAATGCTTACAATATAAGTAAGTGAAAAAAAGACAAGATAAAGAACTGTACAAACGAAAGATCCCATTTTAAAAATAGAAATTGAAAATACACATGTGTTATAAATATGTAGTATATATGAATAGTATATCTAAAACCTTCAAAATACTGGAAGGAAACATACCACAATACACCAGTAGTCAACACTGGGCTACAAAATTCCAACTCATATTTGTCTTTTTTGAACTTTTTACATAATATTTATTACTTATTAAAACATTCCCTTTTTTAGAAAGTTTTTCTTTAAAAGGAAAAAAATTCAAATGTTCATTTTGAACTTCTGAGTCTTTTACACCGTCATCTCCCAAAAGTGAGCTTTCTCAAAGTACTATAGTTCTTTAATTAATTACTCTTCTTTTTTTTTTTTAAGATCTATTTATTTATACATACAAGCTGGGGTACAGGCCAGAGGCGTGGGGTGGTGAGAGGGTTCACCAGAGACAGAGCGGGGAGCAAAACAGGCAGATCAGAAATACACTGCTGAGGGGAGCAGTGGGCGAGGCAGGAGAGGTCTGCCGTGCCATGTGGGATTCTCCCCGGCCGGGCATCGAACCCACGTCGTGCACTGCCGACAGCTCCGCAGTGCTCAACCGCCACACCACCAGGGAGGCCCTAATTAATTACTCTTCTAACCTACCACACAGGGTATACATCCGTGTCTTCTCTATCTTCCTTTCTATATTAAGCTATTTTAAAGCAAGGACCTTTTCAAAAATTATCCTGAATGCCATCATATGACTTCACATGTGGATCAATGAGTGTTTGGTAACTGAACATTAAAGGCTAATTAAAATAGCCCCTTGGGCCTCCCTGGTGGCGCAGCGGTTAAGCACTGCGCTGTGGAGCTGTCGGCAGCAGCGATGCAAGTTCGATGCCCGGCCGGGGAGAATCCCACGTGGTGCGGCGGACCTCTCCTGCCTCGCCCGCTGCTCCCCTCAGCAGTGTATTTCTGATCTGCCTGTTCTGCACCCTGCTCTGTCTCTGGTGAGCCCTCTCGCCACCCCACGCCTCTGGTCTGTACCCCAGCTTGTATGTATAAATAAATAAAAAATCTTCAAAAAAAAAAAAAAGGGAAAAAAAAAATAAAATAAAATAAAATAGCCCCTTCGGCTTTAAGGAGTCAAAGTCCTTCCGCCCACCACACCTCTCAATCCTAGAAATCACAAATGAAGCCATGACGCGGGCTTTGTGAACACAGGGAGTTTCAGAAGAGACCTCATCTCACCAAAGTTGCCATTCTAATCCCTCCTATCCTCTCAAAAATAACTTCGCGTCTAAGAGCAAAATGAGATTTCAACCATCATTCGCAACCTGTAACTTCTCTTCCTTCTACCGCAATGCAGCAACAAAGGTTCTCACCCTCACCTCCTACCCCAGAAACAGCCTACTCTTCTGCAAGCACAACCTCGACATGCGCTGGAAAGCACCTCCTTCCTCTAGACAGTCACTCTTCAGTTACCCCCTTTCTTCAACTTTAGCTTCCATCGCTTCGCTTCTCTGGTTCTACTCATGCTACCAGCATCATTAAAAAAAAAAAAAAAAAAAGTCACCATCACTCCCTTAAGAAAGTCCATCTTCTACTTTCTTGGCTTTGCTTCTTGAAAGAGTAATCTTAATCGTTGTTGATACTGCTTTCCAAACCATTACAACTTTGGCAATTTAGCTCTTTCTCTCCTGAATACACACATACATACATGAACACACTATTAAAATTATTCTTAAGATCACCAATTTCTTAGTTTCCAAAAACCACAAACAATTCTAAGTTACTAGTGGACCTAAGTTCTTACACTGCCCACCTTCAGATACTGTATGAGCTGCCTTGGTTCCCACTCTCCAGTTTCTCCTACTACTACTCTTTCCTATTCAATCTGGCTCAATGGCTCCTTCCTCTCTGCTCATCATTAAAATGTCAATGCTGGACCTTGGTTCTTTCCTAATCTCCCTCTACTTTCTCTAGGACTCTGAGTGAGATCAAGGTCTTTGAGTCTGACTGCTCAACTGCTGCTGGGTAACCACCCAATAGGATGAACCACAAGTACTTCAAACTCAGCATCTTAAGATGCTCTCTTCCCTCCAACTCTGTTCACCATTCATACTCATATCCTGGTTTCTAAAAATCAGTATCCAACTTATCTTCCAAGTTAGGAACTTTGCAACAATCACAGACAATTCCTTCCCTGTCTCACTCTCCCCCAATAAGCAATTGTTCATGAAAAATTCTGTTGCATCTACTTCTGAAACATCTTTAAATCCCAGTCTTGAATTCAAGTTCTTATCTGGTTTGCATTATTGAATAGCCCCCACCCCCCAAAGACACGTGTACATTCTTAAAAGCTGTGAAAGGACCGCTTCCTATCTAAAGGGAGTAGTATAATCTACTTAGCATATAAAATCTTCCACAGTTTGGCTCTGGGTTTATATCCTGTCCCTTCTGGTCCCACCGTGCGCTGGACCTCCTGCCCCACTCAGCTCAGCATTTCACACACAAGTTTCAGTATATGCAGCTCCGTCTACCTCGCGTGCCCCTCCCTCTACCCACTACTTGAAGTATTTCACGCCTACATTTAGCAGCACCCACCAGGCAGATGTGAGTACATCCTTTCCTATGTCCTTATAGAAATTCGTTCATGATTCCTCACAGTCTGTGGCTCCAACGGCCTACCTCACCCATGCTGTTAGTGCACCTAGTGATAACGCTTAATCCATGTGCTCAATTTTCTGCTAAATGAGTGAAAATGAAAGAAAAGACCCCAACTGAATCACATGGCCAAAAGTTATGGCCTATATTGCTATATCCCTGAAGACCCTGACTGCTTTTCATCAGTAGACTATGAAAGTACCCCAAGACTCTAGGCCTCCTAGGCCCAGGACCAAGTGTGTATACCCCCAAATCATTATTTTTCAGAGGTAGTAAGGATTTCCCAAGAGAGATGACAGAAATCTTACCTCGAGGGAAAATCCCAGGATCCATGAAGGTGGCCATGCTGAAGTTGGCCAGCACGAAGAGGAAAACAATTGCATTGTAGATGGGCACTGCAGGTGACACACAGAGGCTTAGTCCTGGACAGCTGCACAGACAATAAAGATAACAAGGGGCTGCCGTTAGCACTTCGGGCAGTGGCCATACAAAAATCTGTAAAGATTCAGTGCCTACACCTACATAGAAATCTGTGGGTCCCCTTTGCTTTCTCAGCTTGTTTAGCCTTCTTATGAGCAGGTCTAGTCCCTGGAGTTACTCATTTAGAGGAAGGCCCAGGACTCTGAATCTCTGCTACCATAACCCCTTGCACTAAGATCAGTGTCGTTCCTCCACAGCTCTCCCCACATTTTCGAATCCGCCCTTCTCTCCTTTTTAAGCAGTCACAAGAGCAGGGGGTAAAGTGTGTAACCAACACCAGCTACATTCCCTTCTCTGCACAGCCTGAGGTTTCTGGATCCCAGCCATGCCCCACTGACCGGCACATGAGCATGGGGTGCCACCTGCCTCTCTGGCCCCGCCTCCCCTCTTCCCAGCTAACTCTGAACCACTCTCAGGTGCCTCAAGTTTCTTCACTGTGTCAGCATTTCCCCAGAATCTTACTCAACTAAACGCTAGTTCTCCAGATGGGGGTGGGGAATGAAGCCTGAGGGACAGATAAGGATGGACATCAAGACACAGAACTCTATCCCTCACGGTCTATGAAGCTGAAAGTGAGAGAGAAAAAAGGTATCAGAGCAAAGTAGCCCTGAAGGGAAACATAACTGGCCAAACATATCCAGTATTCCACAGGGCCCAAATCAAGAGATATGCTCAACGTAGCTTTTCCTTGGTGCAAAGAAAGAAAGAAAGAATATATCATTTCTTCCAGGGTAAGAGTCTAGGGAAGCCAAGTAGGAATGTTTCAAGAGCTCTTTTTTTTTTCTGATGATTTCCCATGAGCTGGAAGTTTCAGGAAAACATCTGATGTGCGGCTTGCTTGGCCAGTAGCTAAACAAATGCCCTCTTTCCTGACTCAGCTCAGGAAGAACTTCCCATTACAAGACAGTGGCTAAATACCCTAATCTGCTTTGTGGCTAAGAATTTAATCTCCAGAATTAGGACAGCATCTGTCCTTGCCCCCCTTATCTAGACCAGTCAGAAGGAAAGGGAGAGTTCATTGTAGGAAAGGAAAAAGAGGCCAGGAAGACAAGACAGCAATGAGTCTGGAGAACTAATCCGCAGCAGTCCTGAATGCTGTCGGGAGAGGTGATCTGTCGCCATCCAAACAAAAAGCACAGTGGTGAACAGTGATTCAGGAGAGCCAGAAGTCCTTAATGAGATATAAATATACTAATGATAAGAAACTGTCACAGCATTTCACAAGTCTTTACCACCATCATCTACTTACTCAAATTCCACTTATTCATTAAAAAAAATTTTTTTTAAGTAAATATTGTGTGCTAGGCTTTTTAACACAGTAAATACCAATTAACCCTTTGCTTCTCTTGATGGGCAAGTAACTGGGAGACAAAATATGACACTAGAGTGACAGCTCTGATTTCAAGAGCAAAACGCACCTTCCATCATAGTCCTAGTTTAGTCTATTATCAGACCCTATGGAAGTATCCTCCCTTGTGGGGGTTTTTGGTTCAGAGGTGTCTACACACTTGGCAGGGTTTGGGGTGGAATATGAGCAAGAAGGAAGGGTCCTTACACAGCCCCACCCAAAGCCTGACCTCCCAGGCTCCTCAGGAGGGAGGGAGAGAAACCGAAAACCAGTCATCCAGGTCAGTGGCCCTCCCTAGTGCTTAGCTGTCGCTTCAATTTCCGCCTGGGGAAGAGGAGAAAGGGTGACTCACTAGACTCCCACAGCCTGGGAAGATAATTAGAAGGGAAAAAAGAAATCAAATCCTTAGAACACTGAGGTGCCCATGATTTAAAAGTCCCATTCCTAGAACTGGCCACTGCTGCCTCCAGAGCTTCTGGGGAAGAGGGGGTACAAAAAGGGTACCTCCAGCCCCGAGAACTAGAGTGGGTGAGAATGAGACACCAGCCCCTTCACAGGCCCAGGTGTCAATCTTTCTGACCTCATTCTTTCTGCAGCCTCTGCAGTTCCAAACAAAGCAAATCCCCCAATTTCTTGGGTATGCTGCCAGCCACCTACCACTGGAATGAGGACCTTTACCCCCATAACCCTGTTGTTATCAACCCATCCCAGCTAAAGTGTGTAATCCTGGAACTGAGCTCCCCTATCCGTTGCCAAAATAAAGTCTGCCCCCATAGTGGCACTATCTAGAAATGATGCAAGTGACTCTGCCTCACAGGCAGTGTTTCCTCCCAGACAAATCAAAGACCAGCTGCACCCAACTGGAGCACTTTATCTGAGAGAACACCCCACCAAAGAGAGGCATGTGTGAGCAGGACCTGGTCCTGCCATATCCCATACTCCACTTGAGGAGAGGCTTGCCGTTGCTCGAGAACTTTGCCAGATCCCAAGGTGACCACCCCAAGTGGCCTGTCTGAATCTGTTGCCTTTGATGGAAGGAGATGAGGCCTGAGCTGAGAAAAGGAGCTGTTGAGGCTCGTTCGAGGCCCATGGCAAATCATCACAGAGCTCCAGGAGCAGAGGGAGTGGCTGTAGCCCAGAAGGCTGGCTGACTCACTGAGGAGACTCCCAGCCTATTCCATCCCAGGAAGAACAGGTTCTTCTGCCCATCCATTCAGCTCTCCTGTTTTCAAGGTCTAACAAAATTGGCACAGTGGGTTTCGATAGCCACAGTCCTGAAATTCTCCTTACTGACCCTCCCGAACACTTTCTCTTACAAAGAATGGCTAAGTTCCTGGTAAGAAAAACAAAATAAGTAAAAAAAAAAAAAAAGAAAGAAAGAAAGAAAAGAAAAACAAAGTAGGAATCAAGAAGCTCTGGGTTTTAATCTTGTCCTGATCAATGCTTGGCTGCAGGGTTAGGTAATCCACAGGAAAACCTCCAAGCTCATTACTTCAGCTACCTAATAAGAGAATGGAGACAGTGTTTGAAAAGAACCTGGAATTCTTTTTAAACCAGCTAGTTTAATACTGGGCATTCACCAGATAGAAGATACATGGAGGGAAAAAAAAACATTATTAACTATCACCATCATCATCAATTATCATTCCAGCTCCACCTTCTTCCGTAATTCCACTTCCTCTATCTGAGGTCCTTGAGACTCAAGAACACGAAGAACAGGCACTAAATAAAACAGGCACTAAGCTCCCGAAGAACAGGCATATGCATTCCGCCCATGCCTAGCGCATAGTTTGAGTGTGTGACTAGTTTCCTTATTGATGAGACAAGGCTGCAATGAATATCCCATTTTGTTTCCCAGGAGGAACCCTCAAGACTCCCCAGGAAAGTAACTTCTCCCCTTCTAGGTAAGTTTCTCTTAAAACACAAGATTTGTGGTGCCTCTGTTACCCAGATTTTCAAACAGCTGATTACCAAATATAGGATCTGGGCATTTATTCTTGGATGAGAAAACAATGTGGGAAGGGAAAAGAACAACCACTGCTCAATTAATGTCCTAAGTCATGAGGTTGCTCCCACTCAAATAGGTGCTAGCACCTCTGCCGGAATGAAAAACAGGGACAAGAGGCGTCTACCTCTCCATAGGTAAAAGGGCTGGGAGGGGCCGGAAGCAGCAATTGAAAGGAGGGAAGCGCTATCGAGGATGGACACAGGACAGACCATCCTGTCCATTTCTAGACAACCTGTCTTTGATTTTTCCTAAAGAGGATCACCTACAGCAGATTTTAAACCCCACACTATACCTACTTTACAAATGGACAAAATGAACACTAGCTGACTTAACTCATTCCAGGAAGCTCTAGAGGACACTATTCAGTGATTTCAAATGGTGTTAGCAAGAATCCTAAAGTCTCCAGGGTCCCCAGGAGGCCAAGAGGGGCTGGGCCTCTACACACCAGTCTCATTTGCACCAGAGCAGCCCTACTCTTTCGGTTGTATGTACTGGGGTTCCACACAAAATCTCATTTGAAAAAGGGGGTCATGATGCTTAAAATAAAGCGCTCTAGGTCAACTTTCTCATTATACGGAGGAAGACGGTCTACAAAGGTTAACAGACTTTACCAAATTCAATCTCCTGACCCCCAAACAGAGTTTACTCCTCTTACCTAGCTCTGTCCCCTTGCTGATCACCAAAGGAGACTACGCTGAGACAGACGAGCATCCAGGCCCAGTGTGTCAAATGAGCTTTACATCAGCAGACACTTTTTCCCAAAGAGTGACAAGGAGAAAAGACAGGATTCCTAGTAACTCTCCCACTTAATTTTAGTACAAGACAAATTCAGAGCTTGAGAGGGAATGGGTCTAGGCAGAAGGCCGCAACCGTTCTGGTCAAGCTTCTCTGGGGCAGAAGAAGGTCACCACTCTGTGGTGATCAAACGACTGAAAGTTTCTGCTCAGAGCTTTCCCCACTTGACAAAGAAACATGAAGGGTAAACTGTTCCTAATTAGCTGAAGCCGACATGCCTCCACTAATTATATCTGCCAGCTGAAAGGGACTCTTCCTCCTACTCCCAGTCCTCCTGGTCTCAAAGTTATTCTCAGTTGGGGCTTAAAGTGATGTTAAGAACTGTGTAGTCCAGTAAAGAGAACAGGCAAATGGCAGAGAAGTTACAGACTCGGGCCCCGAATAGGAGCTGGTCCAAAGAGAGCCTCTCTTGTCTATTTGAAACCATGAATTCTTTTCTTTAGGTTGCAGAGTTTTAAACAGGGGTTCTCCAAGGAATTGAACCCCCAAAGGAATAAAATCTATGGGGAAACAGCTTTGGAGAACAGTGGCACCTCAGCTGAGATAGATGCTTGAAGAGGAGCATTTTTCTCCTCTATATCTGCTACAGTCAGATGAGTAGGAAGAGCTGAGACTCTCAAAGGTATGTAGAGCTAGTGTGACAGAGTACAAGAAATGGGGTGTCTAAGTTCCCACATGGTGGCCAAGGACACCCTACAGATGCAAAGAGAGTCCAGAAGCTGGCCATAAGGAAACTGCCAGGACCTCTAAGGCTCTTCTAACTTTGGATTTGAGACAGTGAGTCCAAATTAAGCCTACGCTGTCCTCCAAAATTCTTCTTCCTGGGGCTGAGAGACCCTGGCGTAAGGACGGCCCCTCTCCCTGGCACTAGGGAACAGGAAAGTAGGTTAAATAGTTTCACCAATCAGTTAGAAAATGCCTATGTCAGGACAGCTCTTTGTGGGGAAACTGGTATAACCAGCCAGGCACTTCAGTGGTTCCAGATTAGCAAGTTAAGAACAAGGATTCTGCCGTCCTAGTTCAAGAATAGATGGGTTGAAAGGGAGGAACCACTTAGTCAACCCCTGGACTGCCTACTTTCTCCAAAGGCTTTGCCTCTTGAAGGGCAACAGACCCTTCCCAATTAAGGTCTAAAGGTGTCAAACTGATCTTGCACATTTGCACCCACACCCCCGCCCCAACACAGCCACTTCTGTCATGCAAGGAATCTAAGAATCAATATAAAAGGTCCTTGGTCAAAATGTTGATTCTACTTACTGGCCACACTAGCAGAAACCAAAACAAGCCTGACCCTGAAGACTCACTCCTCCCTAATGGTAGTCAATGCATGGAGGACAGAACAATGAACATGTTGAGTTTAAATAAAAGAAAAAGACTATGAAGAAGTCAAATAGAAAGAAGGGCTTTCCAGATCCCAGAGGCATTCAGCAGACACACTCAGGCTGGAAAGCTGGGAGCCAGAGAACCTGACTTCTACTCAGTGGAGGAAAGGAGGTGAGAAGTGGTATGATACGCGTATCTTAGAGAATGGATTCATGCTTTCATTGTTTAAAAACTAAACAGAAAAACGTCACTGTCACTTTGCTGGCTTAATCCATACATTTAAGAATGCCTTTTGGCATCTGAAGCTCATTTCCAGGGTTTTCCTTCCCTCCTATCTGAGATTTAATTCTGTTCTATATTTCTCCCCATAATAACAACAGCCCTGCTGCAGTTCCCTGCTTCATTCATCATCTTCCTCTTCCCAGCACACTCACATTGCTTTCAACGGCACCTTGCAATTAGGTTTGAGTCTGAACGACGGCAAAGTGAACTCCCCAGAAAATCTAGCATGCTCTGATTGTTCCAACAGCTGCAACTTGAACACTGACTCCATGACTCAACAGTTTAAGGCTCAGAAGCCTGTACACGTTAGTTTATAAACAGGTAACAGCAAAGATGCCTGCCAGGCTGGTCGACAGCTAAAATACTGGAGGAAAGGGGAAGGATAAATAATAGGCTCCTCTAGTAACAAGCAGAGGAACAAAGTCTGAATCTCTTCAGTAGGAAATCATTCAACACCAAATGCTTTCCACAAAAGGCCCAATCACTATTCCTTTCAGCAAGAACTAACTAAAGGGAGGCTTCTAGGACTTCCTTCCTAAAACAAACTTGCCCTTTCACAGTGGCCTTCAATTCTCTAGGCTTTGGTTCTTAAGAGCACAGAGAAAACCATGTGAGTGACACTGAAAGCCAAACCCACATCACTGGCCTATCTTCTAATCAATTCTGAAGTCCCCCAGTGCTCTCAGTTCCCCTATTTTCAAATCTAAGCTTCAGACATTCTGGGGGAAAGGCATTACTGTTCGAAAAATCTTTCATGTAGTCGAGTTCCCTTTCTCTCATGGAAATGATTGCTTAAGCTGGTCAAGCCTTTCATGATTTCCTCCCACTTCCTTCCTAGTTCAGGATCATCTAATGATGGAGCAGGGTAGGGCAATATGAAGACATCAATGATACCAAAGGAAGGCGGGAGGGACGGGGAAGGTAGAGGCCTCCATGGAGTCAATTTATAACAAGGCGGAGAGAATAGGCTTTTCTCACTCTTCTTACATGTCTCTGGGATTTGGATTCACCTGTATCAGACAGGTAAAGCACTCCCAGTCACTTGGCTTTGCAAGTAACTAACAAAACTCGAGAGAGTGCCCCCCAAACACCACCACTGGGGGGGAAAAACTCACGTAAAGGCAAAGAAGAGCGTCGTGGCTCCCACTAAGAAGATGGCGGCTGCTGAGACCGGAACATACTTGCTGGGTTTGAATCTCTTTCCAGACTCTGCGGGCATGTTGGAGCTCTGATGGAAGATCTGCCCTGCCGCATAGCCCAGGCCCACACAGCGGCAGAACAGACAAGAAAATGGGATGAGGGAAACACCGGAGAAAAAAGTACAGAAGGCAACCAAGGAAACAGAAAATTTTAAATGGTCACCCTTCCCCCTCCCGAATAAAACCAAAGGTCAAAAGATCGCAAACGAAGAAAAGCACATGGGAGGGGGAAAGGCGACTCCAAATGATGAATAACCAGCTCCCCAGACCGGGCGGAGAAGGAGACTAGGAAACACAGCTGGTACAGTTTAGAAATCGGAGACAAGCAGCAGACTGCACGCATGCAAACAGTCGCAGGTGGAGAC
The DNA here is from genome assembly GCA_004024925.1 of Scalopus aquaticus. Lineage (NCBI taxonomy): Eukaryota > Metazoa > Chordata > Mammalia > Eulipotyphla > Talpidae > Scalopus > Scalopus aquaticus. The sequence goes on along the minus strand of PVIJ01000667.1, from coordinate 84,179 downwards.
CATGGGCCGTCGGAGAGACCAAGGAATAGCTCATGGATGGAGGCGAGTCTTCGAAAGGAAGAAGGGAGAGGATCAGGTCAGCGCACTTCCGGGGAGGAAAAGTCCTTCTGAGGAAACAGGAACGCCACACCTACCACACTTCCACAAAACTTGAGCTGCACCTGAAAGAGGTGTGGCCCGTGTTTCTATTTTAATCCAAGAAGGAACCTGAGGCCCTTCCCAGCTTTAAAAAGAAGCTATTTTTACGGCAGTCCTTGTCCCCGTGAGGTCGTTTTCTCAGTGCCACCACTCCCACACCTGGGCTTCAGGACTTGGGAGTCTGAAAATGGTGGCTTAATTTGATTTCTTTTCTCTCGGTGGCTAAGGCTGGGCAGCAGCTGTTACAAGGTTGCTGTAAATCCTTTTCTTTGAAGGGGAAGGGAAAACAGAGAGAGAGAGCTCAAGCGTGTCTGTCTTCAGTCTTTTCTTGTTCTTCCCAAGCCCTTTAAGGGCTTCGTCTCCTACAGAGTTCATGCAAAACTAAAGCAAAACACAAAATCCCTGAAGCCATGTTCTTCCCAATGAGCAAAGGATGACGAAGAACTCAATTCCACTCGATGATAATTTTAAAAGGTTACTGTGGATGAAAGCAAAGTTCCAAAGAAGTCCCTGTTGCCAGGTTAGTCAAAGTCTCTGATCTTCACTCCCGGGATTCCTGGGTGCAGAGTTCAGCTGGGTTACAGTGTCTCACCTGGAGAAAAACAATTATCTTTATCAGAGAAATTCTTACAGAGTAGTTCTTAAGAATATCAAGGCGAGGGTCTCCCCAGTGACGCAGTGGTTGGGTGCTGCGCTGTGGAGCTGTCGGCAGCAGCAATGCGAGTTCGATGCCAGGCCAGGGAGATTCCCATATGGTGCGACAGACCTCTCCTGCCTCGCTCGCTGCTCCCCTCAGCAGTGTATTCTAGTAGATCTGCCTGTTCTGCTCCCCACTCTGTCTCTGGTGAACCCTCTCGCTGCGCCTCTGGCCTGTACCCCAGCCTGTATGCATAAAAAAATAAATCTTTAAAAAAAAAAAAATATATATATATATATATATATATCAAGGCTAAAACCCCACAAGCTTCTCTGTTTAAACAGTACCTTTTGAAAGAAAAGTTATTTTCTACTTCACTGATGTGTAGAGCGGGGAAGGACAGTGAACTAGCAGGACAGTGGGTTAGAAACCTTTACTCTTCTCAGTGCTGTTCATATGGAAGGAGAAGATCCTGGCTTCACTGGCCTAAGGTCACCAAAGAACTAGCTCTTGTCAGGGTGAGGAAGGGGTTGTGGGTCCATCTCATCTGAAACAAATGGGCCGTAACAAATATCAAGACTATCAAAATCTAGAAACAAAAAAGAACACAGCAGTGGAGGGTAGTCCTAGAAAAGATTTCTCTTTGGACAGCTAGAGTATTCATTGCTACAAAGAAAAAAGTAACCTCAAAATTAGGGCAGTAAGTCTCATTTCCTTTCTGAGTATGTCTCTCTCTCTCTCTCTCTCTCTCATCCTTCTATGCTTTTTAGTTAGAATCCTAAAGAGGCAAAAGCTGAATTTTTGGTCTTTGGAATAACTCATGAAAGAGTTCTTACACTGAAAGGCAAGATGCCCTCTATAAGAAAGTGAGTCAACAACATGGGCTGGTCCTTTCCAATGCAACAGTTTTTATTCCTACATTGGCCTATTAGGAAGTCTACCCGGCCCCACCTTCCCCGATAGGATTAAGAGTAACAATTATTTCTGTTGACAGTAGTAGCAAAATAACACCAGCACTTTGGATTTTATAGGATGCTTTTCATCTAGTGATCTCAAAGCACTTAACTCACATTATCTGGTGACACAGTTCCTTATCCCACTCTGTAAAATTGAAGGCTAGAGAATGCCCGAGGCCACTCCACTGACTCACTTCATTAGTTGGGTTCAGAACCTAAAGAGCTCACTCGCCCGTTGCCAACACAAATCCTTTCTACCTCTTTCTTATCCCCTACACAACCTGCCCACTAATGACAATTTGGAACCTGCAGAACAAAAATTTTACTTGCTAGAATTTAAAAATCTAAGTTTCATTTCACTCAGGTGGCCTCATATTTTCCCTAAGACCAAAGGCAGAAATTAAATTATCAGACAGTGAAATACAAATGTGCCTGGAATTTATCACTTCCTTTTTTACCGCTGGCATGGAAGGCACAGGTGCCTTCGAGATGCATCAGTTCCTGTTTTCAGGGAACCAAAAGGCAATACAGACTAGCGTGAACACCAGAGCAAGATTGTATTAAAAAGAGAGAGAGAAGAGAGACACTAACCCCTGATTTTGATTAGTTTCCCATAGTTGCAAAAGCCCTATCTTCTATATTTAGGCCAAAGTAACTCTTTAACAACAAGAAGTAAATTCTTGTTTTGTAGACAGTTCTATTAAAGTTTTCCCTCAAAAACCCAAAGATTAAAGAAGATGGAAACTGCACTACTTATATTTTATCTAGCATAGGGTATCATTTAGACACCATATATGATTTCAAACTATATTTTCCGACAGGAAAAAAATCTCATCTGGGCCAATACTGCCAGAGTAACGCGGGGGGAGAGGGGTACTCATAAAAGGCCATGCAATTTGGGAAGTACGATACAGGAAAAGAAATCACTTCTGAGATGCTTAGAGATTAGCATGTACATCTAAGAATGTATTGGTTATAAGAAAGATGCACCAAGTCTTACCAGAAGGACATGCTGTGGAGAGAAGGGGTGAGACTGCACAGTGAGTGTGGCTCACCTGAGTGAGAAAGGTGGACAAGAATGTGTGACACAGGCAGCACAATCTGTGGAATGGAAATACGTACATGTAAAGTAAACAGTAAGAAAAATGTGGTTTGACGGCTTTAATAAAGGTCTAATGTAAGTATCTCCTGAAAGCACCGCATGGATAGGAGCAGCAGGACTGACAGCACAAGGACTTCTTGTTGAAATAAAGTGGTGTCATAATAAAATACAGCAAATCTGAACACACGGACAGGAAGGGATCATGGGATAAGCCACATGACAAGATACTAAGGAGTGAAGCAGAAGTTTAAGATGGGTGTTATCAATACATACCAAATAGAAAACATGACAATATCATCCTTGTGGACATGAGGTGGGTTTTTATAGAGTGGGAGCTATCGGAAGGAACGAGATACAGTACCGAGGGAAAATGGGATAGAAGGAGAGGATGCAAGTACAAGATCAACCTAGACAAGATGGCATTAACCAGGAAGTGAAAAATGGCCTATCTCCCTCTGACCCTACCCCTCCGCTCCCAACTCTAAGTCACTTTCTTACTTCTCATTTCAGTGTTTTCATTCTGCCAAGAGGGTTAAACACTTGCCACCTCCCGGTCTCACAGTGATTCCTATAGGTAAGACATTGGCAAACACTTGTAAAAAGTACAAAACATCAAAGCAGCGGACTGGTGGAGGTAGGGGAAGAAGCGGACCGGAGGGAGAGCACAGGTAACAGGAGAGGCTTGAGCCAAAATAAGTATCAGCAGAGCGGGGCGCGGGGCTCGAAGGGCAGGGAGGTAAGGGAAACAGCGCCCAGTCCCCACCCCGGAGCCGGGGCAGGGAGAATCACCGAGTGGGGCAGAGCTGGCGAGCGCCGAGACCCAGAAGACCGAATCCGCGGTAGGCCCTCTGGGGCTGCGGGAGCCGGCAGAGCCCGGGGGCGCAGAGCCGGGGGCGGAAGGGGCGGCGGCTGGACCCGGGCGCGGGGGGGCCGGGTCCCGAGCTGGACCCGGCGGCCCGACACGAACCCTTTCTGAGCCCGGGCGGCCGCGGATCTCCGGCCTCTACTCGTCGTCCGTTTCCGGGGCGATCGGGTCCGCCGCAGTCGGATGACCCGGCCCCGAGGAGGAATGGGGCCTCCAACCACCTCCCCCTCCCCGGTCCCCCTTCCCTAGAGGTCACTCTCCCCTCCCACCTCACTGGCCCGGCACTTCCGGTTCCGCAGGGGCCGGTGTCCCTGGTACTCACCCCGGCGCGGTCTCCGTAGCCGCCGCTGCCGTAGTCGCCGCCGCCTCCCGGCACTGCCGTCCGGCCTCTGAGAGGCAGCGCGCGGCCCCCGCACGCTCCACGCCCGCCCCGCTCTGCGCGCTCCCGCCGGCGACGCTCGTCTTCGAGTCAGCGCGCGGCCGTTGCCCTCAGTGCCGGGTCTCGAGCCCTCCCAGCGTTCCCATTGGCTACCGGGCCCGGGCGCGCGCGACGTCTCACGCGGGGCACGTTTCTCTCATTCATGCGGCTCGCGCCGCCGCGCCCGCCCCCGCTCACTCGCCCATTCACCCATACCCCCCACCCCCACGCCGCTACAGGACGTGCGCGTGAACCCCGGCGACCGCGGCGACCTCGCGACCTGATTGGCTGCAGGGGCGCAGCGCCGTAGGCACGCGAGAAAACGAGGACGCGCGCGCAAGGCCGTCGGGTTCCAGCAAGAACTGGGAGAGCCGGCTTGGCGTCGTGCGCAGGAGCCGGAGGTGGAGAAGTGGCCGGGCGAGTCTCCCTTTTCCCGGCGTGCGGTTTTGGGTTCCCACCGGCTCCAAACAGGAATCGTTGGAAGTTGAAAAATAATTTTATATGTGTGCACTGGGAATACCCCAGAGCGAGCGGCTGCCCTCTCTAATTCACCAGACCCCCTCCAAGTAAGTGTGGTACAGTCCAGACAGGCGTCCAGGGTCACCAATCACTAGAGGCCCGGCCGTCTTCCGCTTCAGCCCTGCTCGCATTGGGCCAACTGCTCGGCGACTAAATTGCCCTCTCCCCTACCCACCTTTTTTTTTTTTTTTTTTTTTTTGGTAGTGAAAACTTTATTGCAAACAATTTTGATGGGGCAGTGCTCGGTCCGGAGTGTCTGCTGGTACCAGCAGTCTCGGAGTAATGGAATGGGCAGGGCTGTGGCTCTCGCGTGCAGGGGGCTCAGCGACAAGATGAGTCAGTGTGGGGCGAAGCTCCTGCCGAAGACCCGGGAGGAGGAGGGGGAGAAAGAGGAGCGCGAGAGCCGTGGTGCCAGCCTCGGAAGGAGGCGCAGGGAGCGCGCCGTCAGCCGCCGAGGCAGCCCCCGGAGTGCACGCCGACTCGGCCCCGCTTAGTTCCCTTAGTTTCCTCTGCAGCGCTAGGGATGGGCTCCCGCCTCCCTAACCTCGCCCCACAGGCTGGACGCAGAAGGTTCTCTGAAAACCCCCGTCCTTGGCGAGCAACTCGCCGGCCCTGCCTGATCCCTGCAGCACACTTTGCCCTAATTAGCCCTAGACAGCTGTGAGCTCCGGAGCGCAGCCAGCTGTTCTCTCCTCATTTAGCTCAAGGCCGTTTCTCTTTTGAAAGCAGCTCTAGCTGTTACGTAAGTCTTTCCCAAAAAGTGTTCCACTGGCCACTTCTCTGAAGCCAAGGTTCCTCACAAGTGAAGTGTGATTCTAAATCCTGCGCTGTCCTTGGACCTTGTGTCAAATGTTACTCCGGATTAACTGGTCTGATACTTACAGATAACAAGGTAAAGGGCTAAGGTTTACCTTGTTCCTAGGCTCTAATCTAGTTCCTTCCTGAGTAGCATATATATATATATATAGGTTCAAGTTACTTCTGCTAAGGACTTCGCTCTACCATTTATTGCAACACTGGAGGTTTTTTTTTTAAAAAAGATTTATTTGTGCATATAAGAACTAGGGTGCAGGCCAGAGATGCAGGGGGTGAGAGGATTCACCAGAGTCAGGGTGGGGAGCAGCACAGGAATATCTACTAAAATACATTGCATAGCAGCAGGAGAGACAGGAGAGGTCTGCTGCACTATGTGGGTCAGCTCCCTGGCCAGGGATTGAACTCATGCCTCAGTGGTTGTCGACAGCTTGATAGCACTGAGACTTTAACCCCTGTGCCACCAGGGAGGTCCTCAAGAATTGTTTTTAATGGCAATATTAAAAAATGATAAAATACTTATAAACCTTATAAAAGGTAACATTACTGGAAACACGTTTATGAGTGTCTTCGGTCAATAAAGGTTTATTTCCTCTGGAAATCAAATTTCATTGTTGTATATTTCTCTTGGATTTCAAGACATCATTTATGAACTTCACAAAGTAGGCATGCATCTTTTTCTACTTCCAACAGTCTAAGAACAATCTCTTGGCTATGCAGTGCTAAATGAGAATAAAATTTTGACTTCCCATCATCCAGCCTCATGAAACTCCAGTGACGCTGGACTGCTAGGTGTCAAACTGCTGGATGAGTGCTAGCAGTGGCATCATCACTATGCCAAGGCTGAAATACCATTTTCTTGTCAGTATTCCTTAGAATTATTAAAGATACTTCCTAGAAAGGATGTTTAGTAGAACCTAAGTTTCTGAGAAGTATTCCACAACAAAATGTAGGCTAAAACAATGGGATATCCAAACCACCAAACTTCAAATATATCTTCGCAGTGTTTGTCAAATAATACTCTAGTTTTCTAGGGTAGTTTATATTTTTTCAAGTCCTCTTCACCTGCATTTTCTCAAACCTATAGATGGCAAACCACATTTTCATTTTTAGCTTAACCCACTGGTAAATAAACAGGTCAGAATAAAACACTTGGGTTTAGAAGCAATCAGAGGAAGAATGCCCTGTCCTCAGCACCAGTACCAGCTTGCTGCCTTCTCTCCTGTCCTTATAAAATGTCACTGCTTGGTGATAAGTTTCCCTGTGTGTTCAAGATACCATCCCCTTGACTCTAGCATTTTCTTCCAAATATTTTGATATTTGAAAAACAAAAAAATAGTATTAAGAACACATACTCTCTCCTTCAAGAGTCTGAATATGCTGAGGCATCCTATCTGAGAAACTGACAACAAACCTTGCCCAACTCCATATCCCCCACTTCCACTCTTCCCCAGCCCTCCAGATTGGAGTTTCCAATGTCTATATGGCATCTCCACATGGATAACAGGTTTAATGTTTCCCAAATAGACCTCTTGCTTTTCCATTATCCCCTCTCTGATTTCCCCCAAGTTCATATCCAAGTTTGTTGCTCAGGTAAAGAACCTGGGAATCATCTTTGATTCCTTCCTTTTCCTCACCACTCCTATCCAAAAGCCTTATCAATTTTACTTCCAAAATATTCCACTATCACCGAGACAGCCCCCTGCAGAGGGGGCAGGGAGCTAACCGACATACGGGCACAGACTTCTCCTGTCTCACCCGCTGCTCCCCTCAGCAGTGTATTTCAGTAAATTCCCGTTCTGCTCCCCACTGTCTCTGGTAAATCCTCTTACCTCCTGCACCTCTGGCCTACACCCCAGTTCTATGCAAAAATAAAATCTTTCAAAAAAAAAATATTCTAAGGCATCTACTCACCAGCTCCACCTCTGCAGCCCTGGTCCAATCACCCAGTTCTCACACTGGAGCTATCTCCTAACCTATGTCCTTCTGCTCTTACCTCTATAATCCATTTTCCACATAGCAGTGATCTTTTAAAAATGTAAAATACATCATGTCATTCCTTTCTTAGCCACCTGTCTATCTTATTCCCCCACTAGAATGGTTCCTGGGAAATAGAGGGTACTCAGTAAATATTTGTGGAATGAATGAATGGAGGCCTCCCTGGTGGCTCAAGGGATTAAGTTTCAGCATTATGAAGCTGTCCACCACTGCTGCACGGAGTTCAATGCCCAGCCAGGGAGCTTCCCACATGGCGCAGCAGACCTCTCCTGTCTCACCTGCTGCTCCCCTCAGCAGTGTGCTTCAGTAGATCCTCCCGTTCTGCTCCCCACTCTGTCTCTGGTGAGTCCTTTCACCCCCTACATCTCTAGCCTACACCCCAGTTCTTGTATGCATAAATAAATAAATCTTCAAAATAAAATTTAAAAAATGAAGGGCATCAGATACTTAATGATCCAAGTCAAAAGTGGAGATACCAAACAATCCTTTGCAAGAGATCAAAAATGGGCTTTCCCACTTACCCCATGAAAACTCAATTTACACTTTGACAGGGTTGGTTCCAAATAGAAACCAAACAGGAAAGACAGCTGCACCTGAGAGAAAATGAGCTTTCTGGGCATTTACTGCACTCTGATCCCAAGACTATCACCAGCCTCGCTAGTTCCTCATATAGTAAACCCAGCACTAACAAGAGACTGACCATTAATTTACTAAATGCAGAAGACAGGGGAGCCAATTTTAAAACCACCTGCTTGGCTCACAGATGGGCTCCTGCCTTTTCTCTCATAGCATTTAGCAATAAATCATTCCAGCAATGTTTCTACACTTGGCTGGGGGGGAAGGGAGGCAGTGAGCAGGGTGTTTAAAAATTACACCAAGTTCTATGGATTTGCAAAAATATTTATTAAAATAATATTTTTTCCAAGTGTGAACCTTATTGGAAGGAGTTCTAATTCACTCATCCTGGGTAAATAAGATGACAATATATACAGAATAGAAAAGAGAAAAAACTCCATCATAAAAATTAGTCCACAAGTAGCACAATGGAAGAAATGGGATTCTCCAGGGCCTCAGAATTCACAGTGGCACCTTGGGCGGATCTAAATTAGAACAGTTGGGTCACCACCACCTGCTTGGAGAGGTAGAATGTGCTTTTACTAGCCCACCATTTACTGGTCAGTCTGGCCTCAACAGATTCTCATACCTCAACCCATCTGCCTTTGTGTTACCAGATCTCTGCGTCCCAGGCAGCAAGTCTTTCTGCCAACTCTACTTAAGATCCATGAACCGAATGTCCATAATAAGAAGAAAGTTCTTAGGCAGTGGGCGGGGGGCTGGAGAGAGGACAGTGAACACCTGGTGCTCCAGGTCCACACTGGTCACCACGATGAAACCAGCCACACTGGTCTCAGAAAGGTTCTCCTCGGTGCCCTCAGCAGTGCTAACACTCAGCAGGTGGTGCACCATATCTCGACCTGGGGTGACAGGCACTAGCTTGAGCTGATTGTCCTCCTGAGACATGCCCAAAGGCAAACACGAGTCTGGGATGGTGGGTGCCCCGACTTTGTAGATTTTCACATCTGAAAACTTGACATTGAAGGCATGGGGATAGAAACAACCCCGGAATCCATAGAAATACTCACGAATACGCTCATCCCGACATTCCCTCCTGAAGTCCTTGGAGCGTTCAACCACCCCCCCTGATTTAGGGAGCAGCACGGTGCGTACAAAGTGAGGCAGGTCCCGTTTCAGCTCATTGTAGAGACGTTCTTGATCCAGGACCACAACCACGTCCACCTCAAAAGCAGAAGCTGCATGCACCAGGGCATGATAACCAGAGCCCTTGACCCAGCCACAGGTGTTAATGACACAGCCACTTACGGAGGCCCTTCGGTTCACCTCGCACCTTTGGTTGAACACATCTGCTAAACGAGATGTAATCTGCAGAAGAAAGCGTCAGGGTGAGGGCCAAAAATACAAAACCAGACAAATCCAAAGGACAATCTTAACGGCTGTGCTTTTGACTGCATAACATGAACTTAATTCTTATTTCATGTTGCTTCTTCTGCCTCCTGTTCAGATCCTAAGTGGAAACTTAATTACTAAAAACAGGGCCAGAGAAATGACCAATAACCGAAGGCGAATGCACGTTTGAAGCCACCTTTTCTGAAATCATGTGGCAGGGACAGCACCTAAGAGGAACCCAAGAGACAGCTGCGGACAGCTTTAACTAGACAAACTTCCACACTGCTTTCTACCCTGGCAGCCACCCTTCCCTCCACCCCCGCTTGGCTCTGACCTTATTATAAAGCTTGATGTTGGTGCCAGGAGTGGTGGAGCCAAAATGATAGACCAGAGGGGCCTGGATTGAGAATCCCTCTTCAACATCTGCTGGCCTCTCAATATAGAGGGCGCCCATGGTCCCAGGGATGGACACAGAGCCCTGGCCCACATCCAGCTCCACGTAAGTGGGACGGCGGCCCAAACGCACTGCGTAGTTGAGCAGCAGACGGCACACGGTGGACTTGCCCACATCCGTGGGGCCCACCACCATCACCCGGGGGCCTCGCTCTTCTTCCTTCTCCGCCTGCCTCCGCATCTGCTCCAAGGCTGTATGAGTGTTGAGGTAAAGCAACATAGGGGTGTCCTTGGAGACGTAAGCCACCTCGGTGCGGCCGCTCAGCTGGACAGAGCAGCCGTGCCAAGTGAAAACTGCCACCTTGGCACCAGCATCAAAGGTGAATTTCTTGTTTCGGGTCAGTTCTGTGCCGAAGATTTCTGCCATGCCAGCCAGCAGCTCCAACTGGACTGACTGAGATGCCTCCACCTCGAAGCGAAGTTCTGTTTCTCGCTCCAGTTCAAATTTAGTTGTTGGCTTCTTGTCATCATTGGCCTCCTCGCCCATCTTTCCTATGTAGCTGTCGGGCCTAGAATACAAATTAAGTCAGACCTACACAGGGACTCCCTGTTCAAAACTCCCCACGTGCAGACTTTGTCCTAGCACTGGCCGTCTGCCGTCTGTATCTATGCAGACACCCCTTTTTCCTAACAGACGCAAGAGAGAAAAAAATAAAAAATCAACTCCCCATTGGATGTGTCCCCTTAATGTTTCTCCTTATCTGATTATCACCCACCCCACTATATATTTATTGTCTGTCTACCCCCAGTAGAATGTAAGGATTGGGCGTTTTTGTTTATTCCTGCATCTCCACTACGAGCATAGGGCTTGACAACCTGTGGACACCTCAGTAAACACACCAAGTGAATAAATAGCTCAGACATAAGAGGAAAACTCCGTCTACAGCTCGACAGCCTTGACCCCTTCACACTACTGCTCCCTCATCACTCCCCTGGGATACTCCAGACTTGGGAAACGGATGCCCGTTCCCAACAAGAGCGCGCGTCCGCCATCCGGACGCCAAGCGGAGAATAAACTTAGAAACCGGCATGAAGGCCGGGCTCTGCAACTACTCCTAACGTCTCTACACAAACGCTGCAGCCCTCGCCCAGCCCCCTCCTCAGCCGTCAGCGGGAGGGAGCTCACACTTCCTCACACCAAGGCTGTTCCGGGGATTAACAGGGAGGGAAGGGGGGAAATCACTTCATCAACTAGAAAACGCCGAGGAAAAGAGAAGAATTCTTTCCAAAGCCGGACCGCAGCGCTAGATCCAGCACTCGGTGGAGCTTCCCCGGACACCCAGGCCCGCCCAAGCCCCAAGGGGGTGACGGCTGCGCCCCTGAGCGTCTTACCTCACCCGCACGGCCACCAGCCCGGTCCACTGAATGGAGACGCGTCCAACTCCGGAGCCCGGCGCCGCGCCGGAAGCCGAGGCGCCCGCACATGCGCGGTGCAGCCGCCGCGGCCGCGCGCAGCCCTAAACAGACGGAGTTGTGTCGGGAGGCCGCGCGCTCGCGCAGCCGCTGGGCCTTCTGGGGGTTGTAGTTAAGGATTGTTTTGGTCGTGACGCCAAAGGTGGGAGGGGCAACTGCCGTCATTGTTCGCGAAGTCTGCGGGAGGGGGTCGAAAGGGTGCGGGTGACGCCCCCGCGCGGGGCGGGGACCGGCTGAGGGGACTGTGGTCGCCGATGCTCCGGAAACCTGAAGCCCAGGAAAGGGAAAGGCAATGGGAACGGGGGACTCGCTGCCTGGGTCCCACGATGATCGCCGGCGCCCCTGGACCATAAGCTGGGAAGTAGGGGCATTAGCAAAACCCTCTTTGGGCGCTGGGAAACCGAGAGGTAGGGAAAGTGGAGGAGCCCAACCAGCCTGTCGTCTCCTCCCTGACAGAGTACTTAGCACCGAGAGGACATTAAGAAAAAATTTTTTATAAAGTCCCAAGAAATTCTTCCATTTAGTCTGTATCTAGGAATTACTCATTGTCCATCTACTTCTCTCTTATTAAGCTGGGAGTTTTGTTGGGAACTGTTTCCCTCCCTAAATCCCTGACAATTATGCAAGGTCAGTCATTTACCCTGCAGGCAACAGGTCTATCCTCTCCCCTAGTCTGGGCTTTGGAATTTTGTATTCTTGCTGTGCCACTTGCTCACTGTGTGACTTTGTGCAAATCATGGGTTTAAAAACTCTGAGACCCAGTTTCTTGTCTGTAAAATTGGGATAATAACAGTTCCCAACCCCATAAAGTTGTTTTGAAGGTTGTCTGGGATGATAAATGTAAAGTGCTAAGCGCAAGGCCTGAGACACAGAAAACAGCTGATGGCAGCTTTTAAGTTTTTATTATAGTTGGAGGGGAAAGCTATAATAATGTCCACTTGGATGGCATTTTGCATTTTTCAAAGCCCTCCCAAGAATCTTCTGTTACAGCTACCCTGTAAAGTCAGCTTTATTATCTCCAATTTCAGATGAGGGTGGAGATTAAGACAGGTGAAGGGAATTGCCCAAGTCAGCACTCAAACCCAGGATTTTGGAGTCTGAGTCCAGTTACTGTATTGTAATGTTGTAATAGCAAACTCTTAGTATTCTATGGGCTATACAGGTATAAATGAATTTACTCCTAATTCTATGATGTATATACCATAATTGCCATCATCCCTACTTTACAGGTAAATCCTTTTCTCTGTCCAGCTCACATGGTTAATCCAGATTGAGTACCAGGGAAAATTTTCTGGGTTATCTTTCCCCACTGTCCTCTCCTTCAGCATTCACTTTTCCACATGAGGCTCTCTATGCTTCTCCGTTTTCTTAGGTGATTTGCTTTCATTATTTCATTCATTGACCATGCATGCATTAGTTGTCCAACTATGATGTGTTCCCTAATTTCTCGCCATTCTTCAAAATTTCAGTTCCAGTCTTTCATTTATAAATGTTCTCCCTGACTGAACTCATCCTCTCCTGTATCCATTCTGCCTATCTTCCAGATGTTTCTTCCCCTCTACATTTTTTTCCCTTGAGACATTCTCTCCCAGTGATCTTAAGGTCATCTTTATCTAGATGTTGGATAGCCATTTCTTTTTTTAAAAAGATTCATTTTTTTTATTTATGCATCCAAGAACTGGGGTGCAGACCAGAGGTGCGAAGAGTAAGAGGATTCCCCAGAGACAGAGTGGGGAGCAGAATAGGCAGATCTACTGAAATACACTGCTGAGGGGAGCAGCGGGCGAGACAGGAGAGGTCTGCTGCGACTCCCTGTGGGTCAGCTCCCTGGCTGGGGATCAAACTCTTGCTGCCACAGTGGCTGGCAATAGCTTGATAGCGCTGAGACTTTAACCCCTGCGCCACAAGGGAGACCCTATTGGATAGCCATTTCAAGCCTTAATTAGGTTTTGGGGTTTTTTTAAATGCATACAAGAACTGGGGTGTAGGTCAAAGGTGCGGGAGTGAGAAGATTCACCAGTGTGGGGAGCAGAACAAGCAGATCTACTGAAATACACTGCTAAAATACCTACATTGTGCTTTCAGAATTTACTTTAACCCCCAGAATCTTCCCTGATCAAATATTTAGAACTCCTTTTTATGTTTTTATACCCAGGTAACCATGCCTCCTATTAACCACATTCTCCATGTTAACTTCCCCCATCCTTACACGTGAAATGAAAAAACCACTCCTTTCACTAAGTTCCTATCTTTGTCACAGTTCATTTTCTCAGTGTTAGCCTCTGTTAGACATCAGAGCTTTCACCTTAGAGGGTCAGTTCTGTGTCCATACGCTTTAGTGACAGGCACAGGGCAGTACCCCATGAGTAATATTCCAAGTCAAAGGAAATCTATGTGGACGCTAGTAGAAAAATCGCGTGGAAAGAGGCAGTGACTTCTTCATAAGACATAAATTTGACATACGTCTCTTATGATATCAGAATCTAATAGAACATCTCCCTGGGTTTGGCAGGGGGGTATCCAAAACACTGCTTCGAAGTAACAGTGACTAATGTTTACTAAGTGCCTATCACCTGCCAGGCACTTCTCAGGCGTTTGCACAGTTATCTCACTTGACTTCATGTAAAAGTATTATTTGCTCCCTTTAGCAGAAGAGGAAAAGTGGGGCCCAAAGAGGATCAGCCCCCGGTCTGGCTGCTTTGGTGAGTCTATTGGCCGAGCTGGGAGCCCAGCTTAGGTCTCTCGACTATAGCCAGACACCTGCGCCCTGCCTAAAGAAATCCACCCAGCTGCTGTTTGGTGAGCACCTCCTGGAGGACTGCTCTGCGCTAGGCATTGCAGTCCTGGGGTGCAGAGAGCAGCTTCGCAGAGGACCTGCCTCAAAGTTTACAGCCCAGTAGGAACCTTATGTAACGGTCTGTTCGCGAAGCACAGTAATTGGGAGGTAGATGAGAAGAGGCTCCCAAAAAGGGAGGTGCCTCACTTGGGCTAGGGCTCCTTCGGGGGAATAGCAGGCTGGGGTTTTGAGGTCTCCAAGTGCCCAGTACAAGCTTGGGGCCACTACTTGTCCTTTGCAACAATTAGCATGTCTTTGCCCTGGGTCAGGACTGGCCTCCGAGTTGAAACGTAGCCTCTTGAAGGTGCGTGCACGCACCTGACTGCATGCATCTCACCGGATCACCAGCACGGCCACCTCCTGGCCTCCAGCCCCGCCACCCTCTCTCCATCTTTGCCCAGCCCTCTCCTTCCCCCAGGTTCTATCCTCTTAGCCACACTGCCTTTCTCCTCAGCAACCAGCCTCTCTTCCAGCACCCCCCTCTACCCCTGTGCTCCCACCTCCCAGCTTCACTGCCCCAGCCCCCTCCCTTCCTCCCGACCCGCCTCCTGTGTCTCCCAGCCCTGCTCTGACGTGGGAGGTGAGGGGGGTGGGGGGATGGATGACTCACAGTGTTATGATGCAGTTCCACAACACACAGCTACATTCACCCACAGACCGAGGTACAGACGAGAGACAACCTCTGGCCCCCCAGCAGCTGGCCAGCTTTGCAGCCCAGTCTTGAGCCCCTAACTCCCCTCCCCTGGCCCCATCCCTTTCCCAATTGAAGGAGCGGAGAGAAGAGCGAAGAGTGAGCAGAGAGATTGAGATTGAGAGAGAGAGAGAGATAGACGGAGATCTCTGGAGCAGACCTCAAGGTGAGGGGGCAGCCCTTCTCCAAATGAATTTTCCCCCTTTGCAAATTTCCTCCTCCTGCTGCGTGTGGCTTTCTCCCCTTTGCAAAAGCATTATTCATCCGCCCTTTGTCCTCCCTTCCCCCTCCCCGCTGCCTCCGCTCCTCTCTCTCAGCTCCTCCATCCCTCTCCGAGCTCTGACGGTTCCCGCACTTAATTCCCGGCAACTTTGGCTGCAGCGTCAGGCATCGCTGTTTATTGTTTTGCGGCTGGTGCAGACCCCCAAAGCCCGCCCTGGAAGCTGGCTGCGCGGCTAATTATTTGGACCATACCATACGGAGGATGCCAGCCCGGGGGGGCCGAAGCTTCAGAGCAGATGAGAAAATCCACTGCGAGCAGGTGTCCCCCTCCCTCTTTTTCCCCTTCCCCGAGAGGCTGGGGATTTGCACCTGGTTCCGAGCCGCCGCCTGGCGCCTCTGCTGTCAGTGCAGGTTGCTCAGCATCTCCCCCCTCAGCCCTCCCTCTCCCCCACCTCCCACGGTCCAGCCCCAGCTCACACGGGGAACATCCTCTCCCCTGCACTCAGCTCGCCTTTGTTTATGCCCCAGTCGTTTGCCCAACTCGCTTCTGCCTGCCATCAGATCAGGGACAGGGAAGAAATGACCCCTACTCCCCCCTCCGTGACTGACTCTCCGGCCTGGTGCAGCCTCTCCTCGCTTGGATGGGAAAGCAGGGGAGAGGGAGGGAGGCGTGACGGAGGCTGGGGAAGGAGCCTAGGGCAGGGCCCCGGGGCCGGGGCTGGCCCCCTCCCGGAGGCCCCTTGAGGCAGGGGTGCCAGGTGGGACGGTCTGAGGGGAACTAGCAGGCAAAGTTGGAAGCCGACGTGAGAAGTGGACACTGAGGAGGACCCATGTCCTGCCACCAGAGCCCAATGTCACCCTGGTCTCAGCCCAAGGTGTCTTTCTGGGACCCAGCCAGGAGATGGACTGAAATTGAAGATGGTCTCTCTCAGGGGAGGGGTTTGTGGGAAGACTGCCTGTCGGGCCCCAGTTAACACTGGAAGAGAGGGGGTGCCAGTGGACTGGCTACTGGAACCACCCTGCCCTGCCCCACTTGGTGGCCTGCATTGCCCAAGTAGCTGCACAGGACTTGGGCTAAACAACCCACAACGGCCTGAAGGCCCCAGGAAGGGGCAGGCAGCACCCCACCTGCTTATCAGAGCCAGGAGGACGCCTCCCTTCTTATCCGCAGCCCCAGACCCCTCAGTCACTTTGGGGCTGGAGTCTGGGCAGATACCAACAGCTTCCTCAAGATTCCTAATGAGAACCCAGCAATTATTTTATCTCCTGCCCCCGCAGGGTCCCCGCCCCTGGGAGAAGGTGCGGGGAGAGACCTTTGCTGCCCTGTGCCCCAAAGCACAGCTTTTGCAAGTGAGGGGCCCTCTACTTTGGCTGCTTCCACACTCCAGCACCCAGACTGTCCTCCCCAGCCCTGGCGTGCTGGCCTCCCCACTGCACCCCAATTCCCACTGGCTCCACTTGTCAGGTTTGCCTGAGGAAAGAGGTATTCTCTCCTGCAGGGTGCCCAGGTCCTCACCAAGGGCTGAGACAAGTTAGTGGAGAGCAGCAGGCGCCCCTCTGGGCCGAGATGGATGGAGGTGCGGGACTGGGCCGTGGCCTGTCAGAGGTCTTCGGTACCTAAGGAGACACCCAGAAATTCTGCTTTCCGGAGGCCCAGGGGCTGGGCCCAGCAGAGGGCTGGAGCAGGGGGATGTGCCTGCCCACTCTTCGTCCCCCTCCCTTTATACCCCACTCCCCTACGAAATGTGTGAAGGACCAAGGCCGTTGCCAAGAGAGGCCAGGAAAATGAAAACCCAGCAGGCATTGCCAACTTCTCAAAGACTTTGAGCGGGTGCATGTGGGGTGCAGAGCGGGACCAAAGACCTGGGGATCTAGGGGAGCACCTGCGGATGACTCTGCTCCCACGGCAGCTTCAGCGCCAGCGGGATGCTCTCAGTGGAGAACGGCAGCGGCTGCTCCCGCCCCAGGAGGGCGAGACACCACCTCCCAGGCACCGGAGGCCTGGGGCAGCTGCCAGGCTTGCCAGGGCAGACGGGTATCCAGGGGACAGCGAGACCGCGCACTGAAAGCCGGGGAGGGCTGGGCAGGACTGGGGTACTAGGGGTGGGGTGAGCTGAGCCCCATCCTCTCCAGGCCCTCAGGAGGCCGCAGACCTCCTGATACACCTTCCCTTCTCCCCAGGTGACTTCCATTTCTATCTGGTTCAAGTCTGGGGGGGCCCTGGCCGGGCAGCCCCCCCACATTTCTCCTGCCCTAAAACACGGCTCTAGCCAACCTGCTCCGCTGCTTCACCTGCGACCGTCTGTGCGGGGGCTGCACGGCGCCAGCCCCCCCGGCCCGCCAGGGCATTGTCCTCCAGCCCGTCATGCCCAGCTGTGAGCCTGGCCCAGGCCCAGCCTGCCTCCCCACCAAGACGTTCCGCAGCTACCTGCCCCGCTGCCACCGCACCTACAGCTGCGTCCACTGCCGGGCACACCTGGCCAAACACGATGAGCTTATTTCCAAGGTAGGCCGGGGAGGGGGGCTGCCACTCCCTTCGTCTTTCGCCCGCCAGGACGCCCAAACATCACCTGGTGGGGAGGCAAAAACGCCCGCCCTCCTTCCTCCATGCTCCTGGGGGTGCAGGCAGTGGGCAGGGCGACCCAGTGGTCACTGTCTGTCCTGTGTCTCCACAGTCCTTCCAAGGAAGCCATGGCCGAGCCTACCTGTTTAACTCCGTGTGAGTCTGCCTCTCCCCCCACGCGTGTGCGTGCATGCCAGTCACCCTCCTCAGTGGAAAACGGGGTGAACCCTGGGATGGTGGCCGTGCGCCTTCGGCTTGAGCCTCTCCTTCGGCAAAGGGGTCGAAACCCAGCTCCCTGGCGGGGAACCTGGGCAGAACTCAAATTGTCACGCTGGAGAAAGGCCCACGCTAGTCCTAGGCAGGACTGCTGAGGGCGGGGGCTTCCCTCTGGGGGTTCACACTCTCCAGATGAGCTGTTTGGGGGCTGGACTCACGAGCGCCCCTACTCGGTCCTGTTCCCCGAGACAGGGTCAACGTGGGCTGTGGGCCGGCCGAGCAGCGTCTCCTGCTCACGGGGCTCCACTCTGTAGCTGACATTTTCTGCGAGAGCTGCAAAACCACGCTGGGCTGGAAATATGTGAGTACCTGCGGCGAGCTGCCCCATACAGTGGGGGTCTCCACGGCCTCCGGGCCCCCGCGGCCATGTCAGGCCCTTGCATGTCCCAGAGCTGAGAGCTAGCAGCAGGGCTGGAATTGGGCCGGGGACCGGCGCGGCGCAGGTGGCGGGAGGACCTGGCGGGAACGGCCGGCCCTCCCCTCACTGCTTCCCCTCCACCAGGAACAAGCCTTTGAAACAAGCCAGAAGTACAAGGAAGGGAAGTACATCATTGAAATGTCACACATGGTGAAGGACAACGGCTGGGACTGAGGGGCCAGGCAGGCTGCGCCCTTCCTCCGCATGCCCCACCCTCCCCACACCTTGCCCTGGCCCTGCCAGCCCATACCAGCATGAGTTCTGGCCTACCCCTGGGGGAACCCTGCTCCAACCAGCCCCTCCCTGCCTCCACCTCATCACGCTCAGACCCCTTTGGCACAGGGGTCTGGGGCCCCCCAGGGGTACCCAAGGCTCCGGAGTGGGCAGCAGTCAGGGAGTCAGAACTGGGGGAAAGGGATGGATGTGGGTGCTTGTCGCCCCAAGTTCTGGAAAAGTGAGGCGAGAGCAGAGCCTGGCTCAGATGAGAGGCTGTGGGAGGAACCAGCTCCGCCTCTTTCTGAGTGAACAGAGGACAAACCTGAGTCACGGGCCGGCAGATGGCAGGCCGCAGAATAGCAGATGAGAAGAGGCTTGGGTCGGAGTGAAATCTCAGCCTCCGGTCTCTGAGGGCGACGCTCCCCGCCCCCATCCCTCGGAGAAGGGATGGGGGGTGGAAGGAAAAGGCTCAAATCCTAGGTCCTGGGAAAGAATAAAAGTATCACAGGGGTTTCCATTTCACTCCACTTGTTAGTCTTGGCACTGAAGAGGCACTTTCGAGTATCTAACCTTTGCCACTGGGTGGGGTGGGGAGCGCTGGCCCTGGGTCTGCCCCCACCCCGGCGGGCTGCCTCTGGCTGAGCAGTCTCCATGGGCATTTCCCAGGCTCAGCCACCGCTCCCTGGGGCCCTGTCCCTGGGAGGGGAGTGGGGAATCAGCGCTACGGGGCCTGGCTTCCTCGTGGCTGCCACCAGCGAATGAAACTTTTGTATGATACATAAAGTGTTTGGGTCTATTTTTAATAAAAAGGGGAAAGCAACATGAGGTGCTGTCCTGACTTTCCTGGCTCTGCGTGCCCTGTACCACCCGTCACACACCCGGCAGTGCCCCTTCCTGCCGCTAGGGGGCAGCAACTGCTTTGTGTGCAGGAAGACCCCGCCTGGGCTGTCCCTAGTTAGTGTGGCTCAGGTGAGGTTTGGCTTACTTAGTAAGAGGGATGGTTTGGAGCGTGGCATTCCAGCTGGAGTATCCAAAACAGCTCATCTCTTCCAAAGTCCTTGCCAATGAATCCAGTTTTTCTGGATTCCTAGGATTGGGCTCTTGGAAGAAGTTCATCCCAGAACAAGGACAAGGGTTTTCTTTGGGTCCCACTGCCTTTCAGCCTGGTTCTGGGTTAGTTCATAGCCACAATTAAAGCTCAAAGCAGAAAGTGAGCCAAGGTGCTGCCATGGCAGTTGATACAAAGTGGAACCACCAGCTCAAAAGCACACAGCATCATGGCACCACCACCCCCCAAGTGCATTTGGGGGGCAGTGATGTGAAATGCCTATCGGTGAGTCTCCAACAACTGCAGAAAGGGCTGCACACATCGAAATCATTCTTTCATAAGCTAACTGGTTTCCAGATTCAGTCACTGATACTGGAAACATCTGCAGGACACCTGTTCCAGTCCGGTGTGGTGTTAAGTGCCCAGGATGCCGCAGAGAGCCAGGCAGGCACAGCTTGGCCCCATAGCCTCCCTCTTCCTGGAGGGAGGACAAACAGTAGCAATTCCAGCAGGTGGAGACTGGGCTCTGGAAAGGATGGAGAGTAAGTTCTGGAGCTGGCAGAAGAGCTTTAGCCCAGACTGAGGAGGCAAGGAGAGGCTTAACAGAAGCGGCAGACAGCACCTGAAGCTTGGGTGCACAAAGGAGAAGGGGGGGAGGCAGGAGAATGTCAGGCAGAATGAATGCTGCAGCCTGTCTCAAGTGCATCAAGCTTGTTTAACTCGAGGAAATGATCAAGTTCCCTAGAGCCAGTAAGTGGGAGAGCCATGATGCAGTCAAGACAGGGACCAGAAATAATTTGGGGAATCTGGATTTCATCCATGGGGTACTGGGGAAATGGCAAAGTTCTAGATTTTATTATTTTTTTTTTTAACAAGAGTGGAACAGCATCCTTAAATAGCTGTTTTGTGCCCAAAGAGGCTCCAATAGAAATGTTCAGACTGAAGAAAAGACCTAAAACCGCACCATCTCTAATACTTATTGTCAACCCCAAAATGAACAGGCCGTCGGGACGGAAGCGCAGGAGAGGCCAATGCAAGCCATGAAAGAATGTTCAGCACCCCATGAGTGGCTTCGGGGAGAGGGGGTCTGTCCCACCTTTCGGGGGTCATGCCTGGTGACACCTAGCGATCGTCTTCTCAGGCCACAACAAGGGACTCTGTCCTTCTCGGCCTCACACCATGCCCCAAAGCCCTCTCAAGCCCTAAGCCGTGACCCTGAAAGTCATGCACAAATTAGCTGTATGCCTCAAGCACCCCAAAGATGCCTCTCTCTATTGACTTTAACAAATTCTCATTAGGTCAACTAGGCATGATGGGAAAGATGTAAATGGCACGGTCGCTGCTCGAGTCCCAGTAACTTCTGGAAGAATCACTCTGTGGGTCTGGATCAAGGGTCCTACTGAAGCCCTAAGATCAGGCCATGGGCAGTGCTGTCCAGACCATGGAAGCCTGGACAGGTGTAGCCTCCAGAAGCATCATTATCAGATGCCCTATGGCCAGGAGGGCCACTGCTGAGTTAGTTGCTGCAGGTGAAAACAGAGGGATGAGGTCTCCACTCTGGCCTCTGCCCAGGAGCCAAGGAGTTTCAGGCACGGAACGCCAGGGACAGCCCTTTCAAGTTTTCACCCTGTTCCCTCGCAGGCCCCTTTTCTCGCGAAGTCCAGCTCTGATCCTAACAGCGATTGCTTCTCCCAAACTTCACACCCTACAAACCTGGAAACGCCCTTCTTAGCCAACCAGGCACCACTTTTATCCTTCAAGACTTGAGGCTTTGGAAGCTACCCTCTTACCACCAGCAGATGGCGTCCAAACCCTCCACCCCTCAGCTCAGGAAATCTCCCAGGTGAGGAAACTGACCTCTCCAGCTAGATCTACAGAAATCTGGGCAGGTGTGAGACATAGGTCAGGATTACATGTAGGCCCTGCAAGGTAAGTGTGGTCTAACTTTAGCCATACTGCTTAGACCGTTCTCTCAGTTTCTCCATCTGTAAAACAAGGATGTTACTTGTCAAGAATTTACTGGGTTCACGTGTGCCATGGGGAGCACATGCACTGCAGGTGGAAGTGCTTCCATCATGGGATTTGTGTGATTTGCTAGGAAGAGCGAGGCTCCCCAAATCCCCCACCAGGGTAGCTGATTGGTGCCCAGATGGGAGAGGAGGTCTCGGTGCTGAGGAGGCAGCCAGCGCTGGGTAGCACTACCCGGCCGATGCCCTTTTAACATTGCACTGCTAGTGATAGGTGCAGACAGTAGCACAATGTGAAAAGAGCGCCGGCCAGCAGTTGGGGCGCCGGCCCTGCCTCCTCCTCGCCCCTTTCCCAGTCCCTGGCCCACTCAGCTCTCTTGGCCTCCAGCTCTCCCTCCCCACCTTCAGCACAGCGTTTCTCCCTTCTGCTCAGCGTTAAGTGCCACGTTCCTCTCCACCCCTCATCTTGCTTCTTCCTCATGCTTTCTGGCAGACTACCTTTGTGTCGAGGTAGGGGGTGGAGGTAGTGTCTACAGGAGGTACATACAGCTGAGGGACACCTTCTACTTGGCACTCAGGTGTCACAGGATGTGACTGGCAGAACCCCCCCCCCAAGTTTAGGGGACACTGACTCGAAGCTGTTCATCTAGATGTGTGTCTCCACCTTGGGGGAGGGGAGCTTGCCTGCAGCCTAGGGCCAGATTCCCCTACATTTCCTCACCTCAAGCTCTTTCCAGTTCAGATGAAGGGGTGGGGGAGAGTGTTCTAGGCCTCAAGGGCAACCTCAAATGAACCCCTAGGACCAAAGGTTGCAGGTCCCCAGGCAGCACAGAGAAGCGTCCAGGTTTGGAGGTAGAAGCTGCATCTCCCCTTGAACGTCTTCAAAAACCACGTTTCAGGTCCAGTATTAAACAAAACAGTGAAAGAAACTCCCTCTCCTATGCTGAGCCTCAGGCGCAGGCTCAGGGCAGTAGGATTAGAAGCTGGGGTGCATGCACTTTTTCCGGGATTCCTATTAGGGCGTCTTCAGGCTCCCCTAGAACTCCCCCATGCTGTCCTAGTCTAAGGGGCTTGTACCCTGAAGAAACAATTCTGAGACTGATTACAACCCCAAACCAGGAGACCGCCTGGACAGCCAGAGCTCCCCACCGCACATTCCTGGTCAGCGCCAGCCCTGACCTGTTGGACTGTGTGCGGTCCTGAGGCCAGAGGCTGTGGGGCGAGCCTGCCTGCACTGATGGACAGAGGCCTCCCGGCCAGCAGCGGCCCGGCCCTCCTCCCCAGCCGGTCAGCAGGCGGAATGGAGGACAGACTTCCAGTTGGGAGCTCTTCCTCTGGGCTTCCCCTCCAGCCTCCTCCACCCCCTCAGGAAGCAGCTGAGGTTCTGTCCCCCTTCTCAGCAGAGTTGGTTCCTGTCATCTGCAAGCACCAGGCTCCTATCCCACAGTTTGCTGGTTCTCATGGACGGAAACCGAGGCCCCGCTAGGGTCAGTCACCAGGCCTCTGCTCCAGGGCTGGGCCAACCAGCCCCAGCGGGGAACTTGGCTGTGCCAACCGGGCCGCAGGACCTAGGCAGGACTGCCCTGCAAGCTTCAGGGAGGCCAGGGGAAGATTCCTCACCAAGGAGTCCCAGATCTCTCTGGAGAGATAAGGGAGAGGGGGCTGGGGCCAAGATCCCCCTCAGCTCTCACACACCCAACTCATTCCAGAGCCGGCCCTGCCATTCACCAGCCAGAGGGCCCCTCCCCCACCTTGGGCCCAGGAGCCATCCCCCAGCTCCTTCCAGAGGCGGGTGTAGAGACCGAGGAGGAAATGGGGGAGGGGAGGCCTCGGCTCAAGTTCTCTCCACTCCCCCTCCTCATTGGCCACCATCTTCCGGCCCCTGCCCCCCAGAGCAGCAGGGGAAGGGGCCCAGCCTGTGGAAGGGAGAGAAAGGGCAGGTGGAGGGTTAGCCGGAGCAGCAGGGGCAGGGGCCGGCCCCAACTGTCTCCTCCCACCCCTTCCCCGCAGCCATGGCGACCGGAGGAGGAGACCAGGAGGGTCCTGAAAGCCAAGTTCTGTGAATGAGATGAGAGGGGCAGGGGGACGTGCCGGGGTGAGGGGCGCTCTCCCTCAGCACCCAACTGTGCCCCCACACACACCCCCCTCGCGGCTGGACCACACACAGGCGCACACAAACTCTCAGCCACGCCGCCCCACTCAGCTTTACTCCACACTCCCCCAAACAGCGAGCCTGAGCGCGCGCCCGGGTCCCCCGCGTCCCCGCCGGACCCCACAACTCAGCTCAAGAGCGGGTCTCACACCCACACGCAGCCCCCTGGCTCATCCCACAACTTCTCAAGATGCAGAACTCCCCACCCGGCTCCAGTCAGCCCGCCAGCCCCGGTGCCCGCACCCCCACACCCCCGCCCGGCCACAGCCCTGCCCACCCCTTCCCCACCACACCCCCCATTGGAAAATGACAGTGAAGCCGCCCCAGCGGGACGTGCCCCGGGCTTCCCAGTTACAGCTGTTTCCAAAGGAAAGAAGAACAGAGATGCCCACGAGTGCAGGAGAATGAAGAGGGGAGAGGAAGACGAGAGAAAGAGCCGGACCGCCCCCTCCCCTTCCCCAGAGAATAAAACCGAGAACCGGCGGCGTTACCCTTCTTGGCGCTCCGATACCTACACATCGCTCTTCTTTACGTTCCTCTGCCCGCCACCTCCTTCTTCCCGGGCTCTTTCTCTGCCCTTCCCTCCCTTTTGGCTCCCCTCCCCGGCCTCGCTCCCCCTCTCTCACGCCCTCCCGCACCCCGCCAGCCCCGCTCCCGGCCGTGCTCCGACCCCCCGCGGCCGCCCCTCCGCCCGCCGGCCGGGCCCGAGGTCGCGGAGCCGGCCGGCCGCTGCGCCCTGTCCTCGGTCGATCTCGCTCTTCCCCCCTCGCCCCCTTTCTCCTTCCACACTCCCTGCCGTCCATCTTGAATACTTGGGATTCTTGAATGGAGTGAGCAGGATCCGCTCCCCCAGGCTCCCATTGGCTGTGGGTTAACCCTTTTGAAACGAGATCCTCCCTCCCATTGGCTGCCAGGCTCCCCTCTTCTCCCCCAACCCCCATCCCCTCCGCCTCCCCACAGCCGGCGAGGTCAGGGCGCTCCCGGGCGCCCCCTCCCCTGGCCTCTCACCCCTACCCCCGCCCCGGGGCGCCCCTCTCCCGGCTCTCTCCATCATACCCCCCCACACACTCCACCCCGCTGCGGGACTGCAGGTGAAGGCAGAGCCGGTTCCCGCCAAATGCCGCCCCAACGTTGGGCCGGCCGAACCCCTGTTCTCAGCTGCCCCTCGTGCTGGACTTGGAAACCTTGGAAGATGCAAGGGGTGCAATTTCCTGCGCGTCTCCAACCCCCC
This sequence comes from Scalopus aquaticus, assembly GCA_004024925.1. Taxonomy (NCBI): domain Eukaryota; kingdom Metazoa; phylum Chordata; class Mammalia; order Eulipotyphla; family Talpidae; genus Scalopus; species Scalopus aquaticus. Next base: position 59,282 of record PVIJ01000667.1, on the reverse strand, counting down.
CGCCCCGAGAGCAGAAGCACCTCTCCTACAGAGAATCCACGCACCCCTTGAGCGTGCTCACCCCAGGAGATCCGAGGGCGCCGAGAGCTCGCCCGCCACGACCCGGCCCCAGGGCTGCGCAGGAAGAGGACCGCTCCGGAAAGACGATCTGGGCTCTTCAGAGGAGCTAATTCCCCAAGTGCCGCAGGGCAGGTCTGACCCTACCAGGAATGTGCAGCATCTGGAGCTCTGCTCAGTCGCAAACATCCCCCGGGAGCAGCCCCGCTGCCTGGCCGACAAAGCTGGGCCCACTCCCTTGGAGGCGGGACCCCGGAGAGACAGGGGCCCCCCGATTCCACAGGGAGTGGGGTACCTTTGTCTAGGCCCAGATCGGCCAGGAACACGCCTAGCCAGTTCATGGCGCCTCTCTGGGTCTCAGTTTCCTTATGTGCAATAGATTGGTCTAGAAGAGGACTGCCCTGGAGATGGTGTGTTATAGATGGGAGACATCTTGAAATGTGGCTACCGCGGAGAGGAGCGTTTCAATTTTATTTAATTTTAACTACAGGTGAATGCCACATGGAGCCAGGGGCTACTGTCTTGGACACTGTAGGTCTGGAATGCTGGGAGTCCCGCTGGTGAATCACATTTTATGATTCTCGCCGGCAGAAAAAATGCCCCTTCTTGCCATCCTCAAGCTATAAAATTCTCCAGATCTAAATGGGAAATTGCCAAGGGCATCGTTGCCCAGGTATGGAGGTTCAAATCCCTGCCCGCAACTCAGGAACCCATTCTTAAGACTCTCAATCTCTCCTCTGACCAGAATCTGAGGCACACAATGGAAGATGAAGGCAAGGAAGGAATTAACAGATTTGTCCAACCTCTTGCTTCTTCTTTTTCTTTTCTTTTTTTGTGAAAACATTTATATTTAGAATTAGCCAGCTGGACTCAGTTGAGATGATCCCAATTTTGTTGGCAACATCCAAAGCATCCTAGGGGGGAGACAGTTCACCATATGCCTTCTCTCCATCAGGTCCTATCAGGGTGTCGACCTTGGCCCATCAATGTCATACAGGCTCTTCACAGCTTGTTGGACCCGGTGCCTGTTGACCTTGACGTCCACATGAACACAAGTGTGCTGTTGTCTTCTGTCTTCTTCCTGATTGATGTGGTGGTCAGGGGAACTTGATGATGGCAGAGTGGTCAAGTTTGTTTCTCCTGGGGGTGCTCTTCCAAGGAGCCAAAGTGCCTTGGGCCCTGGGAAGATGAGTGACATACAGATCTTCTTCCTGTGTGTGTGGCTAAGGGTGCCTTTCAGCCCTGCTTCCTTGGCCTTCAAACTTGGGCTTCCACTTTGGGAGGGGCAGGGGCTGCCTTCCATGCTTTCGGGTGCCATCTTCATGAAAAGACCCAACCTTTCATTTTTTTCAAGAATAGAACCCAAGATGCTGATGGGGGTGGGAAGCGGCTGTCACCTTCCCAAAGGCAAACAGCAGGCTGATGCATTCCCTCACAAGTTAACACGCACCCCTAAACTCAGGACCTCTCTGGGGGCTCTGCGTGTCCACATGCAACATTGTTTGTTCAAGAAATGTACGTCTCTTGGGCCTCCCTGGTGGCGCAATGGGTTAAGTCTCAGCACTATGAAGCTACCCAGAGCCACTGTAGCACAAGTTCAATACCCACCAGGGAGCTTCCCACATGGCGCAGCAGACCTCTCCTGCCTTGCCCGCTGCTCCCCTCAGCGGTGTACTACAGTTGATCTGCCTGTTCTGCTCCCCACTCTGTCTCTGGTGAAACCTTTCACCCCCACACCTATGGCCTACACCCCAGCTTGCATGCATAAATAAATAAATCTTTAAAGAAAAAAAAGAAAGAAATGTACGTCTCTGACCCAGGACCAATGTGAACTGGGCTTGAAATCAGTCACTCTGACTGATACCAAGGCATATCCAGCTCTCGGGGGACCAAATCAGCCTCTGCCCAGCATGTGGAAACCCAGAGCTCCTAGCTATGCCTGGCTCAGGAGAACGTGGGCAGCACCTCCCTGAGTCCGTAGGATTGTGTCACCCAACACCATCGCCACGAAGCTGCAGGGCAGAAGACTGACTCTGGTTTCACAGGTGGACTGACCAGGAAGCAGAATTAGCAAGGGCTGGGTCTTCTGGAGGGAGGGGGTATAGGGGTGACAGGATTCTGGTGGCTACGGGCTGGACTGGTACCTCCAAGGAGCTAACCTAGCAGACTGAGCTGTTGCGGTGTTTGCCAGTGGAGGGCCTTCGCCCTGTCCCATGCTTGGGTGAGGGGAAGACGCAGAGCTGCCTGGGGAATGGCTTTTGTCCCTCTGCCCCTGCTTCAGTGACTTCTCTGGTGACAGACAGGAGGTCACAGGAGGGGCAGATCGCTCCCAGTGGAGAAGGGAATCTCAGGAGGCTTCCTAGAGGAAGTTGCACCAAAAACTTGAAGAAGAGAAAGGATTTAGAAACACGGGCGGAAGGAGGGCAGGGCACTGCCAAGAAGAGGGAACAATACAGAGGTTGAAAGTGGGCGCATGGCAGGATGTGTTCAGACTTGGTTGGGAATTCAGTGGGAACCCAGGTCCTGTGAAGGGGAATCGCAGGGCTGAAAAGGCAGGAGGGACAGATGGGGGTGTCTTGGACAGGTCCCACCGGCCTCTGCTCAGCTCGGTGACATCTTTTATCTTTAAGTGCCCTGATCCCCTTTCCCCACCTACCCACCTGGCTACCCCGGGGCTTCCACCCTCAGTTCTCTGCCGCTTCTGCCTTAGCCTTAGCCATCCCCCCTTGGCTCCATGTTCCCAGGATAGCGGGGACCCCAGTTCCTCCCTCATCAGGCAACTGACTCTCCTCTGGCCCTCTTGTTGGGGGGAAAAAGGACGTCTACAACAAACTCCACTGATAGGTTGATGGACTCCACCTCAGATCAAAAAAGATCCAAAACACTAAGGGCTACTAATCCCTTAATGCCGTCATCATCAAAGAGAGGATTACTGGGTGGAGCTGAGCAGGAGAAGCTGGAGAAGAAAAGGACAGAACACACAGACAGAAGGCAGGAGGAGACAGAAGAAGGATGGAGGCCAGAAGAGGCACAAGGAGCAGAGAGACTTGTAAAGAAGCTGCACTGGCCTGGACAGATTGAAATAGACGTGAGTGAGAGACCCGTGGGGAGGTGACTATGACAATGTTCATCTGGATTTTGATCTTCCTCTTTAACTGCCAGAATTGTCTGGCTGTTTCTGACCGTTTTGTATGGGTCCCTGCCAAAAGGTGTTTTAGACTTGTGGCAGGCTTTTGGACTTGCTTTGGGTCAATCCCATTTGGGTGGACTTTCACCCATGAGGAGTTGGATAACACTGGGTGCTTGACTTAGATACTATACTTTTTGTTTTCTCTGTGTTTTCTAATTGTATTGAAGTTTGTTTCCACAAAAGGTCCTATATGTTTTGTATTGATGCGGCAGATGGCAGAACCTATTTAGAATGGGCAGGTTAGGGGGTTTTGGGGTTGCCCCTCTCCCTGCCCTGTAACACTCTCAGCTCAGTGTTGGCTGGATTCCCCACGCTCAGATGTGAGCTGCATAGAGAGGGCTTCCTTTTTCACATTCCACCTTCCAAACCTCTGCTTCGCCCCCTTCCTTCTTAGAAGAGAGTTAAAAATGGAGGCCAGGAACAGCCAGACATGGTCCAACCTGTTATAGCAGTGTAAAGAAATGTACCCAGGAGCGATTTGGCTCCTAGCCCACCCACCCCACCTCCACATCCTTCCCTCCTCCTATGGAAGTTCCAGAATGTGTCTGGGCTTTGCCGTAGCCTTGCTGGGCAGGTCCTCCCCACAGCAAGTCCAGAGTCATTCTTTGGGTGCCCCTTTGCCTTCCTTCCTAGTCCCCAGAGTCCAACCACATCTCCATTTGGGAACACCACATAAAATTCTGTAATTATTGGGGGCCTCCCTGGTGGCGCAGGGGTTAAAGTCAGCAATATGAAGCTGTCTGCAGCCACTGCAGCACGAGTTCGATCTCCGGCCAGGGAGCTTCCCACATGGCACAGCAGACCTCTCCTGTCTCCCTGCTGCTCCCCTCAGCAGTGTATTTTGGTAGACCCACCTGTTCTGCTCCCCACTCTGTCTCTGGTGAATCCTCTCACCCCCCGCCCCGCACCTCTAACCTACACCCCAGTTCTTGTATGCATAAATAAAAATAAGTCTTTTTTTTAAAATCCTGCAATTCTTGGCACAGGGAGACCATCAGCCTCCATCCTCTACATCTTGGAAGGGCTGACTCTGAAACGGATAAAAGCTCACCTGCTGAAACATCCGTGGAGGTAGCTCTGTCGCTGATCACACGACTCCTGATTCCCTGTGACCAACAGAGACTTTTCCACATGAGACCCTTCAGCTCCTCCTCCTCAGCCAGGTTTTCTGCCTCTTTACCGTCCTACTTTCACGGCCACTTACGTGTCAAAGCGCTTCCTGTGTGGAAGAGTCTGCAACTATTGCTAGAAGACATTCCTGGCCCCAAGGTGCTCACAGCTGAGGGGACAAAGCAGACACTCAAAGAGGAAGTCACACTTGAAGTGCCCAAAGAGATGCTAGAACGTCCTTTCGGAGAAAAACCCATTTCCCTGAGGTCTTTTTTTTTTTACAAGAACAAATCCACTTTTATTGGCTTTGCAGTAAATTTAAATCCTTGAGGGGTACAGCATCACACGAATTCTGTGTCCTATGGCCTTAGCTGGAAGGTTGCTAATTTTGCGCGAACCATGCCACTGTTTCCATGGGCACGTGTTACTTTCCCCCAGATTACTCTAGTTTTATTCGGTTTGCCACCAGGAGTCACTGTGTTGTTCTTTGCTTTGTACACATAAGCACATCTCTTGCCTAGATAGAATTCCATTTCATCTCGAGCATAAACACCTTCAATTTTAAGAAGAGCTGTATGCTCCCTCTGGTTCCGGAGACCCTGCTTGTAGCCAGCAAAAATGGCCTTGGACCACAGCCTTCCAGCCATATTAGAAGTCCTGGTCCCAGCAGGCCTCCACAGGGACCAAGGTGGTGGAAAGAGCTCCCTGAGGTCTTGAATAGAAATTCTTTTTTTTTTTTTTTTGAAAGATTTATTTATTTATACATACGAGCTGGGGTACAGGCCAGATTTGTGAGGCGGCAAGAGGGTTCACCAGAGACAGAGCGGGGAGCAGAACAGGCAGATCAGAAATCCACTGCTGAGGGGAGCAGCGGGTGAGGCAGGAGAGGTCCGCCGCACCATGTGGGATTCTCCCCGGCTGGGCGTCGAACTCACATCGCGTGCTGCAGACAGCTCCACAGCCCAGCGCTTAACCGCTGCGCCACCAGGGAGGCCCTGAATAGAAATTCTTGCTGCATCAGCTGCCCCATTTGTGGCCGCCATCCCCCCACCCCCCACCCAATCCTTTTCACAGGGCTAAAACAGAGGTCAGCAGAGGACAGCCAAGGGCCAACTCCTGCCCTTTGCCGGTTCTTTGCAAAGAAAATGGGTTGGCACATTAGGCCCTGCCTGGGGTGGTCCCCAGTGTCTGTGGCAGCTTTCCCAAGGAAGGTTGCGGCTGCGAGGGCGCCTTCTGGCCAAAGTTTGCAGATACCTAGTTTGGGGCACGTTTTGGACCTGTTGTCTCAGAAAGGAACTAGGACTCAAGAAAGACCCTGTCTTGCTGTAGTTACGCTAGACGAGAGTGATAACACATCGTTCAGACTCTTCAACCCAGCCTGCACCTGGTCTCAACCTTCCCACAACCTGCCCCGAAAGCTCTGGCAATGCCAGTCTGCTGTCTGCAGCGCTCCTTCCCCCGCCTCCCCTTCTCTAACCCTTGCTGTCTGCTCTCTGCCCCTAATTCCCACTGAATGTTTCCCACCCGATGACCCATCAATACTGATGCTTCCTGCTTTTCTCAAGCACACAGTCCCCTTCTTGCCTTTGCCTGTAGTGACTATACCAGTCTTGAAGTGCCCGTGGCCTCTGGGAGATGCCTCCTCCCTCTCCAACTATCTCACTTCCACTCCTGCAGCCCCTAACTGCCAACCAAGCGATCCACTGTATGTGAGTGTGGTGACCCCCCCAGGGAATGGGGCGCCACTCACTCCCTCCCTGTGGGTCCTCTTCCTTCCCAGCCCCTACCTGGATAGATACAGTCTACAAGGATATGTCCTTGGTCTTCTCCCTCCGTGCTCTCTTGCTGGGCAAACTCATTGACGGGCCCTATCTCCATGCTGACTTCTCTCGGTGGTTGCCCAGTGTACAACTCCAAACTGAAGGCCGGGGTTTCCGAGAGAGCCTGTGACTCCTCGGATGGGTCTCACCAACCAGCCAAGCACAACGCACTGGGTGTCAGATGAGTCTGCCTAGACCTCTGCCCTCACCTGCTCACCTCTGCCTTTTCCTCCATCTGTCCCTTAATTCTTGGTATTCTCAAGAGATTTGAAGATTTTATTTATTTATGCATACAAGAAGTAGGGTGTAAGGCCTCCCTGGTGGAAGCAGCAGGTTAAGGGCCGCGCTGTGGAGCTGTCGGCCGCAGCGACGCGAGTTCGAAGCTCAGCCAGGGAGATTCCCACATGGTGCGGCAGACCTCTCCTGCCTCACCTGCTGTTCTCCTCGGCAGTGTATTTCCGTCCATCTGCCTGTTCTGCTCCCCACTCTGTCTCTGGTGAATCCTCTCATCCCCCATATCTCTGGCCTATACCCCAGCTTGTATGCATAAATAAATAAATCTTTAAAAAAAAAAAGAACTAGGGTGTAGGTCAGAGGTGTGGGAGGTGAGAGGATTCACCAGAGACAGAGCGGGGAGCAGAACAGGCAGACTGACTGAAGTACACTGCTGAGGGGAGCAGCGGGTGAGGCAGGAGAGGTCTGCTGTGCCATGTGGGAATCTCCCTGGCTGGGTATCGAACTCGTGCTGCAGTGGCTGCGGATAGCTTGACAGCGCTGAGACTCAACCCCTGTACCACCAGAGAGTCCCAGTTTCATTCAGTCTTTTTTTTTTTTAAGATTTATTTATTTATGCATACAAGCTGGGGTACAGGCCAGAGGTGTGGAGGGGTGAGAGGGCTCACCAGAGACAGAGTGGGGAGCAGAACAGGCAGAGCGACAGACAGAAAGACACTGTTGAGGGGAGCAGCGGGTGAGGCAGGAGAGGTCTGCAGCGCCATGTGGGAATCTCCCCAGCTGGGTGTCAAACTCAAGGAGCTGCTGCCGACAGCTCCACAGTGCAGCTCCTAACCACTGAGCCACTAGGGAGGCCCAGTTTCATCCAGTCTTAAAGTTTCAACTGTCACCTGTGCCCATACGAATCACTGTCAAATCTATAGCTCCAGATGTGTTTCCCGCTGCCTCCTTACATTCCCAAACAGATGTGGGAGGTAAAAATGTGGAACTTTTGCCTATTTGGATTCCATCACCTCATCCACCTTAGCTTTTGTTGGGAAGACAACCCTACTCTCTGCTTGCAGGCCCCGGGATTCACATGAAGCTGATCTCATCAGCCCTGTCACACCAGTCAGGTATATTGATTAGTTGCCTGTTGCTGGGTAACAAGTTTATCCAAAACGCAGAGGCTTCAGACCACACATACCTCTTTCCTCATCGTTTCTGTGGGTCAGGAATCTGGGCAGGGAGTAGCTATTGAATCCTTGGATCCCGAATTCTCCTGAAGCTGAAATCAAAGCGCTGCCCGCAGCTGGGGTCTAACCTGAAGACTCATGGGGAAGATTTGCCTCCAAGCTCAGTGTCGTAGCTGCTGGTCTGAGGGCCTCAGTGCTTTGGTGGTGTGGTCTGGAGGTTACTCTCCTTGGCCCCTTGCCACGTGGGCATCTCCAACATGAAAGTGAATGATCAAAGCCAGTCTGAGAGTCTGCCAGGAAGATAAAAGTCACAATCTCTTTTAATCTTGCAGAAATGACAATATCTCAATATTGCCATATCCTACTGGTTAAAAGTAAGTTGCTCAAGGAGAGGAGGGGATTCCAAATGACTTGAAGGAAATAGGATCCCCAGGGGCCAACTTAGAGGCTGTCTACTACAGCAGTGTCAATTAAATCACAATAATTGATCCAAAGATGGAGAGCCAAGCAAAGGCCATCAGAACTATATCTGGGCCTCCCTGGTGGTGCAGAGGTTGAGTCTCAGAGCTGTCAAGCTATTGCCAGCCACTGCAGCACGAGTTCGATCCCAGGCCAGAGGACTTCCCACATGGCACAGCAGACCTCCCCTGTCTTGCCCGCTGCTCCCCTCAGCAGTGTACTTTAGTCATTCTGCCTGTTCTGCTCCCCACTCTGTCTCTGGTGAATCCTCTCACCACCCCACACCTCTGGCCTACACCCCAGCTCTTGTATTCATAAATAAAAATAAATGTTTAAAAAAAAACAAAGGACTTAAACTTCACTTGCTAGGAAAACAAGGAGGATGCACTTGGCCCAAGTCCATTTATTGTTGCTCTTTGTGGGCACCTCAGTTAGCCTGGTGATGGCGCAGGGGTCAAGTCACCCCAAGGTGAGGCCTCACGGAGGCAGTGCCCGCAGCTCCAGTGTGACCAGGTTTGGTCTCAGGGAGCCAAAGAAATTCATGGCAGCAGGTGTCTGGGCCTAGTGTCATCTGGTTTTTAACCTCTTGTTTGCCCCCTCATGGGAACAGCAGAATTCTTTTTTTTTTTAAGATTTATTTATGCATACAAGCTGGGGTGTAGGCCAGAGTTATGGGGGATGAGAGGATTCACCAGAGACAGAGTGGGGAGCTGAACAGGCAGATTGACTGAACTACACTGCTGAGGGGAGCAGCGGGCGAGAGAGGAGAGGTCTGCTGTGCCCTGTGGGAATCTGCCTGGCCAGGGATGGAACTAGTGCTGCAGTGGCTGCAGATAGCTTCACAGTGCTGCACTTAAGCCATTGCGCCACCAGGGAGGCCGGAACAGCAAAATTCTTGCAAAACTTTTTGACCTTGGGGCCTCCCTGGTGGCGCAGTGGTTAAGCGCTGCGCTGTGGAGCTGTCAGCAGTGGCGACACGAGTTCGATGCCCAGCCGGGGAGATTCCCACATGGAATGGCAGACCTCTCCTGCCTCACCCACCGCTCCCCTCCATCTACCTGTTCTGCTCCCCACTCTGTCTCTGGTGAACCCTCTCGCCACCCCATGCCTCTGGCCTGTACCCCAGCTTGTATGCATAAATAAATAAATCTTTAAAAAAAACAAAACAAAACAAAACTTTTTGACCTTGAGTTCTATCCTATTCTTGTCCCAGGAACCTCCTTGTTTCAATAGGGTTGGGAGTTGGTTTGATGTGGGCAGTTCTTTTTTTTTTTTTAAAGATTTATTTTTAAATTTATTTATATATACAAGAACTGGGGTGTAGGCCAGAGGTGTGGGGAGGGTGTGTGTGAGAGGATTCACCAGAGACAGAGTGGGGGAGCAGAACAGGCAGATTGACTGAAATACACTGCTGAGGGGAGCACTGGGGAGACAGGAGAGGTCTGCTGCGCCATGTGGGAAGCTCCCTGGCCGGGGATGGAACTCGTGCTGCAGAGGCTGCTGATAGTTTCATAGTGCTGAGACTTTAACCCCTTGGGCCACCAGGGAAGCCCAGATGTGGGAAGTTCTTGCAAAACCGGAGAAAGTTCTCTCAACTCATGTCCCCACTCACTGCTCTTAGCTAGAGAATGGTGGTCCCCTGTCCAATCCCACCTAAGGGTGAGAGGCTGAGAGTGCTGGGGTCAGGTGGCTGTCGGTTCAAATAAGTCTGTCAGCCTCTCAGCTCCTCCCTTCATGAAGGAGGAAGACAATACCTATTGTGCTAGTTGGGGTGAGCATCTCACTGCTGGGGAGTCCCTGGGGCATTCTTATTGCCCATGAATGGAGCTTTTGTGTGTGTGTGTGGTAAAAGAAAAAAAAGAACTTAACGGTTACCCTTACAGCCATTTTCACTGTACATATAGTGTTACCTATATGCACATTGTACAACACATTTCTAGAATTTTTTTGTCCAGCAAAATTGAAATGTTTGCATATTGAACAGTACTTACCTTCTCCCGCTCTCTCCCCAACCCCTGACCACCATCCTTCTACTTTCTCTTTCTAAGACCTGTGCTACGTTAGATACCTCCTGTAAATGGAATCAGAATATTTGTCTTTTTGTATGTGACTTACTTCACTTAACTAAATGATCCGAGTCCATCATGTTGGCTCAAGGCAGGGTTTCTTTCTTTTTCTTTTATATTTATTTTATTTATTTATGCATGTAAGAGCTGGGGTGTAGGCCAGAGATGTGGGGTGGTGGGAGGATTCACCAGAGACAAAGTAGGGAACAGAACAGACAGATCTACTGAAGCACACTGCTGAGGGGAGCAGTGGGGAGACAGGAGAGGTCAGATGCCATCTGGGAAGCTCCCTGGCTGGGGATCAAACTCGTGCTGCAGTGGCTGCCAATGGCTTCATAGTGCTGAGACTTAACCCCTTGTGCCACCAGAGAGGCCCCCAGGATTACTTTCTTTTTCAAGGCTGAATAATATTCCATTGCAGGTATACACTGCATCCTGTTGATCCATATATTTTTCATTTAATGGACATTTAGGTTGCTTCCACCTCTTGGCTATTGTGAAAGCTGCACAAATAGTATTTCTTAACAGAGACTAATTAGTATTAGAGACTAGTTGGTATCAGAAATTATTTCCTTCTTTCTTTTTCTTTTTCTTCTTTTTCTTTTTCCTTCTTTCTTTTTTTCTTTCTTTCTTTTTCTTCTTTCTTTTTCTAGAGAGCTTATTTTTTCTTATTTTTAAAAAATTGTTATATTAAATATCTTAAGTGAAAACAGATAAGGAGGATGAACATATAATTCTATAGATGCCATGTATCAGTTAGGGGGAAAAGGAAAAGGAAAAGGCCCCTGCAGGACAATAGCAGAATATAGATTTTCATTAGGTGGCAGATTTAAATAGATAAGGAAAGAAAATCTGCCGGGTGGCCCATTGTTTAATCATAGAGTAGCTAAACTTCCTGACTCTAGATGTTTATGGACATGACAGAACTATCCCTCAATCTGACTGGAGCCATCCATCCACAGAGTGCTAATTCCTGACCCCAAGGATCAAAGACCCGGAGCAGCAGAGAGAAGAAAAGATCACCCACACACCCACGTGCCATTTCCCTGAGAGACAACTGGCAAGGCAAAACTATAGTGGATGGCAATGATGAGAAGCTATTTTCAGTATTCCTTTCTCCAATAGTTATGGGAGGAGACACATAACATTAGAATAACATCAGTGTCATCATTATATGACGCAGTCTTTATCCAAATATTGGACATTGCACACTTTGAAAAAAAGTGTTTTACTAAGCCTTTTTAAGCTTCTATGGTGCCAGAGAAGCACCGACTCAACCAGGTTTCCAGGGAGCTTCCTGGCGGATGGAGTGAAAAGGCAAATACGTGAACATGTTACAGACTAGACAAGGTAGTGTATGTTGGGGTGGTGTTTGGGGAAGGAGGAGGTTCTTTTTTTTTTTTTTAAAGGTTTATTTATGCATACAAGCTGGGATGCAGACCAGAGGTGTAGGGTAGTGAGAGGGTTCACCAGAGACAGAGTGGGGAGCAGAACAGGCAGATCAACTGAAATACACTGCTGAGGGGAGCAGTGGGCGAGGCAGGAGAGGTCTGCCGCACCATGTGGGAATCTCCCCAGCTGGGCATTGAACTCGCTTCCCCACTGCTGACAGCTCCACAGTGCAGCGCTTAACCACCGCGCCACCAGGGAGGGCCAGGCTCCATGGTTATGACAAAAAGACATGACCCCTGCTTTTTGGGAGGTTTTTGAAAATGATTTCATCAGGGGAGCAGATTGTCCTAATGGGGACACCCCCCCCTTTCCCAGGGGCACGGCCAGGACTCGGTCCCCACCAAGGGCAGCCAGATGACCAGGGAAGCAGGGCTGACAGTCTGGCTGCCGCTGTGGAGTGGACGCAGGACCTGATGCTGTAGCCTGGCGTCAGCCAACAGTCAGGGGTGTGACCCCACCAACTCCTGAGGTGAAGCCACTCTCTGTTGCTCAGATCATGGGAGCAGCTTCAGTGTCACCACTTCCTGACCCTCCACCCTTGGGCCACCCTCAGCCTCTGACCCTCCACCCTTGGGCCTGGCATTTGCTGCCTGCGTATGCAACTCTTTCAAACTTTGACTCTACAGCTGCTTTAGGAGAGGAGACAAGGAGTGCCAGGGTAAGGCTGCCAAGGGGGTGGGCTCAGCAATAAGCCTCCCTTCCACCCTGAGACAGTGAGCTGGGAGCTTGCAGAGGCGGTGGGAGAACACTGGGATGCCAGCAGCCTCCATCAGCCCTCCACCCACCCCTGTTTAAAATCCCCCCTCTTTCCTTCCCAGCTGGATGACCCTCAGCAAAAGATTTCTAGACGCCCCTTTTCTTCCTTTGCAAATCTGGCCAAACAATACCAAGTGACAGGATTTCTGCAAAGTTTCAATGAAATACTGAAAATGAAGCCCGGTCTGAGGCACAGGGTAAATTGAAAGGGGGCGTTGCCTGGGAGGGGCGCCCGGAGCGCAGAGCGTCACGTGACCTCGCAGAGGCTGGGGAGAGAAGAGCTGCGGGCTCACAGCTGATCCAGGGCAGGCTCGCGCTTATGTGTTTGGAGAGGACGAAATACTGGGCTAGAACGCAGTTCACTCGGTGGACCCAATCTGCGGTGGCTCAAGGAGAACAGGAGTGAGTGGGGGAGGGCGGGGCCGGGGCCTATCGCTCCAGGATGATGGATGAGTCTATTCTTTGGCTTGCAATTAGTGCGAGGTGCTCTGAGATCCTTCCCTGGGGGGAGTGCTTCCTGTTCCTGAAGGCTTGGGCCCTTATCCATACTTTCAGGAGATAAAGTTAACCCTGGCCTAGACTCTCGGAGGCTGGAGTGCCTGTGCGTCTGAACACTTGTGTGCATGTGAGCGCTGCTCTCCCTTGGGATTGAAGGGGGTCGGTTCAGGAACCCCGGAGCTACCCAAATCCATAGATGCTCAAGTCCCTTGTATAAAATGGTGTAGTGCGTTGTGCGGCATGCCATCTACCCGCAACCTCCTGTATCCTTCAGATCACCTCTGGGTTTCTAGTTACACCTAATACAGTGTAAACAGTTGTTCAGCTCTATTGTTTCTCGAACAATGAGCAGGAAGAAGGACCATATATGTTGAGTACAGATGAAGCCATCATAGATCTAACCACCTAGTATGGATTTTTTTGTATTTTCTTTTCTCTCTTTTTTTCAATCAGCCAGACACATAAAAGGTTTTATTCATCCTCTCGTGAAAAATCTGCATAACCACCACAGATACAGATGGAGTCACCCCAGAATCTTCACTTCTGCCCTCTGATCTCCAGCTCACTTTACCTGCACCCATCCTGGTCTCTGCAGTACCCCCACTTGACTTTCTTTAAAAAAAAAAAAAGATTTATTTATTTTTGCATACAAGAGCTGGGATGTAGGCCAGAGGTGTGGGGGGGTGGTGGTGAGAGGATTCACCAGAGACAGAGTGGGGAGCAGAACAGGCGGATCTACTGAAATACACTGATGAGGGAAGCAGCGGGTGAGGCAGGAGACGTCTGCTGTGCCATGTGGGAAGCTCCCTGGCCGGGGATTGAATTCATGCTGCAGTGGCTGCCAGTAGCTTCATAGTGCTGAGACTTAATCCCTTGTGCCACCAGGGCGGCCCTTCAGTCCTCTTTTAGTTGAACCCATGGATGTGGGGGTCAGAGAATACAGAGGCCAACTGTATTTATGACTCTCGTATCAACACTTGTGTGTGCATGGATGTGTGTGTGTGTGTACTTATGTGCATGCAAGTGTGCATATGTGCTAAGTTCCTAGTCGAGACAAGGATGGAAAATGCGATGTAAAATGCTAGACTTTTGTCTGGGCTACTGGAAGCAGAATTTCAGTTCAAGAAGTCACTCAACTTGTTCCTCCTAGTTATCCAAATGGTAGGCAGCCCCAGCCCGCCGGAGGTGGTGGTGGTGGGGACAACAGAAGCATCTCTGCCTCTATGGCAGCTGCTACACCCTAGAGGGACCCCCAGCATCCAGGACAACAGGGAGGAAGGGTCCCAATTAGCATAAGAGTTTTCTGGGATAAGGGGAATTCATATTTCCTCAACATTTCTTTGTACGATTCAAATCCGTGGAGAAGTTTTGGGCTGGATGAGTATAATTTCAACCAAGGCTTGGGACAGGAATATTAGTAGATTCTCTAAAATAACGTTAACTTGAGGGCCTCCCTGGTAGCACAAGGGGTTAAGTCTCAGCACTATGAAGCTATTGGCAGCTACTACAGCTGGAGTTTGATCCCCAGCCAGGGAGCTTCCCACATGGTGCAGCAGATCTCTCCTGTCTTGCCTGCTGCTCCCCTCAGCAGTGTAGATCTGCCTGTTCTGCTTCTCACTCTATCTCTGGTGAATCCTTTCACCACTGCACAACTCTGGCCTACACCCCAGTTCTTGTATGCATAAATAAATAAATCTTTAAAAATAAATAAAATAAAGTTACCTTGAGAGAAATGGAATCTAGGTTCTAAGCACTGGGGTCTAGTCCCAGCTCCACTGTTCATTAGCTGTGAGACCTTGAAGGGTTAGATTAATTGCTCTCTAAAGCTTCATTTTTCCTCTATAAAAAAGGATGATCATCGCGTGATGCTATCCTATGCTATGTAAATTTGAATTATGCAAATATGAGAAGCTGCAAATTCCCTTAAATTAATAAAAAATTGAGGTTGTGTGACTTCAAAATTGGTGAGTCAAGTGGGTTGTAATTACAATTATTGCCACATGACATCACTTGAACTGACCGAAGCAAATAATTGCCATCAACATTGATCTCTTGTGAATCTGTTTACATAGATCATAACTCTTGATAGTGACATTAATGACTAATGTACTGTTATCTTAATATTCAGCTTTATCATTTAAAAATACTTTCTGTATCCTAGAATGATGTTATCTTAGTGTTCATTAAGTGGTGGTGTCGGTGCCAAAAAACACTCTCCAGAATCAATAACTTTGTAATGGAAGTTAGATATAAAACACTATGAAAAGCCCAAGTAACTGTCATGACATACCACGTGGCGAAACAGCAGAGATTTTAGTGTTTAATAAATAAAATAAAAAACACAAGGGCAAAAAATGTCTACCGTGATTGAAGAGCCCTCTCCTTACCTTTATAATTAGTCTTTTGGGAAATATAGTGTCAAATCATATAGTCTGGAGTTATGCCACATCTTCAGTAACTTGTCCCTTTTATAAGGTGCAATCGTCCTTAAATAAAATTATGGTACCCATGAAAAGTTCTTCATGTGGCACCTGACAGCTAGTAGGTGTGAGATGTGCATTAGGTAGTTGTTGCTGTTATTGAGGTACCAGCTGGTCTGTCATGGTATATAAGGACCAGGCTGGTTATAACACAGCGTGTAGCTCAGACAGCAAATCTTCCAGATTCCAGGCAGAACCTGAAAGTACTAATCTTTGGAAAAGAGTGGTAAAACAGGTGTGAACCATAATTTTGGAAGCAAAGTTTAAGTTCACATTGGCTGTTTAAGAATCTAAAACTTCATGGGAAGTTACAAGTGTCCGAAGGCTATGCAGGACAAAGTTTCAACAGTGACACCATGGGGCAGCAAGGACTAACTGCAATAGAACCCTGATCAGACTTTAGGTTCTTTCCCTCAACCAAACCCCATGGGGAGGATCCTATAGTTGAGGATGGAAAGCAGATCACTGGAATCCTGTCTAGCCCAGAGAAGGGTGGGAGGATAGAGATCTTAGATGTGTGTGTCTATGGGTATATTATCCTTTCTCAAAACTGACATATGGGGGGCCTCGCTGGTGGTATAGGGGTTAAAGTCTCAACACTATCAAACTATCACCAGCCACTGCAGCAGGAGTTCGATCCCTGGCCAGGGAGATTCCCACATGGCACGGCAGACCTCTCCTGTCTTACCTGCTGCTCCCCTCAACAGTGGATTTCAGTAGATCTGCCTGTTCTGCTCCCCACTCTGTCTCTGGTGAATCCTCTTACTACCCCAACACCTCTGGCCTACATCCCAGCTCTTGTATGCATAAATAAATCTTAAAAAAACATGGGAGGGTTTTTAGAGAGGCAGAAACACAGGGGCCTCCCTGGTGGCATAGTGGTTAAGCGCTGCGCTATGGAGCTGTTGGCAGCGATAATGTGAGTTCAATGCCCGGCTGGGAAGATTCCCACATGGCGCGGCAGACCTCTCCTGCCTCGCCCACTGCTCCCCTCAGCAGTGTATTTCCATTGATCTGCCTGTGCTGCACCCCACTCTGTCTCTGGTGAACCCTCTCGCTGCCCCATACCTCTGGCCTGTACCCCAGCTTGTATGCATAAATAAATCAATCTTAAAAACAAACAAACAAACACAGAAGGTGTTGGCCATGGGTTCAGACTTCAGGGTCACAGCAACGGTCTTGTTGGGCCCCGTCTGGCATTTCTTCCCAGGAGTGACTCTGAACAAGAGACTCAGCCGCTCTCAATTTACCAGATAATGTGAGGATTGGGGGCCTCCCTGGTGGCACAGGGGGTTAGATCTCAGCACTATGAAGCTATCCGCAACCACTGCAGCCTGAGTTCGATCCCCAACCAGGGAGCTTCGCACATGGCACGGCAGACCTCTCCTGCCTCACCCGCTGCTCCTCTCGGCAGTGTGTTTCAATAGATCCTCCTGTTCTGCTCCCCACTCTGTCTCTGGTGAATTCTCTCACCACCCCCACATCTCTGGCCTGTACCCCAGTTCTTAGATGCATAAATAAATGTTAAAAAATATATAAAGGGCCTCCCTGGTGGTGCAACAGTTTAAGTCTCAGCACTATGAAGCTGTCTGCAGCCACTGTGGCCTGAGTTTGATTCCCAGCCATGGGGCTTCCCACATGGCACAGCAGACCTCTCCTGCCTCACCCGCTGCTCCCCTCAGCACTGTACTTCAGTAGATCCTCTTGTTCTGCTCCCCAGACTGTCTCTGGTGTACCCTCTTACCACCCCACACCTCTGGCCTGCACCCCAGTTCTTGTATGCATAGATAAATAAATCTAAAAAAAATAATAAAGTTGTGAGGATTAAATGCCTGCAAAGCCCATGGCAGACCACCCGCGCTCCCGTCACTCTGCTGTCAGCTGCAGCAGACCAGTGGGGTGGTAGGGGCTGTGATGAACACATCGCATGAATCAGCCCAGCTGGGGACTTAGCCATGGAACCTCGGGAGGTCTTTGTCCTCCAGGTCTGGCCATGTGACTCGCTTTGGCTGATGGGAAACGGTAGACTTGATAGAAGCAGAGATGCAGACTGCCTGTTCTTGGACTGTACCTTGCAGGGTAGGTAGCCCATTGGGAGGTGTGGAGAGCCTGGGGGAGGCTGTCCTACCTTGGGTCCTTCCCCAACCCATCTGCCACCTTCAGACATACAAGCCAGCCCAGGAGACCAGCCAGGCCCAGCCCAACCAGCATGGCCACTAGTCAACCCCAAGGCAAATGTAAAATAAGAGATGGTTGTTCTTTGAAGCTGCTAAGTTTGGAGTGACTTGTTCCAGTCACAGGCAGCTGATACACGGTCTGCAAGAGTTTGGTCCTCTACACTTGAAAGGTCAATGAGAGATGCATTGGTCTGCCAGGTTTTATTTGTAGTGTGGCGAACTTGAACCAGAGAAAGCTGTAAAAAATGCTTTGGAGAGTCACAGGAAAGGGACAGAAGCAGGTCCCTTTGCCAGACCCTGGATGACAGGGGACCCAGGAGACCTGGGCAGGAGCTGTTTCGGAGCCCATCCAGGCAGGCAGCCGTGGGCCGCAACTGGGGGAGCCAAGCGTGCAAGGTGCGGGCTTGCCCACAGTGGGCGCCTGCTGGGCTCAGGCCCTGGGGTCATACACCCGCCCCATGAAGACAGGGAACTTGTACTCTTGGCTCCAGAGCGTGAAGAGGAAGGGCTGCTGGACTTCGAAGACCAGCAGAGTTCGGGCCACAGAGAGCTCGGTGGCCGCAGCCACCTCCACTCCAGACTCCGTCAGCTCCAGCACGGCCTGGTGCTGCATCGCAGAGACCTGAAGATCTGTGTCCTCTGTCAGCCCACACAGGTCAAGTTCATCGATAAAGTCAAAGAATTCTAAGGCATAATCGGAGAAAACAAGGAGTCAAAGATAAGGAAAACTTCAGCTGCTGGAGACTTCTGAGTTTTCTAGGTTGGGCCCAAGTCTCAACACGTTCTTCTTCCTCCCCTTTGCTTAAACGATCTACGGTGCCTTCTGCTCCAGTTGGGGGATCCCTTATCAGTGGGCCCATCTTTACTTCAACCACCCCTTTCTTAAGAGGTGAGAGGCTTTGTCTCCTCCCCCAAAAAAAAACCCTCAAAAAATGATGCCAAAAACCCTGAGAAAGATGTCATCGAGTCTTTGTCAACAAGGACCTTGGAAGTGAGGTAACGCATTAGAGGGAGCTCATCTGTTAGCAGATGAAGTCATTATCTGTAAAGGGATGACATCAGACCCTAGGGATGAGATCACCTACTAGGAAGTCATGTTCTACAAGAGAAAGTGAAGGGATGTATCTGGCACAAGATCAAAGCTCAGAAAGTGAGACCAAAGGTTTGGAATCACCACTCCTAACCCTAGAGTCCTCCATATCTTTTTACCCAGATAGCTTCTTGGATATTCCATGGGGTGGCTGAGTGTTAGAAATGCCTCTGGGAAAGGAGCACCCACAGCAAGCCTGGGTCCCCTGTACCAGTGTGTACACCACAATGAACCACGTGGAAACCATCGAGAGAGCTGGAGACCTGGGTTGATGTTTGGATCACGTCAAACGAGTTCAAGGGACCTTGGCTAAGTCATGGAAACTTTCTGAGTCTCAGCTTCCTCAATGATCTGATGGGATAATTGCACCTGCTCCTCTAGGGACAAGTGGAGACTACAGATGCCAAAAACAACCTGGAATCTTCACCCCGATTTAGTGAGCCCTCCCCAACTGCTCTCCTCTGATGGCCTGGGGGCAAACCCGCACTGCCAAGGCTCACCTAGTTTCTCCAAAATGGGCAACATGTCCTGGTTGCTCTTCACTTTGAGGCGGGGCATCATCAAGAGAGTGGGCTGGTACTTGCTCAGCTCCAGCTTCTTCATGATGGCTTTGAAGACAGAGGGGCTGAGAGCCTGTTCCAAGTCTTCCAGATGCTGCTTTGTGTACTGAGGCACCATGATCATCAAGCTCAGATTGTGGGAGAGCTGCAGCATCCCGATCTGGAGAGAAGGAAATGCACCGTAGCAGTTTCCCCACCCCAGATCCAACCCTCTGACATAGGCTGATCATCCTTTGCTACCGTCTGTACTATTTCAATAAGCAGGGCCTCCCTGGTGGCGCAAGGGGTTAGGTCTCAGCACTATGAATCTGTCCATAGCCACTGCAGCATGAGTTCGATCCCTGGCCAGGGAGCTTCCCACATGGCACAACAGACCTCTCCTGTCTCCCTGCTGCTCCCCTCAGCAGTGTACTTCGGTAGATCCGCCTGTTCTGCTTCCCACTTCCCACTGTCTCTGGTGAATCCTCTCACCTGGCATTCACGTGTATGCCTAAATAAATAAAATAAATCTTAAAAAAAAAAACGATTTCAACAAGCAATAGTCATACCCAGCTTCCTAGGCTTTGCACAGAATGGGGGAGCCAGCTGGAGAACAAGCCTGGTCTAGGGCCTCCCTGGTGGTGCAGTGGTTGAGCACTGCGCTGTGGAGCTGTCAGCAGCGCGCGATGTAAGTTCGATGCCAGCCGGGAGAATCCCACATGCCACATGGTGCGGCAGACCTCTCCTGCCTTGCCCTCAGCAGTGTACTTTTGATCTGCCTGTTCTGCTCCCCACTCTGTCTCTGGTGAACCCTCTCGCCGCCCCACGCCTCTGGCCTGTATCCCAGTTTGTATGTATAAATAAATAAATCTTAAAAAAAAAAAAAGAACAAGCCTGGTCTAACTCTGTGCTGGTCAGATGCAGAAGAGTGAATTTCTGATCCACAGGCTGGGGATCACCCCCGACCCAACTCCCATCTGTGTAGTAGAGGCTGGATTTGATCTCTCTGACCTTGTCCCCCTTCTTTATGACACACATAATACACCCCCTGACTTACCAGGTCCGTCTTCACTGCCTCTGAGATTATGTCTCGATCTCTTAGGGTAGCATTCAAGACTGTGGACAAGCTGACCCTACCCACATTCCCAGTCTACCATTAGAAGAGCTTTCAACTGATCACTAGACAAAAGAACAGGAGAAATATAGGGTTCGTAGGTCTCAACCCCGGGAAAATTTGCCCCTCGGTGGACATTTGGCAATATCAGCAGACATTGTGGTTGTCAGAGCTGGAGGTGGGGTGGGGGAGGGGCTTACAGTACTATTGGCAGCTAGTGGGTAGAAACCAGGGATGATGCTCAATGATGCTCAATCCCACAATGCGCAGGAGAGTACCCCGTAACAAAGAATTATCTGACCTAAAATGTCAACACTGCCAAGGTTCAGAAACCCTGGGTTAATAGGATGTCAGAATATTACTGAAAGGGTATGTACCCTTCAAGTCCTGCGTATTGGTCTTGAACTTCTGAGCAATAAATTAACATGTTGCATTCTCCAATTTTCAAGCTAGTAACCTCAGCATTCCTGAATCTGTACATCTAACTCCCTTAGTTGGTGAAATACTCTTAAGTCACCAGAAGATTTAGAATTCACGAAGTAAACAATAACAAAGTAAACCAACATAACACTGGGTGATAAATTCAGGGTAACTGTGTGTTTGTTATTTCAAATAGTGCTTATAACTTTTAAGAAAATCAGAGATGCTCATTGTATGCTTTTTTTTCCCCATGCATACAAGAACTGGGGTGCAGGGCAGAGGTGTAGGGGTGTGAGAGGATTCACCAGAGACAGAGTGGGGAGCAGAACAGGAGGATCTACTGAAATACACTGCTGAGGGGAGCAGTGGACGAGACAGGAGAGGTCTGCTGTGTCATGTGGGTCAGCTCCCTGGCTGGGGATCGAACTCATGTCGCAGAGGCTGGTGATAACTTCATAGAGCTGACACGTTAGCTGCTGCGCCACCAAGGAGGCACATCTAGTTGATGTTTTTAAGCAAAAAGATGTAGGATAATTTCATGAAGTTAGAGAATAATGTTGGGGTATTAGTTG
The DNA here is from genome assembly GCA_004024925.1 of Scalopus aquaticus. Taxonomy (NCBI): domain Eukaryota; kingdom Metazoa; phylum Chordata; class Mammalia; order Eulipotyphla; family Talpidae; genus Scalopus; species Scalopus aquaticus. The sequence goes on along the minus strand of PVIJ01000667.1, from coordinate 38,073 downwards.
ATTTACTCTTCAAATTTAAATATCAGTGCACAAGTGAAAATGATGTGCTAGGAAGACATCGCTAAGCAGGGCTGTAATGCTGTCCTGTCATATTTGGCATGCTTAAAGAGAAAATCCAGGGCCTCCCTATGGCGCAAGGGGTTAAGTCAGCCCTATGAAGTTATCTGCAGCCACTGCAGCACGCGCAGCAGGTCTCTCCTGTCTCCCCGCTGCTCCCCTCAGCAGTGTATTTAGTAGATCCGCCTGTTCTGCTCCCCACTGTGTCTCTGGTGAATCCTTTCATCCCCCACACCTCGGGCCTACACCCCAGCTCTTGTGTGTACAAATAAATCAATCTTAAAAAAAAGAAAAAATCAAGTATATGAAATTAGCAAACTATATTTATAAAATAAAGTATACCAGTAAGCCAGAAATGTTTGTGGAAATATTAACCATATTTGTCAATGGGATAAATGGCACAGGAGTTTAATCTGTTCAATATGGTTTAATTAAAGAGCAAATGTAAGTGCTTTTATATAAAAAGTATTATAAATGTAGCACATGCAACTTAAAAGGCTTAAGTAAAACTTTGATTTTGAATTTAGTAGATGACAATAGAATTTAATACATTAAATCAAGTGTTAGGGCCTCCCTGGTGGCGCTGTGGAGCTGTCGGCAGCAGCGGCGCAAGTTCGACGCCAGGCCGGGGAGATTCCCACATGGCGTGGCAGACCTCTCCTGCCTCGCCCGCTGCTCCCTCAGCAGTGTATGTCAGTAGATCCGCCTGTTCTGCTCTCCACTCTGTCTCTGGTGAACCCTCTCGCTGCCCCACATTTCTGGTCTGTACCCCAGCTTGTACGCATAAATAAATAAATCTTTAAAAAAAATCAAGTGTTAGTTTTAAACCAATGAACTGGAAATAGTTCCTTTGGCATTTTAAAAACCTCACTTGAGACCCTCTCCCCCAGTTCTCTGAGAGTGATGCCTTGAAGGTGCCATATTTATTCACTCTTCTCTGGCTGATACATTCTATCTTGGTTTTGTCAACTAGTTATGAATAGTTAAATACATTGTGTAAGGAGGAGTGAGCTGGTGGGAAAACGAATGAATGGTTAAGTGTGGTCAAAAGTAACTTCCTCAGGCCTCCCTGGTGGCACAAGAGGTTGAGTGTGGCACTGTGAAGCTGTCAGCAGCCACTGCAGGATGAGTTCGATCCCCGGCCAGGGAGATTCCCACATGGCGCAGCAGACCTCTCCTGCCTTGCCTGCTGATCCCCTCAGCAGCGTAATTCAGTAGATCCGCCTGTTCTGCTCCCCACTCTGTCTCTGATGAATCCTCTCACACCCCCACACCTCTGCCCTGCACCCCAGCTTGTATGCATAAATAAATAAATCTTAAAAAAAGTAACTTCCTCCTATGAATTCTTCCTACTCATGTATACTGAGTTGCTCCATTTAGTCTCTCCACTGAATTCATTCATTTATTCAGCAAACATATAATGAGCATTTATCATACTTATATGTGAATTTGTTCCAGGCACTGGGGATATAGGAGGAAATAAGAAAAGCAAGGTCTCTATTCCCAAAGACAGACAGTATCTCAGGAAGATAGACAATATCATAAGCAAATAAGCAACACTTATCAGATGGGGTAAGTACCATGAATAGGATAAAACAGGATATCACAGGGTGAGGAAGAAGCTACTCTAAGGAGAAGAAAGGTGTCTCCACCTTTGAGATGACAGCTGAATAAGAAGGAACAAATTGTATGAAAATCGGAGCAAGGAAGGGTCCAGGCAGAGGATAAAACAAAATGTGCCAGAAATCACGCTTGGTGTATTCCAGGATAGATTCTTTGGCACTAAGTCCTGGGTGTCCCTCACCGGTCTGTGTCTCACTGCCCAATCAAGGCAGAAAGATCATCTGGTGGCTGGCAGGAGCTGGCTTACCAGCCCTGCGCTCCTTATTCTGTCTTCCCTCCTGCCCCACCCATTGAAGTGACACTGGTCCACTTCTGCTGAGAAAATTAACCCATTTAGTGTTTGTGCTAGCGGGCACTTCCCACATGTATGCACACGTGGATATAACCATCCACAAGGTCACAGACAGGCATGCAGTACAGAGGTGTAGAGGTATGTGTGCATGCGTGTGCATGCATGCATGCATGCGCGCGCACGCGCACACACACACACACACACACACACACACACACACACACACTATATTAAGCTGCCAGAATCTCTGGACAGGTTGACTGGAAAGAAACAGTTGCAGAGAACAGGAACATGACTCACTCTTTCGCCATCCCATGCAGCAGAGAGAGACGGAGAGACTCTAGCATCCTACTTTCCAGCCCAAGCGGCCAAGGCCAGAGAGGGGAGAAGGAGCAAAGTTAGGGGGGAGCTAGAGCTGGAAGGAGCAGAGACAGTGAATTAGTAAGGGGGTGCCTCCAGGGCTGGGGTTAGAGCAGCGCTGAGTCAGCACACAGGGGGCGTGGGGGGGGGGGCTCTGAAATAGGAGGCAGGACCAAGCACTTACATTGGCTTTCAAATTCCGGTCGAAGAAACTGGCCACGGGGTACTTCTTGCTTGTCATCATGGGCACTTTTATCACAGAGGATTTGAGGTTAAAGGGCTCCATCTGGGTTTTTTTCGGATTAAATATGGTCTTCCACTTGGCTAGAGGTAAGGGAGAGGAGCAGGGTCACACTCAGCAGGCAGGGAAGGGACTGGCCTTCACACTCAGAAGGCCAGTGAACCTGGCCCACGGCCCTTCCTGTGAAGGCAGGAGGGAAGGAGAACTGGGGTACGGAGGGGACGGTCCAAGCCCCTTACCGCTCAGGTAGACGGCGTTGAGGAGGATGAGGCGGGTGTCGGGGGCCAGGCTCTTCAGCAGATGGCTGATCTTGCCTTGGGTCTTCTCTGCCACCCAGCTGTTTATGAGCTCCAGGTTGCCAGTGATGTTTTTCCCCAGGACTCCCGGGATGCTGCCATACAGCCTCTGAGAGGCATTCAGGAAGGTGCTCCTTATGGCCAGGTCTGCAGGGGCAGGGCAGAGGGAGGCCTGAGTCCCTCACACCCTCAGCCCTTCTATAACAGAGTGATCTCAGGGCCTCCCCGGTGGCGCAATGGGTTAAGCGCAGCACTATGAAGCTGTCCACAGCCACTGCAGCACGAGTTCAATACCCGGCCAGGGAGATTCCCACATGGCGCGGCAGACCTCTTCTGCCTCCCCTGCTTCTTCCCTCAGCAGTGTACTTCAGTCAGTCTGCCTGTTCTGCTCCCCACTCTGTCTCTGGTGAGCCCTCTCACCGCCCCATACCTCTGGCCTGTATCCCAGCTTGTATGCATAAATAATAAGTAAATCTTTAAAAAACAAAACAAAAGAGAGTGATCCCCATGGAAAGGGGAGGCTCCAGGTTCCCTGCCCCCCCCAAAAGAAAAGTGGAGCTGAGAATCAAGGAGATGCCAGAAAAGACTGGGAGGACTTAGGAGAAAAGGAAGAAGAAGGAGAAGCCTTGGAGGAGGCACAGGGAGCAGAGAGCCATGTGAAGAAGTAGGGGCGCTTGCTTCTCAGCCTTGGACTTGGGGGACATGGAAGGAGACACTTGAAAGAGACAGTGAGGTCGGTGACAGACCCTTGGGGAGGCTGACAATAGCACCTTTTGACTTTTGATTTTGCTCCTTTCCTTCCAGACTTGCCTGGCCCCTTTTGCCTCTTTCCTATGGCTCCCCAACAAAATGTTCCTTAGACTTACAGCAAGATTTCAGGCCTCAGTGGCCCTGTTTTGGACCAACCCTATTTGGCTGGGCCTTTACCCACGAGGGGATGGGTAACTTTGGGTGTTTCATGGGGAAACTTTTAACTACAGTCTTTCTCTTTTCTTCTCTCTGTTGCACGCTAACTGTATTAAAGTTCTTTTCTGCTGAAGATCTTACACGTGAAAAGAATGTTTTGTCTTAATGCAGCAGATGGCAGAACTCATTTGGAGCAGAGAGGTTTGGGGGTCTAGGTGCCCCTGCTATCACTTCCAGGGGCAGGCTTTGAGAGGGACCTGGCACTCTTGCTGGACCAGGGGTCTAGACCTCCCCTCTTGAGGGGCAGCTGAGGCTGGAAGGAGGCCATCTCTGAGCGCACAGCAGCGGAACACCTCTGAGGCCTTGGCAGCCTGTGGGCCGGGAACCAGGGCCTGGCAAGAAAATTTGCCTGGCTGTCCCCTTATCTTGCCTTAATTCAGCCTCAATGGAAGCTTGTGACAAGACTTCCTGGCCTTTGCCCTCCAAAGGCCACTAAAGAAAAGAGAAAAGGTTACTAAAGAAACGAGAAAATTTTTCTGGACAAAATAGACAATATTGAACACAGTGGTATTTTCCACCAACCTGAAAAGACAGAGGATAAAACTGGATTTATAGCAATGATATAAATGCAATATCCCCTCAATACCTCTGAGCCCTATTTTTCCCATCTGAAAATGAGGCTTTTTTTTGTTTGTTTGTTTTAGCTGATGGGGTAATAACTGAGTTTTTTCCCTCCCATTTTTGTTGTTTGGCTTCTCTGTATTTTCTGTTTTCTACAATGAATATTGCTTTTATGGTATTGAAAAAAGACAGAATAAATATTTCTATTTAAAGGGGGGTGTGAAACTAGATCTGGAGTTTTCAAACCCTTTCAAGCAGCAGAACTGCTTTCAAATACAGTCATGGGGACTCGGTGGGACAAGGGGTTATAGTCTGGGCTTGTGACGCTATCGGCAGCCACTGCAGCACGAGTTTGATCCCTGGCCAGGGAGCTTCCCACACGGCACAGCAGACCTCTCCTGGCTCCCTGCTGCTCCCCTCAGCAGTGCACTTCAGTTGATGCACCTGTTCTGCTCCCCATTCTGTCTCTGGTGAACCTTCTCACCCCCCACCTGGCCTATACCCCAGCTCTTGTATGCATGAACAAATAAATCTTTAATTAAAAAAAAAAAAACAAATACAGTCATGTCTGACGCCCACAGTACAAAGGGCGCTCGCAGAGACTGATGGGTGTTCAGGACCCAGCTGGCTCCCTCTCCCCTCCACAGGATGGGGCCTGACTCCCCACTCAGCCTCCTGATTCCTCACTCCCCACCTCCCATGACTCCTGAAGCAGCTCTGCAGAGCCCTGGTTTCTGGGGAATAAAATTAGAAAATAGCTGACATCAGGTCGCTTTGGCAGTGCATGGCTCTTAGTACCTATTGAATAATGGAATACGCAGAAGTGAGACAAATCCACACAAAAGTAGGAGGAGCAGGAGTCCCCAGAGTCCCCTGTGAGAGATCAGCAAACTTTTCTCCCCCACCAATTTTGCCTAGGCTCTCTAGCCTCCAGCCCTACCTATTAATGATGGTCAAGGACATTCTCATTCTAAAAGGACTGGACAAAGCAGGCAAAGGACTTGCCCAAGGCCTTACCTGGAGCCACCTGCCAGTTCTGTGGGGTCCTCACCTGCTCTGCACTATCCCCTCCATGCGCTAGGTTCTAGATGTTCTATTTATTTTATTTATTTATGCATACAAGCTGGGGTGTAGGCCAGAGGTAGGTGAGGGGTGAGAGGATTCATCAGAGACACGGTAGGGAGCAGAACAGGCAGATGTACTGAAGTACACTGCTGAGGGGAGCAGTGGGCGAGGCAGGAGAGGTCTGCTGTGCCATGTAGGAAGCTCCCTGGCCGGGGATCGAACTCATGCTGCAGCGTCTGTTTCATAGTGCTGAGACTAAACCCCTTGCACCATTAGGGAGGCCCCTCTAAATGTTCTAGTTGTTATCATTCCCTCTCTCCTCCCTTTCCCCAGGGCTGGGCCCCCTTGGAATACTCCCGGACACTCACCTGGGCTGTGGAAGATCCGAGAGGCTGAGGAGAAGCCTTTGGACTTGATGGCCTTCAGGGCCTCGTGGACACAGGCAAAGCCCTCAGGGTAGGAGAGGAGGCTCTCTAGGTTTTTCCTGGTATTGTCCCCAGCCCCTGCAAGGGCAGAGAAGAGGCGCAACTGCAGGAGGAGTGGGAGGTCAGTCACCGGGGCTAGGGTTGAGGGACCAGACTAGAAGGGAGGAGTTCTGGCATTCCCAGCATTAATCCCACTGCTTGTAGCAATTTGCATCTTTCCTTATCCTCATGGGACCTGTGCACCCTCAGGAAGACAGAGGGATGGAGATTTTTTGACCTTCAATAGGCACTAGGCTATTTGCTTAATTTTTTTATTAGATTCAACTATTTCCATTTTCCAGATAAGGACTCAAGTTCAGAGAGGTGATGTGATCTGCCTGAGGTCACACAGCTAAAGAGCAGCATTATTGTGATTCTATTCTACCTCTCTCTCTCTCATCCCCTTACCTTGAACCATGGTTGGTGACTGGGATCTGGTTCTATGTATTCTTGCATAGGTTATATGAATTTCCAGGCAATAGTGCCTTTTAAATCATTAGTAAGTGAAGGTATAAATTAATGTTCAATAATGAAGCTACTGCCCCTCCACCACCATGAAAGGTAGCCCATTTTTTTTCAGCTTCCTTCCAAGGCATGCCTTTGTAGGGGTCAGGGTTGAGACCCTCACGGGATCATCTAACAAACAACCTGGAGAGAACTGTCAGGGTCTTACCGAGCAGGACCTGAGTGAGGAGGGTGGCGACACTGAATGGGGAAAAGGCAATGTTGGTCTCGGGCTTCTTCAGGGCTGAGAAGGCGTGGAAGAGCTTCACCGAGAAATCTGTCAAAGACTCTCCCAACAAGGATTCCGCTGAAGGACGCTCCAAGTCAGAGCAGGATGTGAGGGGCCCAGAGCAGTATGCAGAAGTGGGCTGGGCAGTTGGTTGGATGGGTTGAGTGCTAGGCTCGGTGGGGAGTTCAAAACTGCTGTTACTGGCTGTTATGATGGTTGAGTTAGTTTTGGAAGAGGCTTCTGGGGGTTGAATGGACACATTCTTGGGGTTCTCTCCCATCGAGATATGCTCTTGGCTTTCCCCTTGAAAGCGCTCTGGCTCCATGGCAGAGTCAGTTTTGGAAGCGGCTTCAGGGTGTTGAGTGGACACGTTCTTGGGGTTCTCTCCCATCGAGATATGCTCTTGGCTTTCCCCTTGAAAGTGCTCTGGCTTAATGACAGAGTCAGTTTTGGAAGCGGCTTCAGGGTGTTGAATGGACACGTTCTTGGGGTTCTCTCCCATCGAGATGTCCTCTTCATTTTCCCCTTGCAAGCGCTCTGGCTCCACGGCGTGGTGGCTATTCCCATCCTCAGCAGAGCAGATGCTATTCTGTGGTTCAAGAAACTGAGTTTCATTTTTCATCTAGGATCCCAGTCCCCTCAAATACTCAAAGCAGGACAAGAAGGTGGGGATGCAGGTGGAAGATGTTCTGTACTAGAAAATAATTCCTGGGAATTCCTGGTAGGTGACAGGCTGGCCCTAGAGCCACCATTGCTAATTCCTTCAAGCTGGGGGGGGGGGGGTCATGCGGGGGGAGGGGCAGTGGTACTCCCTGCAGATGCATAGGCAGCAACTACCTCTCTGAGCAAGTGCTGCATTAGGAGGTTGTCTCCCACCTCTGGAACTGGGTACTGTCCTCTATCTGTGAGCCTGCATTTCTCTGCACTCCCTGCCTGTCACAACTTACCTGCTTGTACAGCATTTGAGCTAGTAGAACACTGGTTTTCCAAATTATGAGAGGATACAGAAAATAGTCAGCATCCCAAAACTGTTTGGAGGGACAAATGATTGTCTAAGGAAGGAGGAGAGAAGAGGGGTGAGGGGCAAGGGGAAGAAATGTTGGGGGGAGAAGGGAGGAAGGAAAGAAGGAAGGAAGGAACAAAGGAGGGAAAAAGAGGAGGAAGAAATAGTATAGACCAGTTACCCTCAAATTATCGGGCACAATTTGACTCCCCAGGGGACATCTGGCAACTTGGGAGGCATTTGGGGTTGCCAGAAGGGAGGAAAGGAGATTTGGTGGGGGGTGGTGTTGGAGCCAGTCGCCCTAAGGAGAGCCGGAGTCATTTGTTTTTACCTGGTTACTCTGCACATGGAGTTCCAGGATGTAAGAAGTTCTGCAAACAGAATTTCTTCCTAAAACTGACTCCTGTTCTCTGAGGACATAATGGCTTGTGTGCATGTTCCCTGCTAACTAGAGAAACTTGTTTTTAGCAGTAACTTATTAATTTGTATAAGCATGAACACAATTGTATGCTGTTTGCTTGTTCCTTTGTTCTTATCTTTAATAAAAGCACGGGCTCGGAGAGTGAAAGGCAGAGCTGCTCTCGGATGGCGCTCTCTCCAGCCTTCCCCCATTGCAAATTTATTTAGACTTTGAGAGTCTTTGTAATAGCGGAGAACTTCATCGGTGCCAGCTGGTCGTGGTAGTGGCTTCCGAACAGGTCCTGAATCCTGGAACCTCAGAAAGGTGCATGTGGTAAGTGCATTCTCTAGCTCACCTCTACAGTCATTGTCGCGACTGACTTAGAGGGGATTTTTGAAAGGTTGGGTAACAAATTGGGCAGAATTCGGCTCATAATTATGTAACCCTTTTAAAATGCTTACTAGAACAGAGTGGAGCTATTGTCTCCACCGAAAGTTTAAACCAGCTTTTAGCTTGGGTCATTCAGACTACTCTGTGGTTCCTGGATGAAGGTGTTTTGGATATAGAAACTTAGGAAAAAAATGGTGAAACTTTAAAAAGGCATCATAAGCAAGGTTTAAAAATCCCTAGTGTAGTTTTTTTCAACATGGGCTCTGGTACGAATGGCTCTGAAACCCTTCTGAAAAATTTTTAAAAAAGGAAGCTTAGCATTAAAATGAGGTTTCTGATATTCCTTAGCCTTTGATACCTTCAGCACCCCTAAATAAAAGGGAAAATTATCCTAAAAATAAAAGCCCTAAAAATAAATGGTCCCATAATAATCCTTTTCAGAATGAATCAGTTGCCGGTTTAACTCTTTTAGCTAAAGCTATAAAAAAAAAAAGACAATTTTTACAAATAATCAAAAAATGATTCTGTATTGATGGCTTTTCTGGTACAAAGTATGCAAATTAAAAAAAAAAAGGGTGAGTTTTGGAGACTATGATCAAGCCAGGATTAATAAGCAAAATAACATCAGTATTTCTTTTGAACAACTTAGAGACAGTAGTTCATGGTCGGATTTAAACCAACAAATTCTATATGACCACCAGAGGTACCAACAGATTACTTTAGGAGCATGTAAAGCCTGACAGAGCTTGCCTAAACCCGGAAAACCAGATCAGTTTTTCTTGTATATTTTGCAGGAATCCAGGCAGTTCCCTTGCTAGATCCAGGCTAACACTTAAATGGTAAAATTCACATGCTCTTGCCTCTAATTGTAAAAATTCACTTTGTAAAATACATGGTTAGGGGTTTAAAAATGGCCACACAAGACTCCTAACTATACTAAGGTTTCTATGTAAAGTCACTCAGAAAAAGGATGAGAGTCCCGTGGTTTTCTTGGATCGACTCAGAAAGGCACTGAGTAAATATACAAATGTGGGGCCTCCCTGGTGGCGCAGCAGTTAAGCACTGCGCTGTGGAGCTGTTGGCAGCAGCAATGAGAGTTTGAAGCCAGGCCAGGGAGATTCCCACATGGCGCAGCAGACCTCTCCTGCCTCGCCTACTGCTCCCCTCAGCAGTGTACTTCAGTCGATCTGCCTGTTCTGGTCCCCACTCTGTCTCTGGTGAACCCTTCGCTGCCCCATGCCTCTGGCCTGTACCCCAGCTTGTATGCATAAATAACTAAATCTTAAAAAATATATATACACACACACAAATGTAGACCCAGAGTTCTATGAGGGCCAGACTTTACTAAATGACAAATTTATGCTACAGGCAGCCCCTGGTATCAGGAGAAAATTATAAAAATTGGCTGTAGGTCCTCAACAATCATTAGAAAATCTCCTGACTAGTGCCATCCAAGTCTTTTACAACAGGGATCAAGAGGAGGCAAAGGAAAAGACCCAAAAGGCCCGTATCAAGGCGGAGGCTCTGGTGGGTGCTCTTAGAACTTCAGGGAGGTTTCATGAGAGGGGGCAAGGTGCTCTCAGTGTGGCCGCACAGGGCACTTCCGAAGACAGTGCCCCTAGCCAAGAGATCGGCTTCCGGATAGCTGGCAGTTGCCTCTGAGACCGTGCCCCGTATGTCAGAGTAATCACTGGAGAAGGGATTGTCCTTGCTTGCAGAAACCGGGGCCGGTCCGCTCTGAACTCTGATGGGACCCAGAAGCTCTGATTGCCCCCGCCCTCTCGATTTCATCATAAGAGCCTGGGGTCCCCCTTGAAAAAGACGGCCGTTCAGCAGACTTGCTGCTGGATACTGGGGCCAGGTACTCTGACCTCCAATCTTGTTCTTTACCGTTAACATCTAATGGGGTGACAGTTAAGAGGGTAGCCGAAAAAGCTACTACTAGATATTTTACCCTCACTTTGGGGTGTCTCTGAGGCTCCTTTTGTTTTTCGCATGACTTCCAATTGATCCCTGAATGCCCAACTCCACTTTGGGGCAGAGATATTTTGGCCAAGGGAGATGCTTCACTTTATGTTCGCCAGGAAAAACAGCGGGTCACTCCCTTATGCCCCCTTATTTTTGCTTCTAATTGTGGAAATTGACCCATCAGTCTGGTCTGACAGGTCACAGGTGGGGAAAACAGTTTTCAGCACTCCCATTAAAATCAAGTTAAAACTGGGAGTACCGTATCCCTGACAAATACAGTATTCACTGAGCTCAGAAGCAAGAGCAGTTCTTTCTGCCATAATCAACACTTTAAAACATCAGGGTCTGCTTGTCCCCTGCTCTAGCCTGTGCAGCTCTCCTTTCTTGGGGTTAAAAAAGCCTAATGGCTCTTGGCGTTTGGTTCAAGACTGAAGACAAATTAACCAGGCTGTGATTCCTACATCTTGCAATGCCAAATCCCTATACTTTGCTATCCCAGATGCCAGAAGATATAAAGTTCTTTTTCGTCCTGGACCGGAAGGATGCATTGTCTTTTTTTTTGTATTCCCTTACATCCAGATTTATGTCTTCTTTTTGCCCTTGCTTAGACCATTCTCCGGCTTGCCATTCTCTTTGGCCTGTGTATTCTAAACCTCTTGGCTAGTTTTTTCTATCGCAGGTTAAAAATCTGTAAAGCTTCAGTTTGCAGTTATCTCCAGTCCACCAACTATGTAGCCAGGCCCTCTGGACAGACCCACTCCAATACCACTGCCCTGCCCGACTCCGCCCCCTTCCAGCGCACCCTTCTAGCCCCCTAGCCAGATAGACTTGAAGCCCCCTACCCTCCCTACCCTCACTGCTGCTCGCTGTCCTACTCTCTCTGGGGGGATTGAGAGGACTGGACCAGGACAACTTGGAAAACAAAAAAGGCTAAGACATGGGCCTATACGAGACTCCATCTAAAAGCTGGGTTTGGTACAACTACCCCTACATGTGTTTCTGCCTGTATTCTTAATCCATGTTTTGTTGTCAAGAAATGTTCATGCTAGTTATAATGCATCCTATTCTATGTATCATGTTACTTGTGATAATTGTTATCTACAACAATGTATTAACTGGACAAACTGGAAATCTAGTCCAAATATCACATTCTTAACATTAAAGCAGCAGGAATCCACCTGGGTTCCAGTTAAACTCCAAAAGCCGTGACAAGACCCCTTATACCATGTTCTTGCAAGAGCTGCTACATCACTTAAAACACTGCACCAAAGGATTCATATGGTGGTTAATTACAGACATGGTTATCCCAGCCAGTATCATTGCCACTGCGGCTGCTGCTGCCGTTGCCCTGCATAAACAGGTACAAACCTCTGAGTACCTACAAAACTTTAAAAAAAAAATTTTTTTTACAGAAACTTAAAAAACCCATATCCATGTTGACCAAAAAATCTGAAAGTACAGCAATTAAAAAATTCTATAATTTGGTTAAAAAAATAGTTTTGCCAAAACTAGTTATATTTACTCTGTTTCAAAAACAAAAAGGGGAGTATGTTGGAGCCAGTCCCCCTAAGGAGAGCCGGAGTCATTTGTTTTTACCTGGTTACTCTGCACATGGAGTTCCAGCATGTAAGAAGTTCTGCAAACAGAATTTTTTTCCAAAACTGACTCCTGTTCTCTGAGGACATAAGAGCTGGTGCGCATCTTCGATGCTAACTAGAGAAACTTGTTTTCAGCAGTAACTTATCAATTGTATAAGCATGAACAAAATTGTATGCTGCTTGCTTGTTCCTTTGTTCTTATCTTTAATAAAAGCACGGGCTGGGAGAGTGAAGGCAGAGCTGCTCTCCATGGCACTCTCTCTAGCCTTCCCCCACTGCAAATTCATTTAGACTTCATAATAGCCGAGAACTTCATTGGTGCTGGCTGCGCAGCAGGGTGGTAAAGACCCTACTGGGAATCTAGAGGTGAGAGGCCAAGGAGAGGCAACAGCCTACAATGACGATGAGGGCACAGGTAGCCCCTCAAAACAATGAATCATCTGGCGCCAAACAGCTGAGTTCCCTGGCTGAGAAACCATGTATTATCCACTTCACTGATAAACAGATGCTGACTTGTTAAGTCCCTAACCCAGGGTCTGGGAGAAAGCAGAGGGAAAACTCGGAGTCAAACCTGGGTCTGTCTGTCTGTCTGTCTCTCATGCTCTCTTGCTCTCTCTCTCTCTCTCTCAACTCAAAAGGCATTGCTGAGATCTCTCCCTCTCCCCTCCCCCCCCCCCCCACAGTACCACCTGTCTCCTGGCTGCCAGGGGTTCCTGGGCTTAACCCCCACCAGGCCCAGGTGTGTCTGCTGCCTCCCCTCCCTTCACACACTCCCACTTGGGGGGAGCAAGACTCCTCAGTCAAACCCCCAGGCAGCCTTGTTTTCCATTTTTTATATCACAAAATGCTGCCCATTTCCTTGTCTCTTTGATCCTTCTACTTTATTCTTACATTATAAATCAGGGCGGGGACACTCGGAGAAGCGACTTGCCCAAGGCCACCAGGGCTGTTCTGAGCCTCCGCTTGGCCAGAGGGATTCGAACTCATGTGGTCTGGGCCTGCACTCCTCTCAGGCTCTCCCTGAGCACCTCTGAGAGACCACACTTTTGCTGAACTCAGAGCAACGCTCATTCTCCGGAGCCTGAAGGGTTAATCGTAGCCCCTACCCATGCAGGGGCCACTCACCCCAGCCAGCAGCAGCAGGAGGGTCAGCGTGGTCAGCCTAGAGGCCATCTGGGCGGAGACGGCAGCCCCTGCGAAGCCAGACAGCATTGAGTTAGCTCCCAGCCTGGGCCCAGGGGGCCTCAGCCGCACCCCACCCTGCCCGCCCCCATCCATTCCTCGCTGAGCCCCTTTCACCGATTCCCCCCCTTTTCCCTCCCTCCAGGGCCGCTCTCTCCCTGGCTCCTCCCACGGTTTTGTTTTCCCCAAACCGCTTCCTTTCCCGGCACCGGCTGGCCGGGCTCTCCACCCCCTCCCAGGCCGGGTCTCCGTCCATCTGTTCCATCAAGGGGGTCCTGCTTTAGCCAAACAATGAGGCAGGAGGCAGGGGGAGGAGGGGAGGTCTACAAGCTGGGCACAACTGCACAGGGAGGAGGGCAGGGAGGAGGAGGAGGGGGAGGAAGAAGCCCAAGTGAAAGGAAGGCTGTAGAGACTGCAGAGGAGATAAAAGGGAGCAGGAAACGGGGAGAAGACAGGAGCCCCCTCTCCTCCCCAGAACTCTCCCCACCAGCACCAAACCTCCAAACTCCTGTTGGTTGGGCAGCTCCAGGGCAGACTGAGTGGATAGTCCACTCAAGGAGGGTGGGGTGTGTGTGGGGGGGTGGGTCTTAGCTATTGGCCAGCCCAGGACACTGCCCAGTTACAAATTAAGGATGATCGATTCCTGGTGTGAGTTCCCGTAACTTGGTTCTGCTGTGAACTTGGTTCTGCTGTGCTGGCCAGTAGGGGAAATGGAGCCCAAAGCCTCCTGGGAAATGGGGATGGGGTGGGGGAAGACTGGGTGCAGCCCTCGCCTCTGCCTATCAAGCTTCCTCCATCTCCATGCAGCTGTCTGGCAGGGCCACCAACAAGAGGACTCATCTCAGCTGACCCTCAGTGACCTTTGAGAAATAGACCCATTTGCATTAAGAAACAGTGCCTTAGGGCCCTTAAAAGTCTGGCCCAGGAGCACACAGCGAGAATCTCCCTACTTTCAGATCTGAATCTCCTGCAGCCCTGACCGCCCCTGCTCTGCTCTGGGCTGACTTCTGTTTCTGGAGACCCAGAACCTGGCCTTATGTAACGGACCCCACCAGACCCCACCTGGCAAGTACTCACCTCCCATAAAAAGCTGAAAGCTGGGGTGCTTGTGTTGGCTGGGGGTGAGGGGTAGAAGCCCGAGATCCCACAGGCCTGGCTGTGGGGCCTGGTTGCTGTGTGACCTGCAAGTTGCTTTTCCCACAAGCACCCGGTGCTCTTCTCAGTTGCCACCTAAAACACAGGAAGCCTGGTAAAACTGAATTTCAGATAAACGCCAACAAAAAAATGTTTTGGTTCTATGTCCCAAGCAATATTGGGGCATACTTCTACTAATTATATATACATTACGTTAGTGTAGTTACAGATCTGAAATTCAAGTTAGACTGGACATTCTCTTATCTATTACTAAACTTGGCAACTCTAGTTCCTCTGCAAAACAAGGAGTCCTGTGATGACCTAATCTAGTACTAATGTCCTATGGTCATCTCACTGCTGGACCTATCCTGTTTGGTACTTTCTGGAAAGTAGGTTGCTAACAGGAGAACTGCTGCACTAAAGGACTCACCCAGGACAGAAATGAAAGACCGATTCTGTGTCTTCTTGGGGTTCCTTGGAAGACCCAAAAAGAGTCTATACCAGCTTTGCCAGCACTTTCTGGGTACCCCCTAAACTACAGGAAGTGACTTACACAGGGGCTGCAGTGGAGTAGCTGCCCAAACAATGCCAATTCTCTGTCCCCGGGGTCACACTGAGGCCCTCAAAGGCACAGTGAGCTTGTGAATTCTGGAAAATGGGCCAACCAAGCAAAAAGAAGATGGTGGACAGCGATCTCATTCAAGCTCTCATTAATTCTCATGACACCCATGAGGTGGAGGCTAATATGAATCCCATCTTAAATTAATTCTAAAAATAAGACTCACAGAAGGGGCCTCCCTGGTGGCACAAGTGGTTAAGTCTCAGCCTATGAAGCAATCAGCAAGCCACTGCAGCATGAGTTCAATCCCCGGCCAGGGAGCTTCCCACACGGCACAGCAGACCTCTCCTGTCTTGCCCGCTGCTCCCCTCAGAAGTATATTTGGGTCCACCTGTTCTGTTCCCCACTCTATCTCTGGTGAATCCTCTCACCCCCCAGACCTCTGGCCTACACCCCAGCTCTTATATGCATAAATAAATACTTTAAAAAATTAAGACTCACAGAAATTGATTCACCCAACATCACACAGCTAGTAGGAAAGAGAGCCAGGCTATAGACCAGGTCTGTGTGACCCTGAAATCCCATAACCCCTCTAAAGTACTGGCACACGCCAGGAGCTAACCTCGAACAGCTGCAGTGTGAGATCTCAGCGCAGACTCAATGGGGAGGCATTCCCAGCCTGTGGGACTGCCCGCTTCTGCCACTAACCTCTCTAGCAAAGTCACCCACTTTGCATTGAAGGGCAGCCTGCTTCTTAGAGGTGCTCCTGCCTGACCAAGCTGCAGCTGAGCCTGAGCCCTCTTCCCAAGAAGGAGGTGGGCGGTGGACTTGAACAGGATGCTTGCAGAACCACCTTCCCTATAGGGCTGTTCAGATAGACAATTCACTTATGTCTGTGAATTAAGCCCTTCCCCACCCCTGCAGGCAAGCCTAGGATTTCTCTGCCACAAGATCCTTCCCTTCTGGTGGGTGAACCCACTGGGACCTCTTCCTCTGGGGGTATGGTTACATGGCATCTCCCCACTGTGGGCTGTGGTTCAAGTTCTGGCCGATGCTCTATCTACACTCAGAACACTTCATTGGTGTTTTCTCCCAGGTGGGCATCAGAAACAAAAGGGATATACCCTAGTAGTTGTGAACTCTGCCCACCTACAGATTCTCCTCTGAAGTCAAATTATCCAAAACTTAGAAATGAAGCACAAGGGCCTCCCTGGTGGCGCAAGGGGTTAAGGCTCAGCACTAGGAAGCTATCACCAGCCACTGCAGCATGAGTTCAATCCCCTGCTAGGGAACTGACCCACATGGCGCAGCAGACCTCTCCTGTCTCCCCTGCTGCTCCCCTCAGCAGTGTACTACAGTAGATCTGCCTGTTCTGCTCCCCACTCTGTCTCTGGTGAATCCTCTCACCCCCCACACCTCTGGCCTACACCCCAGCTTGTATGCATAAATAAATCTTAAAAATAATAGTAAAAAAAAGGAATGAAGCAGAAGACCTGGGAATCATTGGCCTATTTTCTCAGTTCTCCCAGAGTCCACAGCTACTGCCACCCTGACACAGAAGTTGACCTGTTGCAAAAAATGCCATGGACATTAGGGCTCAATGCTCTCCTTGGAGCCTGGCTGAGAAATATGGTCCTAAGCGAATCATGAAATACCACCCACGGGGATGATCCTGTTCTTCAGTGTCTTATTTACAATGGCACAAGGCCAGGGCCTGCTGGTCAGTTGTTGACCTGCAAAAATGGGCAAGATGAAATGTTCTCCATCCGGGAGAGATCAGAATGAAACAGAAATTTCTGGAAGGGTCCATGATACTCCCAAAGGTTATAATTTTGTCCTATAGAATAGTAGCCAGGTTTGTGGCTAGCTTCGCTGTTATTCCAGCTTTCTCTTGCTCTGTGAGTGTTCTCTTCCCCTCCCCCCCGTTTCTTACATCATGCTTTGGACCTGCTGTCTCCTCACGTGGTCGTCCTCACGTGTACTGCAAGAGAGACAATCCTTATTTGCTCATCATTCACCGTGTGTGTCTCCCCTCTAGACTGGCCCAAGAAGGGGAGGGACCCCCATCTTGTTCACAGTTGTATTCCCACACAGCGCAAGCACCCTGCGACATCTAGATTCCAATAAATGTTTGTTGAGTAGGTGAAGGCATCTTGCTAAGCTGAAAGACAGGACTTTGCAGGTCAGGGACCCCTCACAGGAGATGGATGAACCAACGAAAATCTCGAGTGGTGCTGTGTAGTGATTATTGGCGGCGCATGCACACCTGCACAAGGTGGGGGGTGAGCGACTTGGGCATAAACCAGGACAAAAGCGCCTCACTCTGTTAGAAGCAGCTTGGGACGGCTGCTGCCTGCTGGTCCCACCCAGTCCATCTTTCCAGAATTCCCTCCATCTCTCCCCTTCACCTGCATAAGGGAAGGGAAGATGACTATCCTACCAGAGGACTAACACATCAGGAGGCACAAGAGTTAAAAGGAGCACCTGGGCCTCCCTGGTGGTGCAGGGGTTAAATCTCAGCACTATGAAGCTATCCGCAGCCACTACAGCACGACTTCAATCCCTGGACAGGAGCTGACCCACATGGCGCAGCAGACCTCTCCTGTCTTGCCCGCTGCTCCCCTCAGCAGTGTATTTCAGTAGATCTGCCTGTTCTGCTCCCCACTCTGTCTCTGGTGAATCCACTCACTCTACCCTCCCCTCTACATCCCAGCTCTTGTGTGCATAAATAAATAAATCTTTAAAATATAAAAGGAGCACCTCAGCCCTCCACTGCTGTCACCTCACCTGGCAGGGGCTGATGTGGGAGGTCATTGCGTGAGGAACGGGATTCTATTTCTGGTCCTTTTCTCTTCTGTCCAGCCCCCCCACCTGGCACTCAGCAGCAACTGCAGGTATTTGCTGCAGAGTTGAATAGCAGGGTCCTTTGATAGGACATGCAGGACGCGGATTTAGCCGGCCCCTGTATATCCCAGCAGTCCTTTCTCCTACATACCCATCCCTACAGGCACTCTGGCAGCTGCTACAGGGCGGTTGGTGTTGCCATTACCTCCGAAAGGCTCAGAGTAAAAGAGGAGAGACGCAAAGCTAGTATAGGGGGAGTGGAGTGTGTGTGGGGGGAGTGATAAGCCCACTCCCAAATCCCAGAGGAACAGCAGAGCTGAGAGCAGGTCACAAGCCCCACAGAAGGCTGTTCTTACTCCCCCACCACCACCACCTTCTTCCTTCTTTCCTTGTGACTGCCCTCGTGGGTCTCTCTCATTCTCCCACTTAAAAACACTGCTCTATCAAACAGAATTTAAAACATTCACATCTATGGCCTGCTTTCTGTGTAGGCTACACAGAAATGATCTTTTGGTCACAAACTTTCTTTTTTTTTAAGATTTATTTATTTATGTATATAAGAACTGGGTTGTAGGCCAGAGGTGGGGGAGGTGAAAGGATTCACCAGAGACAGAGTGGGGAGCAGAACAGGTGGATTTACTGAAGAACACTGCTGAGGGGAGCAGTGGGTGAGGCAGGAGAGGTCTGCTGCGCCATGTGGGAAGCTCCCTGTCCTGTGATGGAACTCAGGCCGCAGTGGCTGCTGATAGCTTCATAGTGCTGAGCGACACCAGGGAGACCCCTAGCAATCTTTAAACATCACAAATAGGGCTGGCTGGATGTTTTCTAGCCCAACCAACTATGTCTTGCCACAGCTTTCCTCACCCCTGGCTCATGGGCTCAGTACCCCTTTGGGATTACAAACTCACTGAGATGTTCCTCTGTGTGGGAAGCTCCTCAGGGCCTTTCTGGACCACATTCAGGCCACAGAGCAGCTCTGAGATGGGCAAGTGCCTAGCTCTAGAATCTCCCCTCATCCCCACTGTCAAAAACAACTTTCATCTCCTACCATGTCTAGCCTTCTGTCTAGTAGCAGACCTGGAGAGCTGCCCCACTGTTGGATTCCTGCTCTGAGGCTCTCTCCAGCTCTCCTCGGCCTCTTCTCCATTAGGCTAAAATGGAAAAGTCCCAGAGAACAAAACCCCTGGGGGTGGGGTTAGGGGGAGTACCCAGGACACTTTCTTTCCACCTCTGGATGTGTCCTCAGATCAGGGTATGGTTACCTGGGTGATGGACCCAATCCCCAGGCCTTTGAAGGGGGGGCCCCCACCCCAGGCAGAATGCTAATTAACTCTTCCTCAAAGCTCCCTCCTTTTTTTATTATTTTCTCCTAATAAGGTGCTGCAGCCTGGATTTAAAGGGACTTTGTCCTTTGTTGGCCTCTCTGAATGGATTTTTAAAGCCTCTTTCAGACAGAAACAACCCCCCTCCCTCCAGTTCTGAAGGAGTTTCCCCACAGGGCCTTGGGGAAGCAACTCCCCAGGCCCCAGGGCTTGGCAAGAGGAGGCTGTGGCTAAGTGCCTTGTCCCGGGTCGCTGGGAGAAGGTCGGTCTGAGGTCAGAGGGAAGGGCTCAGCCCCTCCGGAGTTCCCTGGAGGAACCCAGGTACCTCTTCACAAATGTCCTGAAAAGCTACAAGGCTTAGGAACTCCAGTCCCGGCTCATGAGTTTTATATTCCTATACCCCAGACTCCTCACAGAAGCTTTTCATTTTTACCAGTCTCACTTTAACACCTGAGCAGCCAGGGAGGCTTCCCCCACCAGAACTCCCCCTCCCCCGTATTATCAGGTACTAGTAGTAACATGCAGGGGCAGACACCAAATTTCCTCTTACCTCTTTGGGCTCTTCCGGGCTGGCTTAGGGTTTTGCAACCATCCCAGGCTGGGTAGGTTCATTGTCGGGTCTAGCAATTTGAAGGAGAATTTTGAAGCTCTTGGCATCATTTTCACAGGTTTGAATGGTAAGCAGGAGAAACCAG
Source organism: Scalopus aquaticus (assembly GCA_004024925.1). NCBI lineage: Eukaryota > Metazoa > Chordata > Mammalia > Eulipotyphla > Talpidae > Scalopus > Scalopus aquaticus. The sequence goes on along the minus strand of PVIJ01000667.1, from coordinate 18,320 downwards.
CCAGCAGAGAGACAGCAGCTCAAGCCCCCCTCCCTAAGGTGATGCTGCCCTTTTATCCCCTCCCTCCTAGGCACAGGTGTGCACCCTTGCACGTGCGCACACACCCACACTCAGGTGTCCATAGTCAGGCAGGTGTGACCCATATCCGCAGGCCTTCTGTGTTAACAAGATCAAGGCTGGGGCTTCCCTGGTGGCGCAAGGGGTTAAGTCGTAGCAATATGAAGCTATAGGCAGCCACTGCAGCATGAATTCAAATGCCTAGCCAGGGAGCTTCCCACATGGCACAGCAGACCTCTCCTGCCTCGCCCACTGCTCCCCTCAGCAGTGTATTTCCGTCGATCCCCTGTTCTGCTCCCCACTTTGTCTCTGGTGAATCCTCTCACCACCCCACACCTCTGGCCTATACCCCAGCTTGTATGCATAAATAAATAAATCTTAAAAACAAAAAAAGATTTTAAAAGGACCAGAATATGGGGGAGCTGGTGTCTTGGTGAACAGTGTGAGCTTGAACTTCCATCTTGCGTCAAGCCCCTGGTGTTAGGGGGCGCCCTTTCATCCTTGAGGGGGCTCAAACTGTGGCCCTAAGGGCAGAGCCACAGCTGCCTGCCAGCGTGCACCCCAGTCTGTCCGTGCAGTGACTGGCTGCCTGCACAGTGACCGAGTGCATCCTGAGCACATGTGCACACCCGGTGGTGGTCCTGCGGCAGAGAGGGCGTGCTGCCCCAGCAGGAACACCAGCTGCAGCTGCCTGCACCACGGAGATGTAGGCGATTGGGGCAGGGCCGCCCCATGAGGTCCCAGATGCTGGCAGGTGGCAGCTGGACCCAGAAGCCTAGAGCAGGTGGCCTGGCGAGGGGCCCCTGCCCCTGTGGCCCCATCAGACCGGTTTGGAGGTTACTCTTCAACAATATTCTCTCCATTTTATGGATAAACTAAAGTCTAGGGAAGTTAATTAACTTGCCCAAAGTCACTCAGAAGAGGTTAGAGCTTTATATATGGGTCTCTCTCTTTTTTCATAGAGTAATTCATGGGTTTCCCCGGTGGAGCAAGGGGATAATTCTCAGCACTATGAAGCTACCAGCAGCCACTGCAGCACGAGTTCGATCCCCGGCCAGGGAGCTTCCCACATGGCGCAGCAGACCTCTCCTGCCTCCCTGCTGCTCCTCTTAGCAGTGTATTTCAGTCAATCCGCCTGTTCTGCTCCCTACTCTGTCTCTGGTGAATTTTCTCAACCACCCCCCCACCCACGCTGGCCTGTACCAGCTCGTCTATACAAAAAAAAAAACAAAAAAAAAAAACCAAGTAAATCTTTTTTTAAAGATTTATTTATTTACGCACGCAAGAACTGGGGTATAGGCCAGCAGTAAGGCAGGTGAGAAGATTCACCAGACACAGAGTGAGGAGCAGAACAGGCAGATTCACTAAAATACACTGCTGAGGGGAGCAGTGGGGAACAGAACCCAGGCTATAGCATGATAGCACTGAGATTTAACCCCTAAGCCACCAAGGAGGTCCTAAATATAGGTCTCTTTGACCCTGAATCCTACATTCTTAATCACTGTTACACTCCCTCTTTTCAATGGATTTTCTTTAAAAAGAGGTTGTATTTGTTATTCACACAGTATGAAATTTTAACAGTTCAAAACAATGGAAAGTACCTTTTTTTCCTGTTCCATTCCAAGTACCCAGTGTTATCAATCTTGTCAGTTTCTTAAGTATCCTTCCAGATTAGTCTATTACTGTTTAAAGAAAATTCTCAGAAAAGATGATTTTTTAAAGATTTGTTTGATTTATTTATGCATACAAGAATTGGGGTGTAGGCCAGAGGTGTGGGGAAGTGAGAGGATTCACCAGAGACAGAGTGGGGCACAGAACAGGAAGATCCACTGAAGTACACTGCTGAGGGGAGCAGCAGGCGAGGCAGGAGAGGGCTGCTGTGCCATGTGGGTCAGCTCCCTGGCTGGGGATCGATCTCGTGCTGCAGTGGCTGGTGACAGCTTCATAGTGCTGAGACTTAACCCCTTGCACCATCAGGGAGGCCCTACTGCAATCTTTGAATATGCTGGAAAGGCCCATGCCTCAGTGGTGTCTGGAAGTACTTTCCCAGTTCTTTTACAGGTGGTTTCTGATGGGTGTTTAAAAGGAAAGTCCTGCCTTATTCCAGGGCAGAAGATGACAGTTCTCCCCTGTGAAGTCCCTGGACCGGTCCTGAGCAGCAACTGATACTGGGCAAATGGGACTTCAAAATTTGGCCAAAAGCAGTGTCCAAATTGCTTACCAGTCACTATCTTGGTTCTGCACCCACAAGCACAATTGCAAGACTATTCAGGCTTAGGAAACAGTAACAATGGGATTTATTTAACACACAGGGAAAAGCAAAGAATTACTAAAGTCAACATATGGCTGTTTACCTTACTTAAAGCAATGTCCAGTCCTTTAAGTCCCAGAAAAGTAACAAAGGTGGCGTCTTCCCGCCACTGCTGAGGTGGAGCTCCTCTTCTAAACAATAGGCCACGATTCCAAAATGGCGTCTTCCTTCTTTTGCAGATGCGCAACAGCCAGAGTGTAGGCCAGGTTCCAACTCACAAGGATGACACAGAACACAACTGGAGATGCTCCCGAAACTGCCATGGTGCCCCAGCACAGCACCAGGCCAGCAAAACTGCAAACAGCAACTACGGTGGCCAGACGGCCCAACAGACTGCACTTGCGCATTTTAGGACGGCGCCTGCTTCGGGCCTCTGCCTTCTTCCTTCAGCTGCAGTAAAGACAAAACTGGGAGCAGTTTCCGTTGCTCAGCTACTTGTAAAGCCTCCAAAGTCGCTGGCCCCAAAATCACTGAAGATTCAAAAACGTTTCTTTTCTTACATCATGGCGACTGACTTCCCCTCTCCTTCGGTCCCTTTTATTTCTCATCAGACTCTCCACCCCAAACTGCAAACTTAGCATCTTTCCCTGGGACTATTCATTCTCATCAGCAACCCCCCTCCAGGGGGCACCACCTTTACTGGACTTTGGACTCAGCCTGGTTGTGAAGTAGGAAGTTCGTAAGTTTGGTGCTTGGAAATGAAAGTTGCTAACGTTGCTAAGTTCACTGCTTGGATACTGCTGCTTGCTGGGGTGGAAAGCTGCTGGGAAAGTCTCTGTTCTGTACTCCTTGTCCACAATAGTAGCTATGGTTACCTTGACCTCCATCCTAAACAATAAAGTGTATGATGCATAGGGTAGGTAAGTTTCCTTATGCAAACTGTATAAAAACCTGCAATTCCTGTAATTCGGGGCTCAGATTTTTGGGGTTATCCCACTGGGCCCACCGGTATGACAATTAAATCTCTCTCTCTCCACCTCTCTGAGTACCACCTGATTTCTCTGGGAAAGTTGCCGTAATAGTTACACAACCAGGCACCATCACCCCCACTCCCCCAACACACACACACACACACACACACACACACACACACACACACACACACACCCCTACGAGGCCATGCTCCACATGAGGCATGAAAACCCTGACCCTGGGGAAGAAAGGAAGGAGACGGTCTGAGAGCTAGGAAGTCAACAGGTACAAATGTTACAGGGCAACCCCAATGTGAAATGCGTTGGCCTGATTGTGGATCCTCACCCAAGCACTTTAAAGGGGTTTACAATGAGACTCAACTGCAGGCACACACAAAAAGGTTAATAAAGGATTTATTTATAAAAAGGGCAAATGAAAAAAGGAATAACTCAGGGAGAGAGATAAATTGGTGAATGTGTCCTACCAGTTCCACTTAGCTGGAACCCCAATAGCATGCTGAAAGCCGGTGAAAAACCAAGGCCCCCCCAAGGCCCAAATATCTGGTTATACACCAAACCTGGCTGTTTAACTGCACCCTCAGTTCCCAGCCATCCTCCCTGCCGTGATGATGACATTATGGGGTTTGTAGTCCTTGGTGTCTTGGATCTATTTGGTCTGGGCTGGGGTGGAGTCCATAAAACCCATCTGTGGAACTTGTTCAGGACATCCTTTGCCCCCAACACAAAGAGCCTCCAGAGCAGGGCTCCTCACAGGGTCAGGCGCTTAATAAAGAGGAGCAGCTGGGCGTGGTGAGGACTTCGGTAAATAGCAGCAAGCATTCCTGCCTGAAGGGGCAGCTCCCGGTGGGCCCCGGCTAATCACGGCGCGAGTAAGTTCTCATGGTGGTGTTCCTCAAAGGCTCTCAGTAGTAAGTGCTTGTTAACTGAGATGAATGACCAGCGGAGCGCTCCTATGTCCCTGGTTCCCTCATCTCTCCCTATGCGAAGAGAACGTAGACCATCTATTTTTGGCCTTTAGAAGATCCCAGTTAAAGTTCATGGAATTGAATTAAACTGAACCCATCTTTCTGCAAATGCAGCCCTCATGTGAGCAGAGAAGTCATTTGGTTTCTAGAAACTTCGAAATTCTGTACGGTACTGAGCTCAGAACACCAACCAGGTGCGAAGATATGCTGTAGCCCCTCCTGGTTAGGCTGAAAGGGGTGGGGTGAGGATGAGGGGGTCAAGCCTTCAAAGAGGCTCCCTGTTACCAGGAGATTCTTCCTCAGCTTGGGGCTGGGGGGCAGGGGTGTCTGCCTTAGCACCGAGGAGTGGAGACTCGTGGCTTGTGGGGGTGAGGGGAGGGGGGCACACACAGTGAGCCGTAGTTTGTGCTAAATACAAGGAAGTCGCAAAGCTTCCAACTGAAGGGAGGTTCCTGAAGTCCGTGATGAGGCTTTCCCCACCCAACTGTTTCCTAAATTGGCATAAAGGAGGCAAGTACTTAATATTAAACTACAAAGGCGTGAACGAAAGGACGGGACCCCCGCACGAAGAGACTGGGGCCAACAGCACCCTCTTGCGGTGCTCTGCACCTAGTAGCCGTCTGGGAGAAACGTCCTCGCAGTTGCCCCAGCGCCGAACCCTGGACAGCACAAAGGGCCCCCAGGTGCCGGGGAGGGCCCGAAGAAGGCAAAGTGTCCGCGCGGCCCGACACTCACTGGGCCCAGAGAGGTGAAGTAACTTGCCCAGGGACCTCCGGGAATTCGCCAGAGGGGCTGGGGCGGCGGTCTGACAGGGGAGGACGCAGAGAGCCCAGTCCGGAGCTGCATTTGCAGGGCCAGCACCGCGCATTTACCTAGGGCGAGCCTGATGGGGAGGGGGCTGCCGGGGGCGGGGAAGCTCCCGAAGCGGCCTCGAGCGGCTGAGCTGGAACCAGAACCCGGATGGGCGGACCCCAGCCCCGAGCCCCCCAGCACCCGCTGCCTGGGGCGTGGCGCCCCCCAGCAGGACGCAGGGGTCAGGCAGCGCCGAGCGCGCCCCGGCCCGCCGGGTGTCGGACAAAGGGCTAGTAGCCGATCCGAGCCCTCTGCTCGCGGCCCGCGGGGTTCGGCCTCCAGGTTCAGGTGGTGAGAGCAGGTCTCAGCCGCCGGGAGTCCGCGTGGGAGGAGCGGAGCGGGGGCGGGGTTCCCGGAGGTGGGGTGTCGGGGCGGGGCTTGCCCAGTCGCCGCCTTTGGGCGCACAATCTCGCTGGAGTCCTCCGGAGCCGCACTCCAGGCCCAGAGATGTCGGCGAGCAAGCGGGTGGCGAAGGTAACCGCTTGCAGGATGACCGTGTAACGACTCCCCTGCCCTCCCCGACCCTCCTTCCTCCACTCCTTCCCCGGCTCTCCCCGCGCCTTGATTGCCTGGGTACCCCGACTGGTGGAACCCCTGTCATCCGGCCCCTCTCCAGAGGAGTGGGTTGGAGAGAGGGGCCAGAGTAGGAGTTTTGGGAGGTGGGAGCATATCGGGTCGGGGTGTCGCTGACTCCGGGGGGTTGTGCTGGGGATGGCGATGAGCGGTGCCCCCCCCCCCCCCCCCCACTGGTTTCAGTTTCATTTCCCGAGCCAGAGAGTTAAGATAAGAATGTGTCTTGATGCTGTAAGGATTCCTTGACGTCTTTTTGGGAAGGCGCCAGGTGTCTTGCTGGGGCGCTAGTGGTGGGTTTTGGAATAGCCCAGAATCACCCCCTTCCCCCTCCCCGCCTCCCATAACTTGGTACTACGTTAGAGTTTCCAGAACCATGGAATACTGAGTAGGAGCAAAATTCTATGAGTATTCTCAGGAGGAAAAGATGCCCCGGGGGCCTGGGAGGTATGGGGAGGTGATGGACATTTATTGGGCCCCCTATGTGCTGGCCCCTTTCTGGGAGGCAGAGGTGAGCCCAAAATCGCGTCCAAGGATTGTGAGCTTTATTCCAACCAGGGACACAATTTGAAAAGCGATCTGGAAGAAGGATGGGATAGGGGCACTTTCCCTTCTGGAAGATGGGAAAACCCAGGGTGTCTGGAGAACTGAGGTGTCGCTGATTGACAGATGGGGAAGGAAGAGAAGTTGGGTGAAGTGGGTCTCACATCACTGCTCCCTGAAGCCCTCCAAGGTGCCCCCTCCAATTGCAGAGTAAGGGGTGGGGGGTGAAGATGGTATCTGCTACCCAGCCTCTGAGAAGGTGGTCTCAGTTTGGGGGCCTCAGTGCAGGCTCATCCAAGAAGAACTGAAATCTGCAGGTTGGCAGCAAAATGGGGCAGCAACGGGGAAGAGCCAGTTTATAGCACCAGCTCTGTGACGTGCCTGCAGTCAGCTCACGCGAGTTATTTCATCTGAGTCTGACAGCAGCCCTGTGAGATACATCATGTACCCCGGTGTACACTTGAGGAAAGTGGGACTCCCAGCCTGTATGGAGGGAGGGCCTGGGATTTGAGCCGGGGTGAGTAGGGCTCTGACCCACAGTGAGCGCTTTCCTCAGTCCCCTGCTTCTTTTTCTGGTGTCAGGAGTTTCTTGCTGCCCTCCGGAAGAAGCTGTGCTTTCTAGTTTGGGGTTTAGCATCCTCAGGCTTGGGGTGGGAGGGTGGTGGTGGTAGAATTCTTCTGTAACAGATAGAGTCCAGGTGTTCCTACTGGAATTCCAGCTGGGGAAATGTCCCGTCCAGAGCCTGTTAAACCTTGGACTTCATTCTTGCCAGCGAATCGTTCGGGGCTTGTAGTAGTAGATTGGGAGTGACAGATAAATGAGGGTCACAGGTTCCAGGCAGAAGCCTCAAGAAACAGTTTGTTGGTCTAAAGAGAGTCAGAGTACAGGCTGAGAGAGACGATGGGATGATGGGACGATGGGTTTATATGTTAGGGGGTGGAGAAAGTTCAGGAGGTCTACAGGGTTCAAGGACCTCTCCCCACCTTTGGGCTGGATTTGGGGAGCATTCCCTCTGCTTTGTTTACACCAGGGTTTCTTAACTCACTGTTGGCATTTGGGGGCCGACAGTTCTTTATGGGCTGTTTTATCAGCATCCTTGGCCCCCACTCACCAGGTGCCAGCTAGTAGCACTCCCCTCATTTGTGACAACAAAATAGTTCTATATATTGCCCAATGGGGGGGCTTAAACACCCCCTGTGGAGAACCCTTATTTTGTATGCATTAAGTCTTCTAGACAAGATGAGCTACCCTTGAATGTCTTTTTATCCATTATGTTTTCCAGAAAGGGTCTGTTCTCCCACAGGATGGACCCCTTAAAAGGGAGGGGGGCTCCTTGGTTAGGCACGGGTAAGAAGTGGTGCAGGCTTGGAGACTGACGTACACAAGAAATCTGTTTAACCTGGTGTTTCCAATGCCCTTGACCATGCACGCTTTCTGAAATAACCCTTGCATTTGGGACACACCGTTTACATGTGCTGCTCCCCTTCTCTGCATGGGTGACTAAGGGGGGGCTACTGTTTATTCCTCAGGGCCCAGTGCCCACTGGGCAAAGCCTTCCTGCTCCCTCCCTGTCATTACTGACACTATTCACATCAGCCACTTACTCTGGTGACCTCTTGAGGGTGGCCTGTCTTAGGTGTCCCTAGACGAGTTTCAGTAGAAGGCTCTTGGGAGAATTCTGTGATCTGACCCAAATGACTCGGCTGCGTTTCTGGGAAGAGCAGCCCCTCTGCCTAGCTCCTCTACGTCGTGGGGTCCTGTCCCCTCTGCGGTGACCTGCTGGGAACAATCTCCCGCCCCCGCGTCTGGCTGGAGCATTTTGGCAGGGACCAGGCGAGGTCTTTGCTGCCCCTGCCATGAGCCCAGTAAGGGCTTGTCACCAGCCGGACATCTCCGGGAAGGAAGGGAGAGCGGAAGACAAGGAGGAAGTTAGGACGTGGTGACTTCCCAGGAAGAGGGCAAGGGAGAGACTCCCAAGACCCTTGGCTTCTCTGTGTAATGTCTGGAAGGAGGATCTGCCTCTTCCTTCTACCTCGTACCTGCAGGGTGGTGTGACGCTGAAATGGTATAACTTGCTCAGAGTCCTTAGTTCCACACACACTAAGTGCTCAGTAATTGGGACATGCCTTTGCTGGCATCTGTCCCCTAGGGTGTCCTGTTTCAGACCTGGGACAGGTGCTGGGGAGGGGGCTGAGCAGGGGAGACTGGGCTGAACCCCACCTACTGTACACCTGCAGGAGCTGGAGGACCTTCAGAGGGAGCTGCCCCCGTACCTGCGGAACCTGACCAGTAATGATGCCAATGTCTTGGTGTGGCACATGCTCCTCCTGCCCGTGAGTGTCCATGGGGATCTTGGCCTTGGGTTGGCACGGCTTAGGCTGGGGCCAGGGCATGGAGGGTAGAGGCAAGACTCTACCTGCCTTTGCTTTAACTAGACGTTCTGCGTGGCGGCCGTCTTTCTGGTTGATTGCTTCTGAGGTCAAGGTCAGCTGATGATGAGGCTGGAAGACTTTTGGACTTAGGAGGAGACCCCTTCCTCAAACCACTAGCTACCAAGCCCCCCACAGACAAACAGCGTCCAAAAACAAGGAAAAAACACCTCCTAGAACTCCAGAGAGGGGACAAACTTCCTATTTCCCACTGTTGGTAGAATCTACTCCCTCAAATCTAGCATGTATTTTGCTTTCTTTTAAAGATCATGTTGAAACCTGATCTATACTGTTCCATGTGACAACATGGGTAAGTCATCTCTACTGTGCTGATTTTTCTCTATTATTATTTGATATAATCTTGATAAAATCTCCCTTCCAAAGCAATATTCCAAGGGACCTGAATGCAGGGTCTCTCTTTTGTTATCTAATGATTAGTCATTGATGATATTTTCCTTGGGAAATTCATCTAAACAACTTTGGTGGCTTGGCAGTGAAAATTAAAACAGTTGAGTTTCGTGTCAGCTCTTCGGGATATGAAGGGAATTGTCTGTGGATTCTGTAGGATCTGGACTTCTTACTGAGGTGCACTGGCCTGGGCTGTGCTATCTTTTCCGTGGACTTTTGCTGTGGTCCACAAAAATGGAGACAGGCTTGAGTTAAATCATTGTGTAAGCCTCTGCCATCTCCTGTGGGCTGCTGGGCTGAAGGACTCCGTTTACCTGGGCACTTTTGATGAACTTCGCCCTGCCTGCTGCGTGTGCTAATGTGTGTCAACCTTAGCAAAGGGCGGCACACAGTGGGTGCTCTGGAGAATGGTAGGCTGGAGTCTGGGGGTCTTCTACCAGCTCCAGACAGCTGCCAAGCTTCAGCCACTCCAGTCCCCACAGCCTTTTAAATACACGGAAAGGGCCTCCCTGGTGGCACAGCGGTTAAGCGCTGCACTGTAGAGCTATTGGCAGCAGTGACGTGAGTTCGACGCCTGGCTGGGGAGATTCCCACATGGCACAGCAGACCTCTCCTGCCTCGTCTGCTGCTCCCCTCAGCAGTGTATTTCCGTTGATCTGCCTGTGCTACTCCCCACTCTGTCTCTGGTGAACCGTCTTGCCACCCCACACCTCTGGCCTGTACCCCAGCTTGTATGCATAAATAAATAAAAATCTTAAAAAAAAAAAGAAAAAAGAAAATATTTCAAAAAAAATTGAAATCATGGTAAAATACACATAACAGTGTCTATCATCGTAAGCATTTTTATATTTCTAATTCCATGACCCTAAGTACCGGCCAGAACTTTTTCATCTTCCCAAGCTGTAATTCTGTCCCCATTCAGCACTGACTCCCCCATCCTCTTTTCACCTAGTAACTAATTTATATCTATGAATCTGTGAACTTATATCTATGAATTATTTGCATCTCTGAATCTAAGATATAATTATTTAGATCTATGAATTTATGAATCTAGGTGCCTCACATAAGTGAAATCATATATTTGTTCTGTTTTTCCTGGCTTATTTCACTTAGCATAATGTCTTCAAAGTCAAGCCATGTTGTGGGGTGTATCAGAATTTCATTCCTTCTTCAAGGCTGTATAATATTCCATTACCTGCATATGCCACATGTTGTTTGTCCATCATCCATCACTGGACATTTGGGTTGTTTCCACCTTTTCCTATTGTGAATCAGTCTGTTCTGAACATAGGTGCACAAATGCCTGTTCGAGTCCCTGTTTTTCTAACTTTTAAGTAAATACCCAGCAGTTTTTGAGTAAATCTCCAGCAATTGCTGGATCATATGGTCATTCTTTCTTTCATTCTTTTGAGGAACCACCATGTCAGTTTCCCACAGTGGCTGCACCCTTCCACATTCCCAAGTCCCCGAGTTCTTAGGATTCCTTCATTTTCTTCATTTCCTAGCCCAGTAATGATTCTTAGGCTCATTAGTTGAATTGACCCATATTTCAAACAAGGAGACTGAGGGCTGGAGATGGGAAGCAGCTTAACTGTGTTCGTGCCGCCAAAGCCAGGATCTGCCTTGTGTGACTCCCAGGCCTGTACCCTTTCGTGATCCCACTCTCCATGAATCCATGGCCTGGTTCTCGCAAGAAACACAGGAGCCATCGGTGTCCTTGTTCCTGATTCTTCTTAGGAATGGAGCAGGAGATGCCCCTGGGGCCAGGAGAGGAGGGGAACCCAGCCCACGGCCCTGGGAGGAGACAGCTGTGCCTCAGTGCAGAACTTGACCCCTTCTCTTGCAGGAGCGACCGCCCTACAATCTCAAGGCCTTCAGCCTGCGCCTCGACTTCCCCAATGATTATCCCTTCAAGCCACCCAAGGTGACATTCACCACCCAGATCTACCACCCCAGTGTGGACGTCGATGGACAAGTTTGTCTGCCTATCATCAGCCACCAGGACTGGACACCTTGCACCAAGGCCTGCCAAGGTGGGGCTGGACCTGGCTTAAAGGGAGAGATCCACACTAGATATGGGGGAAAGGGGAGGTGATTCTGGGTCAGAAAAGCCCAAAAGAAAGTGAATAAAAATGGTGAGTCTCAGCTGAGCCTGTTGTCAGATGATGGGTGAATCTGAGCTCTTGGATGGGCCTTCTGCCCCGCCGCTGTTCTGATACCTGGGCAGGTGTGAGAGCGCCAGGCTGCTTTGGATCTTAAGACAGAAAAGCAGCTGGGCTTCCGGAAGGAAGGGTTTGGACAAGACGGCCACTGTGCGTTGGTTGAATGTCTGTTCCTTTCTGGGCCTCAGTGACCTAAATGACAGTTGAGGGGACTGGCCTGATAATGATAACACCCATCGCTTTGTCGAACACTCCAGCATTGGCAGCTCAGAACTCCATTGAACCCCAGCACCCCCATGAACTGCTTTCATTCACCCCATTGACTAGATGAGGACCCTGAGGCCCGTGAGCACTGAAGAGCCCGGCTTGAGAAGGTCCTCCCCCTGGCATAGGGCAGAGCTGGGCCTGGATGCGGCTTGGCTGCCTCTGAATTTCTGGCAGTGGAATGTTCTGGAGCTGCACTGTCCACTTCCTCCAGCCACGTGTGACTCTTGAACACTTGAAATGTGGCTCACGCAACAGAGGAACTGGATTCTTAATTGTGCTGACTTTTAATTACTTTATATATGTAAGCAGGCATGGCTCGGAGCGACCCCATTGGGCGACTCATCTCTCGGGCCTCTGGGCATATTCAGTGAGCCGCCTGCCTGGTGCCTGGCCAGCGCGGGACATCTTAGCCAGGGAACTGGGGGTGGAGGAGGCCGGGGCAGGGTTGTCTGAGGATGAGCTTCAGGGAGTGAAGCATCTTAATGCAGAACTAGCTGGGAGTTAGCACATGTCTGGGAGATGGGCCACTACCTTGACACACTTCCCAGAGGCCTCTGCGAAGGATTAAGGACCACAGGGTCTTAGTGATTTCTTGTCTTTAGCCCCAGAGCCCCCTTTTCCCAGACAGAAGTTTGTTTGGAATCCTAATATTAAGCAGAGAGTAACAGTGGTTCTCCCTGAAAAGGGAGGGGGACCCAGAAACCCTATTTATCTCACCTACATCCATGGATCCATGGAGCATCGTGTGAAAACCTCTGATACAAGCCACCAGGGCTTTGGACCACAGCACCAAGACGTGAAGGGTGTTGATTTGATAGCAGGGTCAGCCTAAGAGATGGGGCCTTCTTGCTGTGTGTTGGGGAGGGGGTCCCTCCAGGAATGAGTGCAGAGTCTTAGGGGGCTGGGAGTGGGGCCCCCATCGCCTCCTTCCCAGGATCTTTCTCTCCCCTGACCTGTGACCTGGTCTCTCTCCCCAGTCCTGGAGGTCCTCAGCCAGCTGGTGAATAGTCCCGAGCAGGGTCAGCCCCTGCGTTTGAAACTTTTCGAAGAGCTGGAGCAGAATCCTGACCTGTTCAACAAGAATGCCGAAGAGCTCACCCTCCAGTTTGGAGTGGACCGGCCCTCTTAATTCTGCCTCTGACCCCTCTCTGCCCTGGGCCCTCCCCTTTTCGTGGTGGATGGCCGTGCCTTATGGACTGGGCGGGGGTGGGGGGCTGAGCCCACTTTTTGTGCTCCATGCCCTGCTCATATTTTCCTTCTTAGGGTGTGTGTGTGTGTGCGCGTGTGTGCGTGTGTACACATGCACATGCGTGTGCTGTGCTGGGGACCTGGGGGCCTCTGTGTTCTGTGGACCCACTTCCAGTGGACCTGGCCATCTATGTGCTGCCCCACTCTCTGCTCCAGAGCAGGGGGTTTAGGTTTGCAGCTCTCTGGCGCGCTCTGGCACGGTAGTCCAGGTCCAGTAGTTGCTCCATTTAGAAAGGCGAGTCACCTGCCAGCCCAGCAGCCAGCCAGAATCCCCCCAGGGCCCCAGCATCGGGGGTGGAGGGGCAGCAGGCAGTACGGGGTGGGCACATGGGGGGGGGGAGTCATATTTATGATTGAGTGATTGGTTGATTGAGTGATTGAAATTAGCCAACTTATTGATAATAGGTCCAGGGTTAGATGCTAAGGCTTTTCTTTTCCACTGAAGAAGCACAGAATGAAGAATCTAATCTCCATATCAGAAATCTGACTCCACGGTTTCAAGCCCTTGCCAGTCTACTGGGTTGTCAGTTTTGGGGACCAGGCTTCAGGCTGGGAGGAGTGTCTTCTCTAGCTTCCAATCCAAGAGGAGCCCAGAAACTATGTGCTCACCCAGCCATAGAAGTCACAGATGAACTCTGGGGTCTGGCTGAGCAGTGGGGGTGAGGGTGGGGTGGTATCATCAGCGAGAGGCTGCGGCTTTAGCTGGCCTCTAAGAAAAGGCGTAACTAACCTGCTGCCACGAACTGGTAGCTTACCAGGTTTGGACTCCACATAACCCCAAATATTGTGGGCCAAGCTGCCATGGGGGAATCAGGCCATCCTTGGCCAGAGGGTCTTGAACATGTCCTGGGGGACAGCTCCCCCATTTCATAAGGGAGGCCCCTGAGGCCCAGAGCACTTCCACCGATTGCCTTTGCACACCTCCCACCCAGCGCCAAACTGGCTGTCTTTGTTCTTGTGCTTCTCATGAGCTGTTCTCATCAGCACCAAGCCAGACCAGAGTGTTAGCAGGAGATTCTAACCATCTCAAACGAGCCATGGGAAATTAAAACAAGGCAAAACTTCAGCCAGAGCTGGAGGGATTAACTTACCAGCGGGAAGAACTTTCTGGTTACAGTGTTCTGAGCTACTGGAAAACCACTGGTTTTTAAGAGACAGAATGTGGGGTTTCTTTGAGTCAAGGGAATCACCCCAGGCCCCACTCATCAAGCTTGGGTGAGACTTCTGGACAATTTTCTACTCTAAATCCTTCCCTGGAATTACTTAAGCTGGGAGAAGTGTGGGGAGAAGGAAAAGAACTGGGGAAGTGCCGTCAATGGCTTCAAATACAAGGTTTGAATTCACGTCTGCCCACGCCATATTGAACGTGCATGTGCAGGTACAGGGCAAGGCATGGTACCTGTTTCATTCTCTCGCCTCCGAGAGGCTGAAACTCCCAATACCCGCTTTCAGACAGTACACACAGAGGCTCAGAGAGGTGAATTCACTGGCCCGAGGTCACACAGCTGGTTCGTGGTGGGACCCAGGCCGCTGTTCTTCCCCAGATGCCTTTCGCAATTGCTGTGAAGAGCAGGACAGGTGAGGAATTCTGCCCTGGGTTTATTATTCCAGAGAGGGGGGTCGGGGCAGGGGAGGGAGGGGGCACTGAGGGGCCAGGCAGGGTTTTACAAAAGGACTTTAATGCAGTTGAGACTAGTGCTGCTGCCTTGCCGAGCCCCGACTCTGCTGCCTCGACAGGCAGGGCGAGCCTCTGGGCCAGGGCTGGTCAGCTGGGCACCTGCCCCCGGGGCCGGTGAGCTCCTCACTTCTTCTTGGTCTTCACCAGACCCTTCTGCACGAGGCTGCGGTACAGCTCCTGGATGTAGGTGTAGACGCACTTGGAGTCGGGCACGGCCAGGCGCACCATGTCGTCCACCTCGAGCAGCTGGGCGCAGTCGGCCAAGTTCCTGAGGGCAGGGGTGGCGGGGGGTGAGGAGCAGAGGTGAAGGATGAGGGAGTTAGGGGCAGGAGTGGCAGCCTGGCAAGGACGAGGGCCACGGAATTGTGTAGGCTGGCCCTGTAGCAGGTAGGCCAACTGCCCATGTCGCGATGAGCTGACTGAGTCCACAGCCCAGGTTCTCACTCCCCATGCGTCCTGGTCTTAGCTCTGTCAGCCCACCCCTTCCCCTTGCCTGGAATCCAGACCAGGCCCTGCAGACAGAAGGGCAGGGAACGAGCGACCGCTTGCAGCAGCACCAGCTCAGCTCCGTTCAGCCTCGGGCATTTCTCGAGAGCCTGCCATGCCCGACACTCTTCTAGGGGCCTCAGCCCTGAACAAGACCAAAGTGTCCCCCCTCGCGTGTCATGGCATCCTCGTGGCAGAAGAGAGTAACCCAAAACATGAAGTAGATGCGTGTCGGAGACTGAGGGGGGCAGGGCCAGAGAAAAACAAGGTTTGTTCCTGTGCTAGAGAGTGGGGTGGATGTTTTTAAATTGGGCACCAATAGTGGTCTCCTAGAGGCTGAATAAATCATGTGCCCGCCTGGGAGAAGCGGGTTCCAGGCCAGGGGACAGCATGAGCAAAGGCCCAGAGGCAGCAGTGCCTGGTGTGTTTGAGCAACTGCAGAGAACTTAGCAGCCCTTTTCATAGCCTCCCAGTTGCTCTCTGGGGCCACGTGCTGCTCCTGGCCCTGCTGAGGCTGATAATCTGAGCTAACTATTGCCGTGTGCCCAGTGCTTTATCAAGTTCTCATTTACTTCTCCCTCCAGCCTCAACCAGTAGAAGAGGAACTGGAGATGCAGAGGGTTTCGGCGATTTGCCCAAGGTCAAAGCGAGCGTGACGCAGCTGGGACTCAGCCCCAGGCTTGCCGGGTGCCCGTGGTATCTGTGCCCTGAAGCCAGCTCTCAGCGGTGCCAGCATGCCAGATCACCATGGGTGCTGGCAGCAGGAGAAACTTGGGTCCCGGCGGACATCCTCTCTCGGGGCTAAGACAGCTGGGCAGAAACCCAAGTCAGCTAGCCTGGGAGCTGCAGGATTTCAAAGACTGGCACCAGCTCCCTGTGGCCAATGCAGTGATTCCCGACTCCGGGACGCGGGCGGGGTGCTGCTGCTCTGACACTGGAGATGCAAAAAGCTTTATTCCCACTGAGCTTGGGGAGTGGGGACAGCCCCTCCAGCGGCACCGCTGATGGAGTCCCCTGGGAGCTTGAGCTCTGGCTGTTTCCTCTGCTCACCCAGGGCTCCTAGGGAATCAGGGTTCGTCAGCGGGCAGTGGGGTGTGATGGCTGTGCCAGGGGCCCCTTTACTTGCACACTTAATCTTCACACCAAACCGTAAAGGAGGTGAAGTCAGCAGGAGAGGGTCACAGAGGTAGGACGGGCTCAGGATTCGAACTCAGCTCCTCAAATTCCACTCTCCAGCCTCACCCCATGCATCCGGCCCACGCCCTTCCCTTTCCCCTGCCTGTCAGCTCCCCTTTCTTCCTTCCACTTCCTGGGGTTCCGCCTGGCTTGGCACAGAGGCCAGGAGGCTACAACGGGAGGAGGATGACCCCGGCCCCACTGGCCAGGGCCGGCTGGCTGGGGGCGCCCACATGCCCTTCTGATGCCCACGGAAGAGCCCACGACCCAGCTAGGAGTCTCACTTCCCTGTGCAGACCTGAGGTATCACACCCCCTTTCTTCTTGTACCCACACTGTCGGGGCTTGTGAGCATCACATGTGAAGCAAGGAAAGCACCCAGCAGAACGGTTCACGTGGCCGGTCATCATCACGTCTTTCTGCGCCCCGAGCAGGACCTGGAGCCCCTCACCCCCGGCCCCCACACCAGGCAGGCTCCCCAGCCCTTCGTGGGACATGTTAAGCTGGAAGGGACCCTCAGCCTGTGGCTTTTAAATGGCATCCTTGGAGCCCTCGGTCCCAGGGACCCCCTTGGGGGGATTATATGTTGGGTGACCCCTGAATGCTTCATTTGCAGAAAGCTCCTTAAAAAGTGCCAATTTCACTCACTTTGCTGTGGGGACAGGTGGGCCCAGAGAGGGGAGGGGGGTCACCAGGGTCTCTGCAGTGACGTCCTCCGAACCAACGTGCTGCTAACATCCCCAGTGACTTCCTGTTCAGAGACTTAGAAATGCACCCATGGCCCCTCTGGGGTCCTCCCTGGCCACCCCTTCCACGTAGCCCTATTTCACAGGCTGATCTCCACCAGGCCCAGGAGCTGCTCCCTGGGGCTGGACAGGGCTGGATGCTGCTGGCCCGACTCGTCGGAGATGCTCGGCCCTTACTGCTGGGCAGAAATGGAGGCCGGTGGCTGAGGCTGGCGTTGGGGATTTGATGCGGAGAAAGCCTCCACCGCCTCCTGCAGCCACGACCCTCAGATGCTTAGATTCTTTCTTGGGTCTCAGTCCTCACACCCCTTCTGCCTTTCTTTCTAGGACCAGCCCTTTCTCCATCATCCCCCCCACCCCTGGCACCCAGCTATGTGAACCTCAGCCGAGGCTCCCACGGCAGGCTTGGAAGTGAAAAGGACCCATCGCTGTGCTACCACTCACTATGCCACAGGCACAGCGGTTTGGATTGCCTTTGGAGTGTTTGCCGTGGGCTGGGTGCCGTTAGAGCAACTTCATTTAGTATTTTACTCAGTTCTCACAATCACTCTGCAAAGGGGAGAAGCGCCGTGTCCATTTTAAAGATCAGCCTGTGGTGGGGCCTCCCTGGTGGCGCAGGCCTTGAATCTTAGCACTATGAAGCTATCCAGAGCCACTGCAGCACGAGTTCGATCCCCGACCAGGGAGCTTCCCACATGGCGCAGCAGACCTCTCCTGCCTCGCCCGCTGCTCCCCTCAACAGTGTACTACTGAGATCCGCCTGTTCTGCTCCCTACTTTGTCTCTGGAGAATCCTCTCACCACCCCACACCTCTGGCCTGCAACCCAGTTCTTGTAAATAAATCTTTAAAAAAAAAATCACATCAGCCTGTGGAGGCCCAGTGAGGTGAAAGCGCCTGACCCCACGCTGCTGACAAGTGGCTGTAGTCAAGGACCCAGATCTCCTCTACTCCCCCCCCTTTATGGCATCCGCAGGGCACTGCATTTCCTGTGCAGATGTGCTGCTCTGCTCTGTAAGCCACCTGCCCGCAGGGTTTTTGTCAGTGTCACCATTGTCCTGTCCTAAAACAGTTCCAGGTGCTCAAGAATGGATGGCTACAGGGGTGGGTGGCCACAGACTCTCTCTGACGACCCTATTGAACTGCCCCCCCCATACCCTTCCACCCCGACCAATCCAGCACCCAGCACCGGCCTTCGTTCCCCCGGGCGCCCGCTCCCCTCTGCCACCGCAGCTGCGGCTTACTCCGCAGTGGTGAAGGCCAGGGTGAAGTTGTGCCGGCGCTGCGCGGGGTCCAGGGCCGCGTAGTCAAAGGCATCGGGGAAGAACTTGTGGATGAGGGCGCAGAAGGCCATGCCGCTGCTCCAGCTCGAGGAGAAGTTCTGGATATCCACGTGCTGCGGGCGTGCCACGTCCTCAGTGAGCCTCAGTGAGCCTCGGCCCCAGGGCCTGCACTCGGGCCCTCTGAGCCCCACCCCACCCCCCCGCCCTCC